>CM053031.1:0-85916 GCA_028564925.1 Lithobates sylvaticus | reverse complement strand
CATCATAGTTCTCCACTGACCCCCAATGTATCATCATAGTTCTCCACTGACCCCCAATGTATCATCATAGTTCTCCACTGACCCCCAATGTATCATCATAGTTCTCCACTGACCCCAATGTATCATCATAGTTCTCCACTGACCCCCAATGTATCATCATAGTTCTCCACTGACCCCCAATGTATCATCATAGTTCTCCACTGACCCCCAATGTATCATCATAGTTCTCCACTGACCCCAATGTATCATCATAGTTCTCCACTGACCCCAATGTATCATCATAGTTCTCCACTGACCCCCAATGTATCATCATAGTTCTCCATAGTTCATAGTTCTCCACTGACCCCCAATGTATCATCATAGTTCTCCACTGACCCCCAATGTATCATCATAGTTCTCCACTGACCCCCAATGTATGTATCATCATAGTTCTCCACTGACCCCCAATGTATCATCATAGTTCTCCACTGACCCCCAATGTATCATCATAGTTCTCCACTGACCCCCAATGTATCATCATAGTTCTCCACTGACCCCCAATGTATCATCATAGTTCTCCACTGACCCCCAATGTATATCATCATAGTTCTCCACTGACCCCAATGTATCATCATAGTTTCTCCACTGACCCCCAATGTATCATCATAGTTCTCCACTGACCCCCAATGTATCATCATAGTATCATCATAGTTCTCCACTGACCCCCAATGTATCATCATAGTTCTCCACTGACCCCCAATGTATCATCATAGTTCTCCACTGACCCCCCCAATGTATCATCATCATAGTTCTCCACTGACCCCCAATGTATCATCATAGTTCTCCACTGACCCCCAATGTATCATCATAGTTCTCCACTGTTCTCCACTGACCCCCATCAATGTATCATCATAGTTCTCCACTGACCCCCAATGTATCATCATAGTTCTCCACTGACCCCCAATGTATCATCATAGTTCTCCACCCCAATGTATCATCATATCATAGTTCTCCACTGACCCCCAATGTATCATCATAGTTCTCCACTGACCCCCAATGTATCATCATAGTTCTCCACTGACCCCCCAATAGTTCTCCACTATCATCATAGTTCTCCACTGACCCCCAATGTATCATCATAGTCATCATAGTTCTCCACTGACCCCCAATGTATCATCATAGTTCTCCACTGACCCCCAATGTATCATCATAGTTCTCCACTGACCCCCAATGTATCATCATAGTTCTCCACTGACCCCCAATGTATCATCATAGTTCTCCACTGACCCCCAATGTATCATCATAGTTCTCCACTGACCCCCAATGTATCATCATAGTTCTTCTGACCCCAATGTATCAATAGTTCTATCACATAGACCCCCATGTATCATCATAGTATCATCATAGTTCTCCACTGACCCCCAATGTATCATCATAGTTCTCCACTGACCCCCCCATATGTATCATCATAGTTCTCCACTGACCCCCAATGTATCATCATAGTTCTCCACTGACCCCCAATGTATCATCATAGTTCTCCACTGACCCCAATGTATCATCATAGTTCTCCACTGACCCCCAATGTATCATCATAGTTCTCCACTGACCCCCAATGTATCATCATAGTTCTCCACTGACCAATGTATCATCATAGTTCTCCACTGACCCCCAATGTATCATCATAGTTCTCCACTGACCCCCAATGTATCATCATAGTTCTCCACTGACCCCAATGTATCATCATAGTTCTCCACTGACCCCCAATGTATCCATAGTTCTCCACTGACCCCCAATGTATCATCATAGTTCTCCACTGACCCCCAATGTATCATCATAGTTCTCCACTGACCCCCAATAGTTCTCCATCATCATAGTTCTCCACTGACCCCCAATATCATCATAGTTCTCCACTGACCCCCAATGTATCATCATAGTTCTCCACTGACCCCCAATGTATCATCATAGTTCTCCACTGACCCCCAATGTATCATCATAGTTCTCCACTGACCCCCAATGTATCATCATCACTGACCACCAATGTATCATCATAGTTCTCCACTGACCCCCAATGTATCATCCATGACCCCAATGTATCATCATAGTTCTGACCCCCAATGTATCATCATAGTTCTCCACTGACCCCCATATCATCATAGTTCTCCACTGACCCCCAATGTATCATCAATGACCCCCAATGTATCATCATATCATCATAGTTCTCCACTGACCCCCCAATGTATCATCATAGTTCTCCACTGACCCCAATGTATCAATAGTTCTATGACCCCCATCATCATAGTTCTCCACTGACCCCCAATGTATCATCATAGTTCTCCACTGACCCCCAATGTATCATCATAGTTCTCCACTGACCCCCAATGTATCATCATAGTTCTCCACTGACCCCCAATGTATCCATAGTTCTCCACTGACCCCCAATGTATCATCATAGTTCTCCACTGACCCCCAATGTATCATCATAGTTCTCCACTGACCCCCAATGTATCATCATAGTTCTCCACTGACCCCCAATCATCATAGTTTCTCCACTGACCCCATCATGTATCATCAGTTCTCCACTGAACCCCCAATGTTCTCCACTGACCCCCAATGTATCATCATAGTTCTCCACTGACCCCCCATCATGTTCTCCACTGACCCCCAATGTATCATCATAGTTCTCCACTGACCCCCCAATAGTATCATCATAGTTCTCCACTGACCCCCAATGTATCATCATAGTTCTCCACTGACCCCCAATGTATCATCATAGTTTCTCCACTGACCCCCATCATAGTTCTCCACTGACCCCCAATGTATCATCATAGTTCTCCACTGACCCCCATCATAGTTCTCCATGACCCCCAATGTATCATCATAGTTTCCACTGACCCCCAATGTATCATCATAGTTCTCCACTGACCCCCATAGTTCTCCACTGACCCCCAATGTATCATCATAGTTCTCCACTGACCCCCCAATGTACCATAGTTCCCAATGTATCATCATAGTTCTCCACTGACCCCCAATGTAGTTCTCCATCATAGTTCTCCACTGACCCCCAATGTATCATCATATGTATCATCATAGTTTCCACTGACCCCCAATGTATCATCATAGTTCTCCACTGACCCCCAATGTATCATCATAGTTCTCCACCCCCTGAGTTCTCCACCCCCAATGTATCATCATAGTTCTCCTCCACTGACCCCAATGTATCATCATAGTTCTCCACTGACCCCCAATGTATCATCATAGTTCTCCACTGACCCCCCAATGTATCATCATAGTTTCTCCACATGACTGACCCCAATGTATCATCATAGTTCTCTCACTGACCCCCCCCAATGTATCATCATAGTTCTCCACTGACCCCCATCATAGTTCTCCACTGTATCATCCCACTGACCCCCAATGTATCATCATATCTCCACTGACCCCCAATGTATCATCATAGTTTCCACTGACCCCAATGTATCATCATAGTTCTCCACCCCCAATGTATCATCATAGTTCTCCACTGACCCCCAATGTATCATCATAGTTCTCCACTGACCCCCAATGTATCATCATAGTTCTCCACTGTATCATCATAGTTCCCAATGACCCCCAATTTATCATCATAGTTCTCCACTTCTCCACTAGTTTCTCCACTGACCCCCAATGTATCATCATAGTTCTCCACTGACCCCCAATGTATCATCATAGTTCTCCACTGACCCCCCAATGTATCATCATAGTTCTCCACTGACCCCCAATGTATCATCATAGTTTCCACTGACCCCCAATGTATCACTGTTCTCCACTGACCCCAATGTATCATCATAGTTCTTGACCCCCTCCACTGACCCCCAATGTATCATCATAGTTCTCCACTGACCCCCAATGTAGTTTCTCCATGTTCTCCACCCCCCCAATGTATCATCATAGTTCTCCACTGACCCCCAATGTATCATCATAGTTCTCCACTGACCCCCAATGTATCATCATAGTTCTCCACTGACCCCCAATGTATCATCATAGTTCTCCACTGACCCCCAATGTATCATCATATCATATGTCATAGTTCTCCACTGACCCCCAATGTATCATCATAGTTCTCCACTGTATCATCATAGTTCTCCACTGACCCCCAATGTATCATCATAGTTCTCCACTGTTCTCCCCCAATGTATCATCATAGTTTCTCCACTGACCCCAATGTATCATCATAGTTCTCCACTGACCCCCAATGTATCATCATAGACCCCAATTCTCCACTGACCCCAATGTATCATCATAGTTCTCCACTGACCCCCAATGTATCATCATAGTTCTCCACTGACCCCCAATGTATCATCTCCACTGACCCCCAATGTATCATCATAGTTCTCCACTGACCCCCAATGTATCATCATAGTTCTCCACTGTATCATCATAGTTCTCCACTGACCCCCAATGTATCATCATAGTTCTCCACTGACCCCCAATGTATCATCATAGTTCTCCACTGACCCCCCAATGTATCATCATAGTTCTCCACTGACCCCCAATGTATCATCATAGTTTCTCATAGTTCTCCACTGACCCCCCAATGTCCATCATCATAGTTCTCCACAATGAGTTTCTGACCCCCCCCCAATGTATCATCATAGTTCTCCACTGACCCCCAATGTATTCTCCACTGACCCCCAATGTATCATCATCATAGTTCTCCACTGACCCCAATGTATAGTGACCCCCAATCATCATAGTTCTCCACTGTATCATCATAGTTCCCACTGAATGTATCATCATAGTTCTCCACTGACCCCCAATGTATCATCATAGTTCTCCACTGACCCCCCAATGTATCATCATAGTTTCTCCACTGAGTTCTCCACCCCCAATGTATCATCATGTTCTATCATCATAGTTCTCCACTGACCCCCAATGTATCATCATAGTTCTCCACTGACCCCCAATGTATCATCATCATCATAGTTCTCCACTGACCCCCAATGTATCATCATAGTTCTCCACCACTGACCCCCAATGTATCATCATAGTTCTCTGACCCCCCATCATAGTTCTCCACTGACCCCAATGTATCATCATATAGTTCTCCACTGACCCCAATGTATCATCATAGTTCTCCACTGACCCCCAATTATCATCATAGTTCTCCACTGACCCCAATGTATCATCATAGTTCTCCACTGACCCCCAATGTATCATCATCATAGTTCTCCACTGACCCCCAATGTATCATCATAGTTCTCCACTGAGTTCTCCACTGACCCCCAATGTATCATCATAGTTCTCCACTGACCCCAATGTATCATCATAGTTCTCCACTGACCACTGACCCCAATGTATCATGAGTTCTCCACTGACCCCCAATGTATCATATCATCATGACCCCCAAGTATTCTCTCCACTGACCCCCAATGTATCATCATAGTTCTCCACTGACCCCCAATGTAATATCATCATAGTTCTCCACTGAGTTTCTCCACTGACCCCAATGTATCCCATAGTTCTCCACTGTATCATCATATCCAGTTCTCCACTGACCCCCAATCCACTGTATCATCATAGTTCTCCACTGACCCCCAATGTCATCAGTTCTCCATATGTATCATTCTCCACTGACCCCCAATGTATCATCATAGTTCTCCACTGACCCCCAATGTATCATCATAGTTCTCCACTGACCCCCAATGTATCATCATAGTTCTCCACTGACCCCAATGTATCATCATAGTTCTCCACTGACCCCAATGTATCATCATAGTTCTCCACTGACCCCCAATGTATCATCATAGTTCTCCACTGACCCCCAATGTATCATCATAGTTCTCCACTGACCCCCAATGTATCATCATAGTTCTCCACTGACCCCCCCCAATGTATCATCATAGTTCTCCACTGACCCCAATGTATCATCATAGTTCTCCACTGACCCCCAATGTATCATCATAGTTCTCCACTGACCCCAATGTATCATCATAGTTCTCCACTGACCCCCAATGTATCATCATAGTTTCTCCACTGACCCCCAATGTATCATCATAGTTCTCCACTGACCCCCAATGTATCATCATAGTTCTCCACTGACCCCCAATGTATCATCATAGTTCTCCACTGACCCCCAATGTATCATCATCATAGTTCTCCACTGACCCCAATGTATCATAGTTCTCATAGTTCTCTCCACTGACAATGATCATCATAGTTCCCAATGACCCCCAATGTATCATCATAGTTCTCCACTGACCTCCCAATGTATCATCATAGTTCTCCACTGACCCCCCCAATGTATCATCATAGTTCTCCACTGACCCCCAATGTATCATCATAGTTCTCCACTGACCCCCAATGTATCATCATATCATGAGCCCCCAAGTTCATAGTTCTCCACTGACCCCCAATGTATCATCATAGTTCTCACTGACCCCCTGTATCATCATAGTTCTCCACCCCCAATGTATCATCATAGTTCTCCACTGACCCCCCAATAGTGACCACCAATGTATCATCATCATAGTTCTCCACTGACCCCAATGTATCCAATAGTTCTCCACTGACCCCCCCAATGTATCATCATAGTTCTCCACTGACCCCCAATGTATCATCATAGTTCTCCACTGACCCCAATGTATCATCATAGTTTCTCCACTGACCCCCAATGTATCATCTGAGTTCTCCCCCCAATGTATCATCATAGTTCTCCACTGACCCCCCCCAATGTATCATCATATCATTCTCTGTTCTCACTGACCCCAATGTATCATCATAGTTCTCCACTGACCCCCAATGTATCATCATAGTTCTCCACTGACCCCCAATGTATCATCATAGTTCTCCACTGACCCCCAATGTATCATCATAGTTCTCCACTGACCCCCATCATAGTTCTCCACTGACCCCCAATGTATCATCATAGTTCTCCACTGACCCCCCCCCAATGTATCATCATAGTTCTCCACTGACCCCAATGTATCATCATAGTTTCTCCACTGACCCCCATCATGTTCTCCACTATCATCATAGTTCTCCACTGACCCCCCCATAATGTATCATCATAGTTCTCCACTGACCCCCAATGTATCATCATAGTTCTCCACTGACCCCAATGTATCATCATAGTTCTCCACTGACCCCAATGTATCATCATAGTTCTCCACTGACCCCCAATGTATCATCATAGTTTCCACTCCCCTGTATCATCATACCCCCAATGTATCATCATAGTTCTCCACTGACCCCCAATGTATCATCATAGTTCTCCACTGACCCCCAATGTATCATCATAGTTCTCCACTGACCCCCAATGTATCATCATAGTTCTCCACTGACCCCCAATGTATCATCATAGTTCTCCACTGACCCCCAATAGTATCATCATAGTTCTCCACTGACCCCCCACTGACCCCCAATGTATCATCATAGTTCTCCACTGACCCCCAATGTATCATCATAGTTCTCCACTGACCCCCAATGTATCATCATAGTTCTCCACTGACCCCCAATGTATCATCATACTGACCCCCAATGTATCTCCACTGACCCCCAATGTATCATCATAGTTCTCCACTGACCCCCAATGTATCATCATAGTTCTCCACTGACCCCCAATGTATCATCATAGTTCTCCACTGACCCCAATGTATCATCATAGTTCTCCATGACCCCCAATGTATCATCATCATAGTTCTCCACTGACCCCCAATGTATCATCATAGTTCTCCACTGACCCCCAATGTATCATCATAGTTCTCCACTGACCCCCCAATGTTCTCCATCATCATCATAGTTCTCCACTGACCCCCAATGTATCATCATAGTTCTCCACTGACCCCCAATGTATCATCATAGTTCTCCACTGACCCCCAATCATCATAGTTCTCCACTGACCCCCCAATAGTTCTCCATCATCATAGTTCTCCACTGACCCCCAATGTATCATCATAGTTCTCCACTGACCCCCAATGTATCATCATAGTTCTCCACTGACCCCAATGTATCATCATAGTTCTATGTATCATCATAGTTCTCCACTCTCCACTGACCCCAATGTATCCATAGTTCTCCATGACCCCAATGTATCATCATAGTTCTCCACTGACCCCAAAGTATCATCATTAGTTCTCCACATCTCCATATGTATCATCATTCTCCACTGACCCCCAATGTATCCAGTTCTCCATGACCCCCAATATATCATCATAGTTCTCCACTGACCCCCAATGTATCATCATAGTTCTCCACTGACCCCCAATGTATCATCATAGTTCTCTCCACTGACCCCCCACTCATCATAGTTCTCCACTGACCCCCCAATGTATCATCATAGTTCTCCACTGACCCCCAATGTATCATCATAGTTCTCTCCACTGACCCCCAATGTATCATCATAGTTTCTCCACTGACCCCCAATGTATCATCATAGTTCTCCACTGACCCCCAATGTATCATCATAGTTCTCCACTGACCCCCAATGTATCATCATAGTTCTCCACTGATCATAGTTTCCCCTGACCCCCAATGTATCATCATAGTTCTCCACTGACCCCCAATGTATCATCATAGTTCTCCACTGACCCCCAATGTCTCCATCATCATAGTTCTCCACTGACACCCCAATGTATCATCATAGTTCTCCACTGACCCCCAATGTATCCAGTTCTCCACTGTATCATCATAGTTCTCCACTGACCCCCAATGTATCATCATAGTTCTCCACTGACCCCCATCATAGTCTCCATGACCCCATCATAGTTCTCCACTGTATCATCATAGACCCCCAATGTATATCATCATAGTTCTCCACTGACCCCCAATGTATCCCCACTGTATCATCATAGTATCATCTCTCCACTGAGTATCATCCCCATGTATCATCATAGTTCTCCACTGACCCCCAATAAATACGCTTGAGACATATAGTTCTCCACTTATCATCAAGTTCTCCACTGCAGTGGTGCTGACCCCCAATGTATCATCTGATGCACATCATAGTCTCAAAAAAGTTCTCCACTGACCCCCACGCTTGAGACCAAAGAACTGATTTTCAAAAAAGGGAAATGGAATAACGCGCAGAGGCAGCGCCCTGTGTGGTGTGATTCAGTCGGTGTGCTGCCCTTAAGCTGGCCCCTGAAGGGCATCCTGCCTCATTGGAGATGTGCCTCCTCCTCCTCCTCCTCCTCTCTTCTATCAGGCATCCACGTGGAGTCAGTGACCTCATCATCCCCTCCCTCCTCATCACTGGAGCAAACCTGGCAGTATGCTGCAGCTGGGGGAACATGACTGCCAGATTGCTGTCTTTCTTGGGCATCCCCTCTCTCTGGGCTCACGTTACTGCCTTCCTCTAGCTGGGTATCATCATCAGAGCCTTCAGAACGCTGGGCATCCTCATGGAGCATGTACAAAGGCCCAATTTTTTCTACCACTGTTCAACAGGTGCATGTAATTACAATTCTTGATATAATATTTCACAGCAGGGCCCATTCCAGCGCCCACCAAGAGTCACTTTGAGGGCTTACAGTGTTGTGGCACCACCACCACCACCAAAGGCCCAATTTTTCTACCACTGTTCAACAATGGCATGTAATTACAATTCTTGATATAATAGTTCACATCAGGGCAGTCCAGCGCCCACCAAGAGTCACTTTGAGGGCTTACAGTGTTGTGGCAACACCAACACCTTAGGCCCAAATTTCTGCAGAGTATATACGGCAGGACTCTACTTTTAAACATCCAACTTACAAACGACTCCTACTTGCAAACGGAAGGAGACAACAGGAAGTGAGAGGAAATCTACCCCTAGGAAGGGAAATTCTCTCCTGTAAGAGTTGATATAGGAAAAACGTGTCTCCTCTCCACTGATGCTTTATCCCAGTCATTGTTTTACAAAAAAAAACTTGTTTTCAAAAAACATTTGTCATTGGGACGGAAAGTCCGGTGAAATCTTCTGAAGAGGTGAACAGACAGCAAAACAAATGTTACAGGGGTGATAACCCTTCCCTATGTTTTCCAAAAAGCTTAAAAATTGATTTTTGGACTGGAGCTACACTTTAAAAATGTACCAGTTCAAAATTACAAACAGATTCTTCTTAACAACAAACCTACACAGTCCCTGTCTTGTTTGCACCGCCTGTATACTGCTGTTCTGAGTATATAGGGCCTGGGGGCCCCACGCCTTTCCTTTTTTTAATTTGGGTACGGGGTTCCCCTTAATATCCATACAATAACCAAAGGGGCTGGTAATGGGCAGGGGGGGGGGGGGAAGGGGGGGGGGGGGGGGGGGTACCCATGGCATTTTTTCTCAATGATTTTTATCCATATTGCTGGGACCAGACATTACATTAAAACCGCAAGCAGCTTTAACCACTTGCCTACCAGGCACGAACACCCCCTTCCTGCCCAAGCCATTTTTCAGCTTTCAACGCTGTCGCATTTTGAATGACAATTGCGCGGTCATGCAACGATGTACCCAAATAACATTTTTATCATTTTTTCCCCACAAATAGAGCTTTCTTTTGGTGGTATTTGATCACCTCTGCGGTTTTTATTTCTTGCGCTATAAACAAAAGAAGAGGGACAAGTTTGAAAAAACGCAATATTTTTAACTTTTTACTATAATAAATATCCAATTAATTTTTTTTTAAAACAAATTTTTCCTCATTTTAGGCCGATACGTATTCTTCTACATATTTTTGGTAAAAAAAAAATCCCAATAAGCGTATATTGATTGGTTTGCGCAAAAGTTATAGCGTCTACAAAATAGAGGATAGATTTATAGCATTTTTATATTTTTTTTTTTTTTTTTACTAGTAATGGCGGCGATCTGCGATTTTTATCATGACTGCGATATTGCGGCGGACATATCGGACACTTTTGACACATTTTTGGGACCATTAACATTTATACAGCGATCCGTGCTATAAAAATGCATTGATTACTGTATAATTGTGACTGGCTGGGAAGGGGTTAACACTTGGGGGTGATCAAGGGGTTAATATGTTCCCTATAGGAGTGATTCTAACTGTGGGGGGGGAGGGGACTGACTGGGGGAGGGGACCGATCGGTGTCCCTATGTACAAGGGACACACCATCGGTCTCCTCTCCTCTGACAGGACACCCACAGATCCTCGTCCTGCTCAGTTACTGGGCAATCGCGGGTGCCCGGCGGACATCGCAGCCACCGGGCACGCGCATGGGGTCCCCAGAGACGTGGCGGGCGTGTGCCTCCCGCGGCACGCACGTGCGCCCCCTAGTGGCCGCAAAGTTAGTGCCGTCATATGACGGCGGCCCGGAACAAGAGATGTTTCTTGCCGCCGTCATATGACGGTGGGCGGTCTGAAACTGGTTAAATTACTTTTTTTCCGCTAGAAATGTCATTTTGTGCAGGGACTGTCCTAAACACGGGAAAAACGCGCCACTTCACAGGCATACGATAGACACCCCCCAGGCACGATATTTAAAGGAATATTTCACTTTAAGCATTATTAAAATCACTGCTCCCGAAAAAAATGCGTTTTTAAAACTTTTTTTTGCATTGATACATGTCCCCTGGGGCAGGACTCGGGGTCCCCAAACACTTTTTAGGACAATATTTTGCATATTAGCCTTTAAAATTAGCACTTTTGATTTCGAACGTTCGAGTCCCATAGACTTTAAAGGGGGTCTAAAGTTTGCGCAAATTTTCGGTCCGTTCGCAGGTTCTGGTGCGAAATGAATCGGGGGGGGGGGGGGGGGTGTTCAGCACATCCCTACTTGAGACATTTTAAAAAGAAGAATGGGCAGAAATGTCCTCTCTAGATGTGCAAAGCTGGTAGAGACATCCCCAAAAATACTTGTAGAGAAAGGGGGTTCTACAAAGTATTGACTCCGGGGGGCGCCATACAAATGCCCCCCCCCCCCACTTTTCACATATTTATTTGTATCATTTTCCTTCCACTTCACAATTATGTGACACTTTGTGTTGGTCCATCACATAAAATCCCAATAAAATACATTTACGTTTTTGGTTGTAACATGAGAAAATGTGGGAAAGTTCAAGGGGTATGAATACTTTTTCAAGGCACTGTATGTTCACTCACTAAGGACGTTTTTTTTTTTTTTCATTATTAATTATTATGTTTAGTTTGCTTTAGTATATAATAATTTATGTTTGTGTGAGAGCGCAGCTCTATTTATCATCACCAGATAATGGGACTCACCATCCTGATTCTGGAAGATGGCGCAGTATGTCTGTCCATCCACCCTGGTCACTTCGCACTCTCCTCCGCCAGAATTCGATCTGGTTTCAAAATATTTCTTTAGCTTTACCGATAAATCTCTCTGTGAAGGTGAAGTTCTCACCAGGATGGGGTGTCCCCTTTCCATCAATTTCTCCTCTCTACCCTGAGCAAGATGTCCCTCCTCCCCAATATCATATCCTGGAGTCCTCAATGTAACCGTCTGTCCAACCCTCTGCCCCCCCACCGTCTGTCCAACCCTCTGCCCCCCCCCCCAACGTCTGTCCAACCCTCTGCCTCCCCACCGTCTGTCCATCCCTCTGCCTCATCGCTGTCTGTCCATCCCTCTGCCTCATCGCCGTCTGTCCAACCCTCTGCCCCCCCAACGTCTGTCCAACCCTCTGCCCCCCCACCGCCTGTCCAACCCTCTGCCCCCCCACCGCCTGTCCAACCCTCTGTCCAACCCTCCCCCCCACCGTCTGTCCAACCCTCTGCCCCCCCCCACCGTCTGTCCAACCCTCTGCCCCCCCACCGTCTGTCCAACCCTCTGCACCCCCACCGTCTGTCCAACCCTCTGCCCCCCCCCACCGTCTGTCCATCCCTCTGCACCCCCACCGTCTGTCCATCCCCTCTGCACCCCCACCGTCTGTCCAACCCTCTTCACCCCCAATGTCTGTCCATCCCTCTGCACCCCCACCGTCTGTCCAACCCTCTGCCCCCCCACCGTCTGTCCAACCCTCTGCCCCCCCATCGTCTGTCCAACCCTCTGCCTCACCGCTGTCTGTCCATCACTATGACCCCCCACAGACTGTCCAGCTATCTCCACAATCGAAGGTGCAGGCATGACCCCAATTTGGGGGTGTCTCACACCTCTCTTACTAGACATTAGATCACCCCCCCCCCCACGCACACACTATTTCTAGAACTGTTTCTTCTGCTACACAAAATATATGTTGTCCTCCTCTCTATGCCAGGGCTGTCCTCCTCTCTATCCTCTCTGTGTCCTCCTCTCCAGGCTGCCCTACTCTCTATCCTCTCTGTGCCAGGCTGTCCTCCTCTCTATGCCAGGCTGTCCTCCTCTCTATCCTCGCTGTGCCAGGCTGTCCTCCTCTCTATCCTCTCTGTGCCAGGCTGCCCTCCTCTCTATCCTCTATGTGCCAGGTTGCCCTCCTCTCTATCCTCTCTGTGCCAGGCTGTCCTCCTCTCTAGCCTCTCTGTGCCAGGCTGTCCTCCTCTCTATCCTCGCTGTGCCAGGCTGACCTCCTCTCTATCCTCTCTGTGCCCGGCTGCCCTCCTCTCTATCCTCTATGTGCCAGGTTGCCCTCCTCTCTAGTCTCTCTGTACCAGGCTGCCCTCCTCTCTGTGCCAGGTTGCCCTCCTCTCTAGTCTCTCTGTGCCAGGCTGTCCTCCTCTCTATCCTCTCTGTGCCAGGCTGCCCTCCTCTCTCCTCTCTGTGCCAGGCTGTCCTCCTCTCTATCCTCACTGTGCCAGGCTGCCCTCCTCTCTATCCTCTCTGTGACAGGCTGCCCTCCTCTCTATCTCTGTACCAGGCTGCCCTCCTCTCTGTGCCAGGCTGCCCTCCTCTCTATCCTCTCTGTGCCAGGCTGCCCTCCTCTCTATCCTCTCTGTGCCCGGCTGCCCTCCTCTCTATCCACTCTGTGCCAGGCTGCCCTCCTCGCTATCCTCTTTACCAGGCTGCCCTCCTCTCTATCCTCTCTGTGCCAGGCTGCCCCCCTCTCTATCCTCTCTGCCAGGCTGCCCTCCTCTCTATGCTCTTTGTACCAGGCTGTCCTCCTCTCTGTCGGTGTGACTTTACTTTCTATTTCCAGTAAAGGGAGGGGTTGGAGGAGAACAGAAACAGAAAGTAAATTCCTCCTCCAAGTCCCGAGTCACCCGAACTTCCTGCACACCCGGATCAACCGGCCTGAGCACGGTGAGTGACCCTTTCCCCCCACCCCCACCCTAAAATCTCCCTGATTATCACCCCCCAGGGTGTAACAAGCCCCTGAACCCTCCAGGGATCTCTGGGTGTCCCTCTGATACATTCTATTACTTTGTATATAATACAGGAAATGCTGTGCTGATGTTTTTGTTTCTAAAAGTTCAATAATATTTATATCTAAACATCACAGAGAAGAATTCCTATTATTATTATTATTATTGTCATTATTATCATTATTGTTATTATTATCATTATTATTATTATTATCATTATTATTATTATCCTAATTGGGGGGGGGAGGGGTCTCTGTAATAGGTCTGTATACATCAAAGAAAAATAAAGGCAAAACTTTATTTTTAGTTTGCGTTAAATTTTTTGTGTGTGGGAATGCACAGGAGAGTGTGCGACTTCCTGCATCGCCCAGGAGAGCGTGCGACTTCCTGCATTGCCCAGGAGAGCGTGCGTCTTCCTGCACCGCACAGGTTTGTTTGTTTTTTCTTATCTGTGAGCCCATCGGAGAGATGTCCCTTCACTTCCTGTCCCAGAGCCAAAGCAGGAAGTGAAAGTAATTTCCTGCAAAGTGAGGGAATCACCAGAACTAGTGTCCCCATTGGACGATTTCCCCTCTATTCCTGTCCTGGTGACAACCAGTTCTCTTTCACTCTCAGTGATAACAGTAAACAGGACAAATAGGGAGGAGGAATTTCCATCTCTTTGGGGGTGTCGGTAGCCTCTGACCATCTCTTTGTGGGGTGTCTATAGCATCTGACCATCTCTTTGTGGGGTGTCTATAGCATCTGACCATCTCTTTGCGGGGTGTCTGTAGCCTCTGACCATCTCTTTGTGGGGTGTCTGTAGCCTCTGACCATCTCTTTGCGGGGTGTCTGTAGCCTCTGACCATGTCTTTGCAGGGTGACTATAGCCTCTGACCATCTCTTTGGGGGTGTCTGTAGTCTCTGACCATGTCTTTGGGGGTGTCTGTAGCCTCTGACCATCTCTTTGGGGGGGTGTCTGTAGCCTCTGACCATCTCTTTGCGGGGTGTCTGTAGTCTCTGACCATGTCTTTGGGGGTGTCTGTAGCCTCTGACCATCTCTTTGGGGGGTGTCTATAGCATCTGACCATCTCTTTGCGGGGAGTCTGTAGCCTCTGACCATCTCTTTGGTGGTGTCGGTAGCCTCTGACCATCTCTTTGGGGGGGTGTCTGTAGTCTCGGACCATCTCTTTGGGGATGTCTGTAGCCTCTGACCATCTCTTTGGGGGGTGTCTGTAGCCTCTGACCATCTCTTTGGGGGGTGTCTATAGCATCTGACTATCTCTTTGCGGGGTGTCTATAGCCTCTGACCATCTCTATGCGGGTTGTCTGTAGTCTCTGACCATCTCTTTGGGGGGTGTCTATAGCCTCTGACCATCTCTTTGGGGGTGTCTGTAGCCTCTGACCATCTCTTTGGGGGTGTCTGTAGTCTCTGACCCTTTCTTTGGGGGTGTCTGTAGCCTCTAACCATCTCTTTGCGGGGTGTCTATAACATCTGACCATCTCTTTGCGGGGTGTCTGTAGCATCTGACCATCTCTTTGGGGGTGTCTGTAGCCTCTGACCATCTCTTTGGGGGTGTCTGTAGCCTCTGACCATCTCTTTGCGGGGTGTCTGTAGCATCTGACCATCTCTTTGGGGGTGTCTGTAGCCTCTGACCATCTCTTTGGGGGGTGTCTGTAGTCTCTAACCCTTTCTTTGGGGGTGTCTATAGCATCTGACCATCTCTTTGAGGGGTGTCTGTAGCCTCTGACCATCTCTTTGGGGGTGTCTGTAGCCTCTGACCATCTCTTTGGGGGTGTCTGTAGTCTCTAACCCTTTCTTTGGGGGTGTCTGTAGCCTCTGACCATCTCTTTGGGGGTGTCTGTAGTCTCTAACCATCTCTTTGGGGGGTGTCTGTAGTCTCTAACCCTTTCTTTGGGGGTGTCTGTAGCCTCTGACCATCTCTTTGGGGGGGGGGTGTCTGTAGTCTCTAACCCTTTCTTTGGGGGTGTCTGTAGCCTCTGACCATCTCTTTGCGGGGTGTCTATAGCATCTGACCATGTCTTTGGGGGGTGTCTGTAGCCTCTGACCATCTCTTTGGGGGTGTCTGTAGCCTCTGACCATCTCTTTGGGGGGTGTCTGTAGTCTCTGACCATCTCTTTGCGGGGTGTCTATAGCCTCTGACCATCTCTTTGGGGGTGTCTGTAGTCTCTAACCATCTCTTTGCGGGGTGTCTGTAGCATCTGACCATCTCTTTGGGTGTCTGTAGCATCTGACCATCTCTTTGGGGGTGTCTGTAGCCTCTGACCATCTCTTTGGGGGTGTCTGTAGCATCTGACCATCTCTTTGCGGGGTGTCTATAGCATCTGACCATCTCTTTGGGGGTGTCTGTAGCCTCTGACCATCTCTTTGCGGGATGTCTGTAGCCTCTGACCATCTCTTTGGGGGGTGTCTGTAGCATCTGACCATCTCTATGCGGGGTGTCTGTAGTCTCTGACCATCTCTTTGGGGGGTGTCTATAGCCTCTGACCATCTCTTTGGGGGGTGTCTGTAGCCTCTGACCATCTCTATGCGGGTTGTCTGTAGTCTCTGACCATCTCTTTGGGGGTGTCTATAGCCTCTGACCATCTCTTTGGGGGCGTCTGTAGTCTCTGACCATCTCTTTGGGGGGTGTCTATAGCCTCTGACCATCTCTTTGGGGGGTGTCTATAGCATCTGACCATCTCTTTGGGGGTGTCTGTAGCATCTGACCATCTCTTTGGGGGTGTCTGTAGCCTCTGACCATCTCTTAGGGGGGTGTCTGTAGTCTCTGACCATCTCTTAGGGGGGTGTCTGTAGCCTCTGACCATCTCTTTGGGGGTGTCTGTAGCCTCTGACCATCTCTTAGGGGGGTGTCTGTAGCCTCTGACCATCTCTTTGGGGGTGTCTGTAGCCTCTGACCATCTCTTTGGGGGTGTCTGTAGCCTCTGACCATCTCTTTGGGGGGTGTCTGTAGCCTCTGACCATCTCTTTGGGGGTGTCTGTAGCCTCTGACCATCTCTTTGGGGGTGTCTGTAGCCTCTGACCATCTCTTTGGGGGGTGTCTGTAGCCTCTGACCATCTCTTTGGGGGTGTCTGTAGTCTCTGACCATCTCTTTGGGGGGTGTCTGTAGCCTCTGACCATCTCTTAGGGGGGTGTCTGTAGCCTCTGACCATCTCTTTGGGGGTGTCTGTAGCCTCTGACCATCTCTTTGGGGGTGTCTGTAGCCTCTGACCATCTCTTTGGGGGTGTCTGTAGCCTCTGACCATCTCTTTGGGGGTGTCTGTAGTCTCTGACCATCTCTTTGGGGGGGTGTCTGTAGCCTCTGACCATCTCTTAGGGGGGTGTCTGTAGCCTCTGACCATCTCTTAGGGGGGTGTCTGTAGCCTCTGACCATCTCTTTGGGGGTGTCTGTAGTCTCTGACCATCTCTTTGGGGGGTGTCTGTAGCCTCTGACCATCTCTTTGGGGGTGTCTGTAGCCTCTGACCATCTCTTTGGGGGTGTCTGTAGCCTCTGACCATCTCTTTGGGGGGTGTCTGTAGCCTCTGACCATCTCTTTGGGGGGTGTCTGTAGCCTCTGACCATCTCTTGGATGGAAGGATAGAAGAATGGATTGGATGGGATGGGATGGAATGGATTGGATGGGATGGGATGGAGAGGTAAACGGATAAGATGTAAGTTAATAGTGGTGATGCCCTCACAATCCAGACCAGGATCCTATGTAAACGTTCCGCACTTCTTATTAGTTCAGGGAAGTCCCAGGTGTGGCCTCCCTTCCTATCATCCTCCATATCCCTCTTAGTTCAGGCAAGTCCCAGGTGTGGCCTCCATTCCCATCATCCTCCACCCCTCTCTTAGTTCAGGTAGGTCCCAGATGTGCCTCCCTTCCCATCATCCTCCACCCCTCTCTTAGTTCAGGTAGGTCCCAGATGTGGCCTCCCTTCCCATCATCCTCCACCCCTCTCTTAGTTCAGGTAGGTCCCAGATGTGGCCTCCCTTCCCATTATCTTCCACCCCTCTCTTAGTTAAGGTAAGTCCCAGATGTGGCCTCCCTTCCCATCATCCTCCATATCCCTCTTAGTTCAGGTAAGTCCCAGATGTGGCCTCCCTTCCCATTATCTGCCACCCCTCTCTTAGTTCAGGTAAGTCCCAGGTGTGGCCTCCATTCCCATCATCCTCCATCCCTCTCTTAGTTCAGGTAGGTCCTAGATGTGGCCTCCCTTCCCATCATCCTCCACCCCTCTCTTAGTTCAGGTAGGTCCCAGATGTGGCCTCCCTTCCCATCATCCTCCACCCCTCTCTTAGTTCAGGTAGTTCCCAGATGTGGCCTCC
This sequence comes from Lithobates sylvaticus, assembly GCA_028564925.1. NCBI lineage: Eukaryota > Metazoa > Chordata > Amphibia > Anura > Ranidae > Lithobates > Lithobates sylvaticus. Next base: position 67,428 of record CM053031.1, on the reverse strand, counting down.
TTCCCATCATCCTCCACCCCTCTCTTAGTTCAGGTAGTTCCCAGATGTGGCCTCCCTTCCCATTATCTTCCACCCCTCTCTTAGTTCAGGTAAGTCCCAGATGTGGCCTCCCTTCCCATCATCCTCCACCCCTCTCTTAGTTCAGGTAGGTCCCAGATGTGGCCTCCCTTCCCATCATCCTCCACCCCTCTCTTAGTTCAGGTAGGTCCCAGATGTGGCCTCCCTTCCCATCATCCTCCATCCCTCTCTTAGTTCAGATAAGTCCCAGATGTGGCCTCCCTTCCCATCATCCTCCACCCCTCTCTTAGTTCAGGTAGGTCCCAGATGTGGCCTCCTTCCCATCATCCTCCATCCCTCTCTTAGTTCAGATAAGTCCCAGATGTGGCCTCCCTTCCCATCATCCTCCACCCCTCTCTTAGTTAAGGTAGGTCCCAGATGTGGCCTCCCTTCCCATCATCCTCCACATCCCTCTTAGTTCAGGTAGGTCCCAGGTGTGGCCTTCCTTCCCATTATCTACCACCCACTCTTAGTTCAGGTGGTGGCCTCCCTTCCCAAAATCCTCCATTCAGATCTTAGTGACAGAGGGGTCATCAATGGGTCCTGGTGACCAGTGGTGGTGGCCGTAGAACATGGCGTCCCGCGGGGTCCTGGTAACACATTCCTGAGTATCCACATGTGGTGGTAAACATTTATCACACAATAATGTTCTGGTTGCTGATTAACCTTTTATCTTCAGCCTCTCCTTGACCCGGAGCCCAGATGAGACTGATAAACATTCTATTCCCATAGTAATCACCAAAACTGCCAGGAGATCGAAGCTCTGGCCGATCTGTACAATGCACCAAATGATTGTCTCCAATCACACAGCGAGGGTCCGGAGGTTGGTGTGGAGACTCCGTCACATATCAGAGCTGAACCTCTGACTCCATTCCTCCCTGAGGAGCCCTCGGGTATTGGGTGGTGTGATGGAGCCCATGATGGAGGCTGTCCATGGACACCCAATGGGCGCATCAACTATGGTGGTGCAGAGTATGCTAAGCTGCTCAGACCTGGCATCAATCATCACCGGGGGCATATGTGGGAACTCCGTGACATGGCTACATCCCTGGGGGCTCCTGGAACTCTGTGAGCCTGTGAAGAGGAGGGCCTGGCAGGGCCTGGTTGGTCCCAAACGCTGAAAATAACAGAACTGTTGAGCCGAGGTTTGCTAGTGATGGGCCATTTCCAGGGGGTGAAGTTATAATTTGGTCTCCCAAATGAAACATTGACTTGGTCTCCTATTAATGCAGACAGTGCCAGAGCACTGAACTGGACCAGTACATGGGCATCAAATGTCAGCACCACACTGAGAACTCTGACAATAGGCAAAGAGTAATGGTGGCAGCACATGGGCAATACAATAGACTGTGTACAGACGCTGACTCTGACCATTACATTGCTGTGTACAGACACTGACTCTGACCCTCACATTGCTGTGTACAGACGCTGACTCTGACCCTCACATTGCTGTGTACAGACACTGACTCTGACCCTCACATTGCTGTGTACAGACGCTGACTCTGACCCTCACATTGCTGTGTACAGACGCTGACTCTGACCATCACATCGCTGTGTACAGACGCTGACTCTGACCATCACATCGCTGTGTACAGACGCTGACTCTGATCATCACATTGCTGTGTACAGACGCTGACTCTGACCCTCACATTGCTGTGTGCAGACGCTGACTCTGATCATCACATTGCTGTGTACAGACGCTGACTCTGATCATCACATTGCTGTGTACAGACGCTGACTCTGATCATCACATTGCTGTGTGCAGACGCTGACTCTGACCCTCACATTGCTGTGTGCAGACGCTGACTCTGATCATCACATTGCTGTGTACAGACGCTGACTCTGATCATCACATTGCTGTGTACAGACGCTGACTCTGACCCTCACATTGCTGTGTACAGACGCTGACTCTGATCATCACATTGCTGTGTACAGACGCTGACTCTGACCCTCACATTGCTGTGTACAGACGCTGACTCTGACCCTCACATTGCTGTGTACAGACGCTGACTCTGATCATCACATTGCTGTGTACAGACGCTGACTCTGATCATCACATCGCTGTGTACAGACGCTGACTCTGACCCTCACATTGCTGTGTGCAGACGCTGACTCTGACCCTCACATTGCTGTGTACAGACGCTGACTCTGACCTTCACATTGCTGTGTACAGACGCTGACTCTGACCCTCACATTGCTGTGTGCAGACGCTGACTCTGATCATCACATTGCTGTGTACAGACGCTGACTCTGATCATCACATCGCTGTGTACAGACGCTGACTCTGATCATCACATCGCTGTGTACAGACGCTGACTCTGACCCTCACATTGCTGTGTACAGACGCTGACTCTGATCATCACATTGCTGTGTACAGACGCTGACTCTGACCCTCACATTGCTGTGTACAGACGCTGACTCTGACCCTCACATCGCTGTGTACAGACGCGGACTCTGACCCTCACAATGCTGTGTACAGACGCTGACTCTGATCATCACATTGCTGTGTACAGACGCTGACTCTGATCATCACATTGCTGTGTACAGACGCTGACTCTGACCCTCACATTGCTGTGTACAGACGCTGACTCTGACCCTCACATTGCTGTGTACAGACGCTGACTCTGACCCTCACATTGCTGTGTACAGACGCTGACTCTGACCCTCACATTGCTGTGTACAGACGCTGACTCTGACCCTCACATTGCTGTGTACAGACGCTGACTCTGACCCTCACATTGCTGTGTACAGACGCTGACTCTGACCATCACATTGCTGTGTACAGACGCTGACTCTGACCCTCACATTGCTGTGTACAGACGCTGACTCTGACCCTCACATTGCTGTGTACAGACGCTGACTCTGACCCTCACATCGCTGTGTACAGACGCTGACTCTGATCATCACATCGCTGTGTACAGACGCTGACTCTGATCATCACATCGCTGTGTACAGACGCTGACTCTGATCATCGTATCGCTGTGTACAGACGCTGACTCTGATCATCACATCGCTGTGTACAGACGCTGACTCTGATCATCGTATCGCTGTGTACAGACGCTGACTCTGACCCTCACATTGCTGTGTACAGACGCTGACTCTGACCCTCACATTGCTGTGTACAGACGCTGACTCTGACCCTCACATTGCTGTGTACAGACGCTGACTCTGACCCTCACATTGCTGTGTACAGACGCTGACTCTGACTCTCACATTGCTGTGTACAGACGCTGACTCTGATCATCACATTGCTGTGTACAGACGCTGACTCTGATCATCGCATCGCTGTGTACAGACGCTGACTCTGATCATCGCATCGCTGTGTACAGACGCTGACTCTGACCCTCACATTGCTGTGTACAGACGCTGACTCTGACCATCACATTGCTGTGTACAGACGCTGACTCTGACCCTCACATTGCTGTGTACAGACGCTGACTCTGACCATCACATTGCTGTGTACAGACGCTGACTCTGACCCTCACATTGCTGTGTACAGACGCTGACTCTGACCCTCACATTGCTGTGTACAGACGCTGACTCTGACCCTCACATTGCTGTGTACAGACGCTGACTCTGATCATCACATCGCTGTGTACAGACGCTGACTCTGATCATCGCATCGCTGTGTACAGATGCTGACTCTGACCCTCACATCGCTGTGTACAGACGCTGACTCTGACCCTCACATCGCTGTGTACAGACGCTGACTCTGACCCTCACATTGCTGTGTACAGACGCTGACTCTGACTCTCACATTGCTGTGTACAGACGCTGACTCTGACCCTCACATTGCTGTGTACAGACGCTGACTCTGACCCTCACATTGCTGTGTACAGACGCTTACTCTGACCCTCACATTGCTGTGTACAGACGCTGACTCTGACTCTGACATTGCTGTGTACAGACGCTGACTCTGACCCTCACATTGCTGTGTACAGACGCTGACTCTGACTCTCACATTGCTGTGTACAGACGCTGACTCTGATCATCACATTGCTGTGTACAGACGCTGACTCTGATCATCGCATCGCTGTGTACAGACGCTGACTCTGATCATCGCATCGCTGTGTACAGACGCTGACTCTGACCCTCACATTGCTGTGTACAGACGCTGACTCTGATCATCACATTGCTGTGTACAGACGCTGACTCTGATCATCACATTGCTGTGTACAGACGCTGACTCTGATCATCACATTGCTGTGTACAGACGCTGACTCTGACCCTCACATTGCTGTGTACAGACGCTGACTCTGATCATCACATCACTGTGTACAGACGCTGACTCTGACCCTCACATTGCTGTGTACAGACGCTGACTCTGACCCTCACATCGCTGTGTACAGACGCTGACTCTGATCATCACATCGCTGTGTACAGACGCTGACTCTGATCATCACATCGCTGTGTACAGACGCTGACTCTGACCATCACATTGCTGTGTACAGACGCTGACTCTGATAATCACATTGCTGTGTACAGACGCTGACTCTGACCCTCACATTGCTGTGTACAGACGCTGACTCTGACCCTCACATTGCTGTGTACAGACGCTGACTCTGACCATCACATTGCTGTGTACAGACGCTGACTCTGATCATCACATTGCTGTGTACAGACGCTGACTCTGACCCTCACATTGCTGTGTACAGACGCTGACTCTGATCATCACATTGCTGTGTACAGACGCTGACTCTGACCCTCACATTGCTGTGTACAGACGCTGACTCTGACCCTCACATTGCTGTGTACAGACGCTGACTCTGACCATCACATTGCTGTGTACAGACGCTGACTCTGACCCTCACATTGCTGTGTACAGACGCTGACTCTGACCCTCACATTGCTGTGTACAGACGCTGACTCTGACCCTCACATTGCTGTGTACAGACGCTGACTCTGACCCTCACATTGCTGTGTACAGACGCTGACTCTGACCCTCACATTGCTGTGTACAGACGCTGACTCTGACCCTCACATTGCTGTGTACAGACGCTGACTCTGACCCTCACATTGCTGTGTACAGACGCTGACTCTGACCCTCACATTGCTGTGTACAGACGCTGACTCTGATCATCACATTGCTGTGTACAGACGCTGACTCTGACCCTCACATTGCTGTGTACAGACGCTGACTCTGACCCTCACATTGCTGTGTACAGACGCTGACTCTGATCATCACATTGCTGTGTACAGACGCTGACTCTGATCATCACATTGCTGTGTACAGACGCTGACTCTGACCCTCACATTGCTGTGTACAGACGCTGACTCTGATCATCACATTGCTGTGTACAGACGCTGACTCTGATCATCACATTGCTGTGTACAGACGCTGACTCTGACCCTCACATTGCTGTGTACAGACGCTGACTCTGACCCTCACATTGCTGTGTACAGACGCTGACTCTGACCATCACATTGCTGTGTACAGACGCTGACTCTGACCCTCACATTGCTGTGTACAGACGCTGACTCTGACCCTCACATTGCTGTGTACAGACGCTGACTCTGACCCTCACATTGCTGTGTACAGACGCTGACTCTGACCCTCACATTGCTGTGTACAGACGCTGACTCTGACCCTCACATTGCTGTGTACAGACGCTGACTCTGACCCTCACATTGCTGTGTACAGACGCTGACTCTGACCCTCACATTGCTGTGTACAGACGCTGACTCTGATCATCACATTGCTGTGTACAGACGCTGACTCTGATCATCACATTGCTGTGTACAGACGCTGACTCTGATCATCACATTGCTGTGTACAGACGCTGACTCTGACCCTCACATTGCTGTGTACAGACGCTGACTCTGACCCTCACATTGCTGTGTACAGACGCTGACTCTGACCCTCACATTGCTGTGTACAGACGCTGACTCTGACTCTCACATTGCTGTGTACAGACGCTGACTCTGACCCTCACATTGCTGTGTACAGACGCTGACTCTGACCCTCACATTGCTGTGTACAGACGCTGACTCTGACCCTCACATTGCTGTGTACAGACGCTGACTCTGACCATCACATTGCTGTGTACAGACGCTGACTCTGATCATCACATTGCTGTGTACAGACGCTGACTCTGACCCTCACATTGCTGTGTACAGACGCTGACTCTGATCATCACATTGCTGTGTACAGACGCTGACTCTGACCCTCACATTGCTGTGTACAGACGCTGACTCTGACCCTCACATTGCTGTGTACAGACGCTGACTCTGACCATCACATTGCTGTGTACAGACGCTGACTCTGACCCTCACATTGCTGTGTACAGACGCTGACTCTGACCCTCACATTGCTGTGTACAGACGCTGACTCTGACCCTCACATTGCTGTGTACAGACGCTGACTCTGACCCTCACATTGCTGTGTACAGACGCTGACTCTGACCCTCACATTGCTGTGTACAGACGCTGACTCTGACCCTCACATTGCTGTGTACAGACGCTGACTCTGACCCTCACATTGCTGTGTACAGACGCTGACTCTGACCCTCACATTGCTGTGTACAGACGCTGACTCTGATCATCACATCGCTGTGTACAGACGCTGACTCCGATCATCACATCGCTGTGTACAGACGCTGACTCTGATCATCACATCGCTGTGTACAGACGCTGACTCTGACCCTCACATCGCTGTGTGCAGACGCTGACTCTGATCATCACATTGCTGTGTACAGACGCTGACTCTGATCATCACATTGCTGTGTACAGACGCTGACTCTGATCATCACATTGCTGTGTACAGACGCTGACTCTGACCCTCACATTGCTGTGTACAGACGCTGACTCTGATCATCACATTGCTGTGTACAGACGCTGACTCTGATCATCACATTGCTGTGTACAGACGCTGACTCTGACCCTCACATTGCTGTGTACAGACGCTGACTCTGACCCTCACATTGCTGTGTACAGACGCTGACTCTGACCATCACATTGCTGTGTACAGACGCTGACTCTGACCCTCACATTGCTGTGTACAGACGCTGACTCTGACCCTCACATTGCTGTGTACAGACGCTGACTCTGACCCTCACATTGCTGTGTACAGACGCTGACTCTGACCCTCACATTGCTGTGTACAGACGCTGACTCTGACCCTCACATTGCTGTGTACAGACGCTGACTCTGACCCTCACATTGCTGTGTACAGACGCTGACTCTGACCCTCACATTGCTGTGTACAGACGCTGACTCTGATCATCACATTGCTGTGTACAGACGCTGACTCTGATCATCACATTGCTGTGTACAGACGCTGACTCTGATCATCACATTGCTGTGTACAGACGCTGACTCTGACCCTCACATTGCTGTGTACAGACGCTGACTCTGACCCTCACATTGCTGTGTACAGACGCTGACTCTGACCCTCACATTGCTGTGTACAGACGCTGACTCTGATCATCACATTGCTGTGTACAGACGCTGACTCTGATCATCACATCGCTGTGTACAGACGCTGACTCTGATCATCACATCGCTGTGTACAGACGCTGACTCTGATCATTACATTGCTGTGTACAGACGCTGACTCTGTACCTGGATTTCATTGTTACCTGGAGAGTAACTACAACAAACCTGAATCTTTTCTACTCTAATGTAATCATTACTTCTGTCACACCCATCCCCCGTACACATATGATTACAGATCACACATGGAGACAAGGTTTCTAATAGATAAATGACTGATTAGACATTTTTACAATATGTACTGAGCGTCTCTTTCAGTAACCATCCACCATAACAGCTTATTGGGTGAAGGTCATTAAAATTGGAGGGATTGTGTCACCTGTATACAAAAACATTGGAGTTCTGTCTGTGATACTTTTTTTTTTATTTGCACTACCATCCATATTTTCAGGACAATCTTTCGGGGGGTACCCCCCTTCTTCAAAGGTCCAATAAGTACTCTTATGCCCCGTACACACGGTCGGAAAATCTGACCACAAAATCCATCGGATTTTTTCCGACGGATTTTGTCCCACACTGGTGTTGCATACACACGGTCGGACAAAGTTGTCGGAAAATCCGATCATTCTGAACGTGGTGACGTTCGTTGCGTACGACGGGACTACGTAGAGGCTAGTAGCCAATAGCTTTGGTCTTGTAATGTGATCTGAGCATGTGTGGCACTTTGTCCGTCGGAATTCGCTACACACGATCGGAAAAAGTCCGATAGGACTTTGTTGTTGGAAAATTTGAGAGCAGGAGATAAAACTTTGTCCGACGGAAAATCCGATGGAAATGTCAGATGGAGCCCACACACGGTCGGAATTTCCGACAACATTGTCCGATAGGACATTTTCCATCGGAAAATCCGACCGTGTGTACGGGGCTTTAGACCTTGAAGTACTCTCGGAGTACTCTTGGACCTTGAAGAAGGGGGGTACACCCCAACAGCTTGTCCTAAAAATTTGGATGGTAGTGCAAATAAAAAAAAAAAGTATCACAGACAGAACTGTTTTTGTGGCAACTATGTTTTAAAAAAAAGGTAGAACGGGGTGGGACTTCAATTGTGCTTCAGAGGAGTATGAAAAAAAAGAATACAAATACTTTGATTATAGAAAAATAAATAAACTTTATTAATCTGCCATAAGGCAGTACCTTCTGTTTTTGTGCACTGATACAGGTTACTATTTCGGGTTGTGGTCCCTTTAAGGGGCAACAAGGAGTTAACCTACCTGAGCTGCAGAGGGCAGGTGTGGGGTAATAGGAGGACTGAGAGACACACCTGGCTGTGGAATGGTTGAGATTTGTCTTCAGGGAAATCCCCCCCCATGTCTGGGACTGGTTTTCTCTGCCTGCAGATATAAGGTGGATTCGGTGAGACGTTTTCTCTTATAGACGAGTTTCTGGTTTCCATTTTATTGCTGAAGAAAAGTCCCATTTCTTTGAAGTGACGTTTGCTGCCTTTTTGAAGAATGAAGTCTTTTTGTTGGTTTATGATGGCTTTGCGTGTGATCGGGGTACGCTCGCCATGGTTGCCAACACCCCCCCAATGTTACAGCGTGTGCTCCGGGTGCGGGCAGATTGCATGGCAGCCATGAAAGCCATTTTAAAGGATAAAATTGACAGTTGAAGTGCATCGGCTCCATGTCCTGTGTGAAGTCAGGAGATGAAATCCTTGGAGGAGGGAATGGCAGAGCTTTGTAAAGCGGTTGTAAATCACAGCTGGTTAAATAAAAAAACACCTGTAAGGCAATGGTATAATGTGTGAGGCGCATTGCATACTAGCACATTATGAAATACGAAAGGACTGACATCTCCCCCCTCCCGGTCTTTCTTCCAGGTTTTCACGTTACGGCTGTGTGATTGGGCGAAGCCACGATGAGGTCACTCCTGTGCATGCTCCCGGGAGCCCTCGAGTCCGGCACGAAGCTCTGAAGGTCCAGCGATGTATGCCGGACCTTCAGAGCGCATGCGCCGGTGATTATTATAGGCTTACCTGTAGGTAAAAATTATCAAGCGGACTTTACTACCGCTTTAAGCAACTCGCACCGATGAGTGCACAAGCCCAGACTCGCCATGAGGAGGCGCTGGCTGAGCACAGCAGGAAAATACCAGATTTCTGGTTACTCAGCAAGAACCCACTCGAGCACAAGCGGCCGCCTTGCAGGAGGCTGTGAAGGGGAGATGTGCACAACGGAAAACTAAATTTATTTTGTATCAAATTCATTCGTTAAGTTAATCATTTCATTTTGTCATATATATGTTGGAATGATTCGTATTTTCAAATTCGTTCACATATATTCGTCATTCCAAATCGATTTGTTTTTTACGGATTTTATTGCGGAAGATTCAGATTCATTTGTTGATTTATTTCCAAGGCTTCAAACATCAAAGCCTCGGATCTCACTGCTGCGACCTCAAAGTCGTGTGACTTTGCATTGTGATTTGCTTACGAATTTCAAGCCACTTTGATGTTTTGCGACTTTGGCTGATCATAATAATACAGTGTGACCCATATTACTGAACTTACAAAACCCTCTGAAGTTGCAGCCAAAGTCGCAAACATAAGACAAGGAAATTACTTCCTTGCGACTTTTGTGATTTTTAACATTACAAACGGCCCAAGCTATCGCATCCTGTCGTCCCATTGAAACAATTTAATACAAATTAATTAGTTGTTTTCTTTTATACATTTATTTTGGATTAGTTGAAATTTGTTACGATTGTGATTCGGAAATTTGGATGTATCCAAATCTCCGAATAAAGAAAACTTCCTTATGCCGCGTACACACGGTCGGAATTCTCGTCGGAAAAAGCTCTGATGGTTTTCCCGTCGGAATTACGACGGAATTTCACTCAAACTGTCTTGCCTACACACGGTCACACCAAATTCCGACGGTCAATAACACCGCGACATACAACACGTTCAACGGCACTATAAAAGGAAAGTTTAATGCTTCCGAGCATGCGTTTGCATACACACGATCGGAAAATCCGATAGAGAGGTTTTCCGTTGGAAAAATTAAGAACAGGTTCTCAATTCAAAGTCCGTCGGAAATTCCGACAGAAAAAGACCAATGGGCATACACATGGTCGGAAAATCCGATGAAAAGCTCCCATCAGACTGTTTCCATCGGAAATTCCGACCGAGTGTACGCCGCATTAGAATTTTTATTCGTAACTAAACGAATCGCACATGGGAAGTGTCCCTCTCGGGGATGGGAGCAAGTGATTGTATCTACCAGGTAGCCTTGAGGGCCAGCCACTACCTGCAGAATCCTGACTATCGGTGATGGCGTGGAAGCATTCCCGACCACCTTTTGAGAGAACAGTAGAGAGAGAGGGGTGGTCCCAAGACCAATGGGCTGGCCTAATAACTCTTTTCCTCACTGAGGATCCTCAAAAGGCATTTTTTGACCTAACACCTGGTGACGTCAAGAGGTATGAGCAGCTGAAGGTGGAGATCCTGGCTCACCATGGGTCAACTATGAGTGTATAAGCCCAAAGGGTGCCCCACTGGAGGTACTGAGCAGGCTGACTGGCTGCCAAGGTCCCAGATGCACGACATGGTCAAGAAATTGCTCCAGCAAGAGGCCTTGTCTGGTCTACAGATGGTGGAACGGGTTGTGTAGGACCAGTGCCTGAGGTTCATTCCAGACCAAGCTTATAGCAAGGAAGTCCTCCCTGACCCTGGAACCAGCATTTAAGCGTTGTCTTCCTCAGCTCCATGGAGGTCTGTCCCTGCTGGGAGAATTGTAAATGTGCAGTGTTGGTGGTATTGATCCTGGGGCCATACTTGGGCACAGTGTCTATTTCAGGCAGAGCCCATGGAGGGCAGGGCCATCAGCAGAGCATATTTTTAAGAGAAAAAGATATGCTCTACACACATTGACCTTGTTGTGGGGTAATTTTAGTATGAAGTGTGGGTGAACCATTGGTCCCGCAACGGTCTTGCTAGACTGCGGCAGTATGATCGCACTAGTACACTCCAGGGTGATCTGGAAAATTGGCCCAGTAGGAAAGACTGTCTGTCTGGGTAGTGTGTATACATGGGGACACAAGGAAGTGTCCACTGGTTCCAGTGTTAATTTCCACTGGTAGTGCCTCTGTTACGCAAGAGGTTGGGGTGGTGAAAAAGTTAGTACATGGTGTTATATGGGACAGGACTTTGGAACTATGGAAACAAGTACAGGGTGAACTTCTTGAACAGCTCAGACATTTGTGCCTTTCTGATCTCACTTAGGCTGGCCATTGGCCATACACCTATAGATTATCTGCAGATTTTCTATGGTTAGATGGAAAAAGTGCAACAGATTTCTCCATGTATGCTAAACTGTGTGGATGGAGTAATCTTCCACTGGGCCAAGCTTCAGTATCTTGCTAGTCGGCCCTGCTGGCTCTCAACCTAAACAATGCCTGCACCCAATCAGAATGTTCAGGTATTGTGAGAGCCAGCGGGGACGACCAGCAAGAGATGGCAGCTTGGGCCAGGGTCCAATGCCTGTCTGTCACAGGTGCGAGTTCAGGAGGGCGGGTCTGTGTGTGACGGCGCGCGGACGCCAATTGTAATGTAAAGCTGTTACAGCGGGTAAACCCCGCTCTGTGATCAAGCCAGATCTCCTCTTCCTACACGCTTTCTTCCTCTATAATAAACCGGCAGCCCCCTCTGTTCCTCCTCACTTTTTCTCCCATTCATCCCCGCCTGATGGTGGTATGGTGGTGCTTGCCCCCCCCCCCCCCCCCCCCCCCCCCTGCTCCCAGGCAGCCCAGCTCCTCGCCAGACCTCATTTTCCACTCGCAAAATGCGAGTAGGTGAGTGGAAAATGTGAGGGCTGTGTGTGTGTGTCAGTGGCGGCTGGTGCTCAAAAATTTTTGGGGGGGCGCAAACAAACGGCCTCACTGTGCCATCAAACGCAGCCACTGTGTCCCATCAAACGCTGCCACTGTGCCCATCAAACGCTGCCACTGTGCCCATTAAAGGCTGCCACTGTGCCCCTCAAGTGCTGCCACTGTGCCCCCTGCCTGCCCTCTGCACTTACCTTGTCTCGGTGTGCAGCTGGTGACGGCGTCAGGCGGCGAGCGGTGTCTCCTCATCGTCCGATGTCTTCTCCCGCGCTCCTGCCTTCTGCTATGATTGGACGCCTAGCGTCCAATCACAGCGCCTGTGACTTCAGCCAATCAGGTGACAGGTAGCAGACCTGGCAACCTGATTGGCTGAGAGGCGGGTCTGTGTTAGGGAAGCGATGTATTCGCTTCTCTAACACAATACTGTGTAATCAGCAAACGCACAGCATTGCGCCCGCTGTTTACACTTAGGGAAGCCTATTAGAGCACACCGCTCTAATCAGGTCCCCTATTAGAGCTTTACAGCTCTAATAGGGCGCTTCCAGAAAACACCCCCCCCCCCCTGCTGTAATTCAGATGCCCGGCGCCCGACAAGGGGCCGAACACCTGAATAGGGGGCGGCAGCGGTGACAATAGATAGATTCATGCAATGCATGAATCTATCTATTGGTGATAGAGCGGTGCAGGAGAGAGGGGGCGGCGCTCCTGCGCCCTCTATGCACGCACCGCCACTGGTGTGTGTGTGTGTGTGTGTGTGTGTGTGTGTGTGTGTGTGTGTGTGTATTATATATAAAACCTCATTAAATATATCAACCTCAAACACATGGTTGCTATATATTGCTGCTTATTTTCTGCTTTGTATAAATGAAATGTTTGGAAATGTTGTTCTAGTTTATTTAGAAGGCAATGAGTCCACAATATATAATGTAAAGGATTAAGGATAGAACAATATCACCATTCCCGGCCCAGTTGATATATAAATACTGTATGGGTGGACTGTGGACCATTCCTGGGGGTTCTCGGTCCCCAGAGGTATTAAACTCTAATATCGCTCTCTGTTTTTTATTTCAGAAATATGGATTGTTCCCGGAGGCTCCCTCTTCATGAAACCACTTACAGGCATCTTTTTGGGTGTAAGAATGAGATCAATGACCTCTTCTTCAGGAAGTTCCGTTGTGTGGTGGAGTTGAGCGGTCCTGATCTCGGCAAATCTCACACTGCATCAGTCAAGGCTGAAAAAGTTTATGAGAAGAGAACCTCGGGGGGCCCTGTGGTCAGTGTATGGAGGGGCGACCTCACTAAGCAGGACGCTGACGTTGTGGTGAATGCCGCTAATGAAGACCTGGATCATATCGGGGGGTTGGCCTATGCTTTGGTGAAAGCTGGAGGACCAGACGTCGAAAAGGACAGCAAAGATTACATTAAGAAACATGGAAAGCTAAAAACCGGAGAGTGCGCAGTGACACGTCCCGGCAATCTGCCCTGTAAGCGTCTCCTTCATGCTGTGGGGCCGATATGGTTTGAAGAAGCCGCCAGCAGATGTGATGATGAGCTTGCTGAATGTATCAAGAATGTGCTGAAATATGTGAATCGACACACAGATATCAAATCTGTGGCCATCCCAGCCGTGAGCTCCGGGATCTTTCAGTTTCCTCTCCAACAATGTGCAGATATTATCGTGAAGACCATTCGCTCATTCTGTTATACTGTGACCTCATCCCATATAAAGGAAATCCGACTGGTGAACAACAATGACCCGGCTATCGAAGCCATGAAGTCGGCCTGTGAAAGCACTTTTGGACCAAGTGATGTCCTCAGTGGAGCCACACCTGGTCCACCTAACCAAACGGGGCCAACGACACGCAGCATGAGCGCTAAACCGCAACCTTCACCAACAACGTCCAGGAAAAGGGAAGCTCCTATGCATCCCCCAGGACACAGACCCTCTACAGAGATGTCACAGTCCATCACCATCAATGGATTAACCCTTCACCTGATACATGGGCTGATAGAGGAACAGAGGGTAAGTCCATCGTATGTCTCTTTCCACCTGTAGCACTGACCCCCGAAGGAGCTGCTGGTTTTATTGGGCTTACCGTTACCTTCTTCACCTCGTCTCCGTCTAGGGGTTCCCGTGGTAGATGGCCCAAAGAAATGCAGAAACTGACACTTTATCTTCCCTTTTGGGTTAATTTTTTAAAAGATAAAACAGTCTCTTAATGTTGGGTAGAGGGTTAGGAGGAAAGTTCAGGTACTTTTGGAACTGCAGGGATAGGAAGTCTCTTATAGAAGTAATTCAGAGAATAACTGGTTCACAGCTGGATTATCACAACCCCCGGATAGACCTCCTCTCACTACCCTGTTTCCCCGAAAATAAGACCTAGCGTGATTGTCGGTGATAGCTGCAATATAAGCCCTACCCCCAAATAAGCCCTACCCTGTTTTCCCAAAAATAAGCCCTACCCTGAAAATAAGACCTACAAGGACTTTAACTAGGGCTTATTTGGGGGGTAGGGCTTATATTGCAGCCATCACCGACAATCACGCTAGGTCTTATTTTCGGGGAAACAGGGTAGGCCTAGCAGCCGGCAGGGTGTTAAGTAAAGGAAAGTCTCTGCCACAGACTTTGGTGTAACTGGGGGACATGAACAAATTTTAGAGAGCTATCATAAGGTACCAGGATCTCGCAGCCGGTCCGGCAATACCGTATGAGTGTAGATCCATAAAGTGTCCTTCAACCGAGCCTCCAGGCTCCTTCAGAGAAACCAGCCTTGTGCATGGCCTTCTCCTGAAGAATCCTCCCCTAGATGCTCCTCCAGTTGCTGGGCCTCTCCTTATGCCGCGTACACACGATCGGAAATTCTTGTTGGAAAAAGCTCTGATGGTATTCCCAACGGAATTCCGCTCAAACTGTCTTGCCTACACACGGTCACACCAAATTCCGTCCGTCAAGAACGCGGTGACGTACAACACTACAACGAGCCGAGTTCAATGCTTCCGAGCATGCGTCGAATTGTTCCCAAGCGTGCGTAGGAATTTTGCGCATCAGAATTGCTACAGACGATCGGAATTTCCGATAGAAACCTTTTCCGTCTGAAAAATTGAGAACATGCTCTCCATTCTTTGCTGTCGGAATTTCGGCCAGCAAAATTCCGATGGAGCCTACACACGGTCGCATTTTCCGATGAAAAGCTCTCATCGGTCTTTTTCTGGCCGGAATTCCGATCGTGTGTACGAGGCATAAGATGAGACGGCACCGGACCACTCTTGAATCAGTAGGCCCCCGATATCAATTCAGGCCTGTCCCTGCAGTTGCTTCGCCTCGGGCTATCCAGCCCCCGAGACTTGGAATTGCATGGATCTGCACCCCAGGCCAGGAGGGCCATAAGGGCTGGTCAGGAGGACCAGCACCAAACAGACAGAAGATCTCTTCTGGGCCGGAACGGAACAACCAAAACACGTGATCTCAGTACCTTAAATACCCCCTCCCAGAATGCACAGCAGGATAAACACTCCACTGGGCTGGTTCCGAGAGAAAGAATGGTATCCAATACACCCAGCTAAACTGCGTTCCCATACTTGCCGGCGGTGACAGCGACACCTCCGGTAAGTAGAACTCAGTGCAATCCAGCCAGACTGGTACTGAAATCATAATTTAGCAAAATTAGCCCTAAAACCCAACTGTGATTTCAGGAATATTAATTTTGAAAAACACATAGCGCTGGCTCCTGACGAGCACACGCTATCTCCATAGATAATGAATACCGGCATACATACTACTACGTAGAAGAAAGATTTCCTTGTCTGTTTTGATAACAAAAAAGATTTTATCTGCCATTCTCCTCTGGATTTCCGTGGTTGGGCTCTGGGGGTTTGTAAGAACAAATACTCTGTAAGGCCTCGTTCCCACCAATGCGTTTTCAGTTTTGCAGAATCACACTACAGTCTATTTAACATGACTTCCTATGAGTCACGTTCGCCTCTCTGCGTTTTCAGCCGGTGCGTGTTTTGCAATAAGTCGGGGACTTTTTGCTTCCATAGACTAGGGTTGCCACCCGTCCGGGATTCACCCGGACAGTACGGGTTTTGAATCCTGTGTCAGGGGATCAGTCCGCCTGAGCCCCGGACACAGTGCTGAGGACTCTCCTATTATTACTTTGTATTGGGGTTCCCCGTGCAAATGTCTCCCTCCCTGCCTGCACTGCCCGGCGCTCTGGCCGAGTCTCCGGCGCATTTTAACTTAAGTTGTGACAACTTGCAGGGCGGCTGTGAGGGGGGAGAGACGCGTCAGTGCCTACTCCATGCAGACACACAGCCTCGGCTCTTCCCCTCTGCAAGCCGATCATGTGACCGGTCCAGAAAGCAAGAGGAACAGATGCAGAGCCTGCCGAGCGAGCTAAAGGGACACAGACAGACCGCTGGGGGAGTGCAGAGCTGAGGGTCTTTACTCTCCTGCAGCTCACAGTCCACAAGCTCTCCAGTGTGGGACTGTCATGCTGGTCTTTCCAGGGACATGTCTGCTGATTGAAGATCACAGTCTAGTTCTCCCCCCTCAGTACCATCCTGGTATAATTACTTCATTGTGCAGTGTTCACTCAGTAGCCTTTATTTAATATCTTTTCTTCTCTAATTGTGGGGTGCCTGTGGATTGCTTTGATTTTGTTTTTGATTTTGTTTTTTTTGGTAATTAAAGTCCACTGCCACTGCACTTGGCCCCACTGACACCGCCCTCTGCCCCACTGACACCGTCCACTGCCCCACTGACACCGCCCTCTGCCCCACTGACACCGCCCTCTGCCCCACTGACACCGCCCTCTGCCCCACTGACACCGTCCACTGCCCCACTGACACCGCCCTCTGCCCCACTGACACCGTCCACTGCCCCACTGACACCGCCCTCTGCCCCACTGACACCGCCCTCTGCCCCACTGACACCGTCCACTGCCCCACTGACACCGCCCTCTGCCCCACTGACACCGTCCACTGCCCCACTGACACCGCCCTCTGCCCCACTGACACCGTCCACTGCCCCACTGACACCGCCCTCTGCCCCACTGACACCGTCCACTGCCCCACTGACACCGCCCTCTGCCCCACTGACACCGCCCTCTGCCCCACTGACACCGCACTCTGCCCCACTGACTGACAGTGTCCACTTTTAAGGTAGGCTATGTTCATATTTTAACTGTGACATTTCTTTTATTAATCTAATCATATTTTATGGTCACACAAATGTTTTGTTTTATTTAACCATGTTCCTTTAAGTCCACTCCCCTCTCCACTGTAAACACAATTTGGCCACAGCCACTGTTAACTGCAGCGCGCTATGCGCGCCTCCTTAATACTCTCCTAGGGTAACTCAAAGGTGTCCCAAGTCTCCTACAATCCTATAGCGTGTACTACAAAAAAAAATTGCTGTGCGCCGCTAAAGTGTTCGGGTTTGGCTTGACGAAGAGGTGGCAACCCTACCATAGACTTCAATGAAAAGCAGTGGAAATGCATCAAAAACACAATATAAACGTGTCAAAAATGCATGTGAAAAAAAATGCTCTGGAAAATTGCATTAACTGCAACCTGCATTGGTAGGAATCGAGTCTAAAGCCCAGATGAGCTTTCAGTTTAAATCGGCTAAATACATTGCCGGTGCATCAAAGCAAGAATTATACAAATTCGAATGCCGCGTTCACACGAACGGAGATTCTGCCAGCAAAAGTCTGATGAGAGCTTTTGGTCAGAAAATGCGACCGTGTGTACGCTCCATCGGAATTTTGCTGGTCAAATTCCCGCCAGCAAAAGATTGAGAGCAGGTTCTCAATTTTTCGGTCGGAAAAAGTTCTGATCGTAAATTCCGATTGTCTGTAGCAATTCCGACGCGCAAAATTCCTGCGCATGCTCGGAAACAATTTGAAGCATGCTCAGAAGCATTGAACTTAATTTTCTCGGCTGGTCGTAGTGTTGTACTTGACGGTCGAAAGTTCAGAGAACTTGTGTGACCGTGTGTATGAAAGCCAAGCTTGAGCGGAATTCCGTCGGAAAAAACATCCAAGATTTTTCTGACAGAAAATCCGCTCGTGTGTACGCAGCATTACAGTTAATTTTTCTAAGAAAGCAGCCACGGCCTGAGTAGAAAAGAATGTCTCCTGCCAGCATGCTGCAGAAAAGGACCCTTGCTCTCTGTGTGGAAGCAGTGGTCTCTCTTCAGAGGTATGATCCACCCCCTGCTGAATCAGCTCTGCAATCATCAAACCTGAGGATTTCTGCTGATTGGGGCGGTCTAGTTCTGATTCAGCAGCAGGGGGTGCATCAGACCTCTGAAGAGAGACCACTGCTTCCACACAGAGAACAAGGGTCCTTCTCATTCTGAAGAGCACCCAATGCACCTTGCTGACAGACTTGCATTGCAGAGCGGTGCAACATCTGACAACGCACTAACCTACATTGAGGTGCGATGCACGGCCACATTTGGTGCTTGCAACTTTTTTGATGGATTTTTGGTTTGTTAAGCTTCTTAATAAAATGAAGGGTCTGTCCTAATGCAATGCATGTCAATGTGCTGCATATAGTGTGTTCATACACTTGTACTGATGTAGCACAGTGCAAGGAATCGGACTTCACTCCCCTTTGATGCACCTGGAATGGATTTATCTGATTTACAGTGTAAGTTCACTTTGGCCTCATGTAATGTGTCTTTCCTAGGAGTTGTTTTTTTCTCCCGTTTTACGTTAATCCACAGGCTATTCTGGGTACAATTTTGCGGAGAGACCGTTTTAGAGTAGAGCTGCCACATTGGGGTTCATCTTGGCAGAGAGACAAACTCTGACCAGCAAGGCTACAGCTGGCACTTAGGCACCACCAAGGCTGGCATGTTGGTCCATGGTCCGAACAAAATAAATATATTTTGCATTCTATTCTGCTCTGCAGTACTTTTTCCACATTTTGTTATGTTACGGCCTTATTCCAAAATGGATTAAATTCATTATTTTCCTCAAAATTCTACAAACATCCCCCATAATGACAACGTGAGAGAAGATTGTTTGAAATCTTTGCAAATTTTTAAAAAATGAAAAAAATCCCCTGTACATAAGTATCACAGGCTCCTCCCATGTACATAAGTATCACAGGCTCCTCCCATGTACATAAGTATCACAGGCTCCTCCCATGTACATAAGTATCACAGGCTCCTCCCATGTACATAAGTATCACAGGCTCCTCCCCATGTACATAAGTATCACAGGCTCCTCCCATGTACATAAGTATCACAGGCTCCTCCCATGTACATAATTATCACAGGCTCCTCCCATGTACATAAGTATCACAGACCCCTCCCATGTACATAATTATCACAGACTCCTCCCATGTACATAAGTATCACAGGCTCCTCCCATGTACATAAGTATCACAGGCTCCTCCCATGTACATAATTATCACAGGCTCCTCCCATGTACATAATTATCACAGGCTCCTCCCATGTACATAAGTATCACAGGCTCCTCCCATGTACATAAGTATCACAGGCTCCTCCCATGTACATAACTATCACAGGCTCCTCCCATGTACATAAGTATCACAGGCTCCTCCCATGTACATAAGGATCACAGGCTCCTCCAGCTCCTCCCATGTACATGGGTATCGCAGGCTCCTCCCACGTACATGGGTATCGCAGGCTCCTCCCATGTACATAAGTATCTCAGGCTCCTCCCATGTACATAAGTATCACAGGCTCCTCCCATGTACATAAGTATCACAGGCTCCTCCCATGTACATGGGTATCCCAGGCTCCTCCAATGTACATGGGTATCGCAGGCTCCTCCAATGTACATAAGTATCACAGGCTCCTCCCATGTACATAAGTATCACAGGCTCCTCCCATGTACATAAGTATCACAGGCTCCTCCCATGTACATAAGTATCACAGGCTCCTCCCATGTACATAAGTATCACAGGCTCCTCCCATGTACATAAGTATCACAGGCTCCTCCCATGTACATAAGTATCACAGGCTCCTCCCATGTACATAAGTATCACAGGCTCCTCCCATGTACAGAAGTATCAGAGGCTCCTCCCATGTACAGAAGTATCAGAGGCTCCTCCCATGTACAGAAGTATCAGAGGCTCCTCCCATGTACAGAAGTATCAGAGGCTCCTCCCATGTACAGAAGTATCAGAGGCTCCTCCCATGTACATAAGTATCACAGGCTCCTCCCATGTACATAAGTATCACAGGCTCCTCCCATGTACACAAGTATCACAGGCTCCTCCCATGTACATAAGTATCACAGGCTCCTCCCATGTACATAAGTATCGCAGCCTTATCTCAATACTTTGGTGAAGCTCCTTCAGCACCAATTACAGCCTCCAGTCTTGTTGGGTATGATGCTACAAGCTTGGCACTCCTATTTTTGGGCAGTTTCTCCCATTCTTCTTTGTAGGACCTCTCAAGCTCCATCAGGTTGGATGGGGAGCGTCGGTGCTCAGCCATTTTCAGATCTCTCCAAAGATGTCCAATCGGGTTCAAGTCTGGGCTCTGGCTGGGTCACTCAAGGACATTCGTAGTTGTCCCGTAGCCACTCCTTTGTTATCTTGGCTGTGTACTTAGGGTTGTTGTCCTGTTGGAAGATGAACCTTCGCCCCAGTCGGAGGTCCAGAGCGCTCTGGAGCAGGTTTTCATCAAGGATGTCTCTGTACATTGCTGCATTCATCTTTCACTCGATCCTGACTAGTCTCCCAGTTCCTGCCGCTGAAAAACATCCCCACAGCATGATGCTGCCACCACCATGCTTCACAGTAGGGATGGTATTGGTCAGGTGATGAGCGGTGCCTGGTTTCCTCCAGACATGACTCTTGCCATTCAGGCCAAAGAGTTCCATCTTTGTTTCATCAGACCAGAGAATTTTGTCTCTCATGGTCTGAGAGTCCTTCAGGTGTCTTTTGGTAACTCCAAATGGGCTGTCATGTGACTTTTACTGAGGAGTGGCTTCCGTCTGGCCACTGTACCATACAGGCCTGATTGGTGGAGTGCTGCAGAGATGGTTGTTCTTCTGGAAGGTTCTCCTCTCTCCACAGAGAAATGCTGGAGCTCAGAGTGACCATCGGGGTTCTTGGTCACCTCCCTGACTAAGGCCCTCCTCCCCCGATCGCTCAGTTTGGCCGGGCGGCCGCTCTAGGAGGAGTCCTGGGGGTTCCAAACTTCTTCCATTTACGGATGATGGAGACCACTGTGCTCATTGGGACCTTCAATGCTGCAGAAATGTTTCTGTACCCTTCCCCCGATCTGTGCCTCCATACAATCCTGTCTCCGAGGTCTACAGACAATTCCTTGGACTTCATGGCTTGGTTTGTGCTCTGACATGCACTGTTACCTGTGGGACCTTCTATAGACAGGTGTGGCCTTTCCAAATCATGGCCAATCAACTGAATTACCACAGGTGGAGTCCAATCAAGTTGTAGAAACATCTCAAGGATGATCAGTGGAAACAGGAGGAGCCTGAGATCAATTCTGAGTGTCATGGGAGGAGCCTGTGATACTTATGTACATGGGAGGAGCCTGTGATACTTATGTACATGGGAGGAGCCTGTGATACTTATGTACATGGGAGGAGCCTGTGATACTTATGTACATGGGAGGAGCCTGTGATACTTATGGACATGGGAGGAGCCTGTGATACTTATGGACATGGGAGGAGCCTGTGATACTTATGTACATGGGAGGAGCCTGTGATACATATGTACATGGAGGAGCCTGTGATACTTATGTACATGGGAGGAGCCTGTGATACTTATGTACATGGGAGGAGCCTGTGATACTTATGTACATGGGAGGAGCCTGTGATACTTATGTACATGGGAGGAGCCTGTGATACTTATGTACATGGGAGGAGCCTGTGATACTTATGTACATGGGAGGAGCCTGTGATACTTATGTACATGGGAGGAGCCTGTGATACTTATGTACATGGGAGGAGCCTGTGATACTTATGTACATGGGAGGAGCCTGTGATACTTATGGACATGGGAGGAGCCTGTGATGCCCAGAGCCTGTGATACTTCTGTACATGGGAGGAGCCTGGGATACATGGGAGGAGCCTGTGATCCTTATGTACATGGGAGGAGCCTGTGATCCTTATGGACATGGGAGGAGCCTGTGATCCTTATGGACATGGGAGGAGCCTGTGATCCTTATGGACATGGGAGAAGCCTGTGATACTTATGTACATGGGAGGAGCCTGTGATACTTATGTACATGGGAGGAGCCTGTGATACTTATGTACATGGGAGGAGCCTGTCATACTTATGTACATGGGAGGAGCCTTTGAATACTTATGAACATGGGAGGAGCCTGTGAATACTTTCCGGATGCACTGTACATGACCAAATGACATGGATACCTGGTGTACATCAATCGGAGCCAATCACCTGTCCCCATTTGCTGGGAGGTACAGAGCTCACTGGCTTGGTACACATGTGCATTGGGTGATAGATTTCTTGCTGTGGCCCGAAGGCTGGGATCACACCTGTGCTAATACGCATTGCATTGAGGCACCTCATTCAATTTTAATGAGCATCTAATGCAGTCCAGTAAGGCCCCTTTCACACTGGGGCGGAGCCGCGGTGACGGTAAAGCAGCGCTATATTTAGCGCTGCTTTACCGTCGTTTTAACCGCGGTATTCGGCCGCTCGCTGTGCGGTTTTACCCCCCGCGAGTGGCTGAAAAAGGGTTAAACACCCCTGCAGTGCGCCGCCGTAGCGGCGCTTTGCGGCGGTATTGCCGCGGTTTCACCGCGGTGTCCCATTCTAATCAATGGGTAGGAGCGGTATAGGAGCGGTGAATACACGGCTCCAAAGATACCGCTCCAAAGATGCTGCTAGCAGGACTTTTTTTGCCATCCTGCTAGCGCACCGCTCCAGTGTGAAAGCCCGCCGGCTTTCACACTGGATTTAAAGGGGCCGGATTTTTTCAGGCGCTATTTTTAGCGCTGTACCGCCTGAAAAACGCCCCAGTGTGAAAGGGGCCTAAGGACCAAACCATCCGTATCCCTGTTTTGGGAATACAACGCATGATGGTACATGACTGGCATGAATGACTGACAATGACTGTACATTGTCTTAGTGCTTTTAAAAAATATCACATGCACAATGCTGCTCCATGCAGTGCACAGGTTATCCCCTTATTCTGGTCTCCACTCCGGAGGGTTCCAGATGAGATGCCGACACCAGAAATGTGAAAGTCTCTGGATACACGGAGTATCACATGTCTATCACATGTACGCAGCTGAACATGACTTGCATTGCAGCTGTAATAATAGAATTCGGTTTGACTGTTTTGCAGACACAGATTATCGTGAACTCGGTCTCCTATAATCTGGACCTGTCCTATGGAGTGATCTCAAGAGCAATTTCCACCAAGGCCGGGTACGGATTACAGGATGAACTCAGAAGACAAAGCGCCTACAATCGTACCATGATCCCCACCAAGGGCCACAACCTGCACTGTGGCTTTGTCTACCATGTCATTTTACCGGCTGCTTCTTCAAACTATCAGCACCAAGCTCTGCAGGTAAGTGTGTCCATTGAGTTATCCATCCTTCTCTGCCTGAGGCAAATAAAACCAGTTTATTCTGTATAGAAGGCGCCTTTATGGGAGACCAATAATAACTCAGCCCCGCCTTACATCAGGGTCCCCAGAGAGCCCCGCCTTACATCAGGGTCCCCAGAGAGCCCCACCTTACATCAGGGTCCCCAGAGAGCCCCACCTTACATCAGGGTCCCCAGAGAGCCTCCCTTACATCAGGGTCCCCAGAGAGCCCCCCTTACATCAGGGTCCCCAGAGAGCCTCCCCTTACATCAGGGTCCCCCAGAGAGCCTCCCCTTACATCAGGGTCCCCAGAGAGCACCCCCTTACATCAGGGTCCCCAGAGAGCCCCGCCTTACATCAGGGTCCCCAGAGAGCCCCACCTTACATCAGGGTCCCCAGAGAGCCCCACCTTACATCAGGGTCCCCAGAGAGCCCCCCTTACATCAGGGTCCCCAGAGAGCCCCCCTTACATCAGGGTCCCCAGAGAGCCTCCCCTTACATCAGGGTCCCCAGAGAGCACCCCCCTTACATCAGGGTCCCCAGAGAGCACCCCCCTTACATCAGGGTCCCCAGAGAGCACCCCCCTTACATCAGGGTCCCCAGAGAGCACCCCCTCTTACATCAGGGTCCCCAGAGAGCACCCCCTCTTACATCAGGGTCCCCAGAGAGCACCCCCACTTACATCAGGGTCCCCAGAGAGCCCCACCTTACATCAGGGTCCCCAGAGAGCACCCCCCTTACATCAGGGTCCCCAGAGAGCCCCCCCCCTTACATCAGGGTCCCCAGAGAGCCCCCCTTACATCAGGGTCCCCAGAGAGCCCCCCCCCCCCTTACATCAGGGTCCCCAGAGAGCCCCCCCCCCCACTTACATCAGGGTCCCCAGAGAGCACCCCCTTACATCAGGGTCCCCAGAGAGCCCCCCCCCTTACATCAGGGTCCCCAGAGAGCCCCCCTTACATCAGGGTCCCCAGAGAGCCCCCCCCTTACATCAGGGTCCCCAGAGAGCCCCCCCCCTTACATCAGGGTCCCCAGAGAGCATCTTACATATTATTCGTATACGTGTAGATTATGAAAAATATATAAATATATATCTTAAATGAATAACACTGTATATAAAATTATATATAAAAGAACAGAAATGAAAACTGAGTAAAAAATTGTGAATAAATAATGTGAAAGTGATCTTGTGACAATAAAATAGTTGATATAGTGAATATAAAAACATAAAACCATTAAAATTGAATAAATAACAAGTGAATATTAGGTGAAAGAGGTCGCCAAGCTGTATATATGCATTTGTACAGTGGTATAGTCCAGTGGGTGACACAATATATATAGTCCGGTGAGTGGCACAATATATGTGAATAGCCGTAGATGGAAAATATTCCTAGGTGGGGTGATGGTGATCCTGTCTGGTCGGCATCAGCGCCTATTGCAACCCCTGCCCTCTCACGTGCATATATCCTGGAATTCATCCGTGGAACAGGGACCCGGTAACCCTCCACAACAAAGCCTGTCACGACTTATGAGGCGTACGTCTCATTTAGTCTGTGACTTCCGGTAAGCCTCCTTGCAATAGGCGCTGATGCCGACCAGACAGGATCACCATCACCCCACCTAGGAATATTTTCCATCTACGGCTATTCACATATATTGTGCCACTCACCGGACTATATATATTGTGTCACCCACTGGACTATACCACTGTACAAATGCATATATACAGCTTGGCGACCTCTTTCACCTAATATTCACTTGTTATTTATTCAATTTTAATGGTTTTATGTTTTTATATTCACTATATCAACTATTTTATTGTTCACCATTTTTTGAATTTCATTGAATTTTATCTGTCACAAGATCACTTTCACATTATTTATTCACAATTTTTTACTCAGTTTTCATTTCTGTTCTTTTATATATAATTTCTTATATATAATTTTATATACAGTTTTATTCATTTAAGATATATATTTTTCATAATCTACACGTATACGAATAATATGTAAGAGTGATCGTACACGTATACTACCTTCTGAGCGCAACATATATACCCTTTCCAAACCATTTTTCCGTTAGTCTATCGGCAAAGTTTGCAGCTCCATCATAAAATGACTCGTACTCAGCGCAATATTTTCCAAACTTCTAATTTTTTCTGTCCTATTTTTGACTTATTATTGCAGCAGTGTACTCCCCCCTCTTTCATTTTTTACTATCATGGACGTGTTTGAATACCGCGCCACACGAACAGTAAACACAGAGGGAGTCTTTCTAGTAACAAACAATGACACCGCCATTGGCGGACTCTTTATGAGACTTAGGAACATCATGGTCTCTGAGCTCCATTTACAGTGGGATCTTGCATTCCTGGATCAGTACACTAGAGAGCACATGGTTCCCCGAAGCCTGAGGTGGGACATCTCCCCCCAACAAGGCGACTCTGATCTAGAATCATGGTATAAATACTTTAATGAGGCTGGTATACAGTTTTCAAACTTTCTCAAAACACGGAATCAAAGCCGTCTCTGTATTTCAGACAAGGAGATTAAGGAGATTAAAGAAAAACTACTGATCTATAAAAATACCGTGGAATATAAAACCCTCTCCTCCAACCTCCAAGCTCACCTTATCAAAGAGGACAGAGACCAAAAGGCTAAAAAACATGAGAAATATACACGTGACATTAATGATTACAAGGCATGTAAAGTCTTCAACTGGCAAAAACAAACTACCTCAGAGGTATCCATGGAAACTAATATTGCCTCCACCAGCAATGGAGATGGGGCAGCATCTAGCTCTCAGCAAACCAACACACCACTCGTCAAGAGCACACAAAATAACTCTTACCCACAGAGAGCACCAATCCCAAATACACGCACCCCACAAAGAGGTAGGGGTAATAGCAATAACAATTCAAATAGAAGGGGACAAAGGGGACGCAGAGGGAACCAATCTAACCCTGGGAATCGCCATTATGATTATGACGACTACCAATATAGAGGTTCACCTGCCAGGTATCATGACCCTCCAAAAAATTACCCCAACCCTCCATATATGAATTATCCCCCTATTCAACCTACACACTTTACATCCATACCCACCCAGAACCGATACCAACCTCTACGTGAACCTTACAAGGATAATGTGTATCCATATCCAGATGCAGAATACGACCAACCAACCTATGGATATAATCAGATTAATCACTATCCAAATCAGGATTTTCACAGGGACCCCCAAGGCAGAAAAAGGGGCCCAGACCTAAGAGAGGCTGCAGAGGAGGGAGGAGGAAACAGAGAAGGAAAAAGAAAGCGCACATAAAGTGTCAGGGGGTGTTTAACTTAAGTAACACCGTGCTGACAGATGAAGAAAAAACTGTCCTAGACAAAGGCCTTAAATTTGCACCCCCACGTAAACTAAACAAGTTTGAAACCTTTATAGACGTCCATAAATATATCCGGAAAGTAAACATTCAGAGATATATCATTTCAAACCCGATTAACAGTCACACCAGGGCAGCCATGTCCGGTACTGTCCACTCGGACCTTTCTAACCCCTCACTTTTTAATCCCCCCACTCAATTAGCACCAGCACTAAATATCTTCAGGGTTTTAGTGCTAAAGGACCTCGCTCAATTGCCACCAAAACGTTTCTATTACAACTCTTTGCCTAGCAAAGGAGTAAAATCACTCTGCGACAATAAAAATCTGGTAATTCGCCCCGCCGACAAGGGCGGAGGCATTGTTCTATTGGATAAATCGGCATATATGAGCGCGATGTACAAAATCCTTAATGATCAGACCACTTATAAAGAATTACCAGTCAACCCAACAAATCAATATAAGAAATCACTCGCCACCATTATATCCAAGGGCTTTGACTCCTCTATTCTAAATCGTAAGGAAAGAGATTTTTTAATCCCACGAGCCCCCCGTATCCCCATTATTTATTATTTACCAAAGATCCATAAAGATGCAACAAATCCTCCTGGACGACCGATCATTAGTGGCATTGATTCCGTCACGTCCAGGATAGGTAAATATGTGGACCATTTTTTACAACCTATAGTCAAATAAATCCCTTCCTACCTTAAAGACACTAAGCATGTTATCAATAAACTCGCTTCTCTGAATATCGATAACGATTACATTATGGCTACTGCAGATGTGGCATCACTCTATACATGTATAGCTCATTCTAAGGGCTTAGAAGCTGTAAAAATATTTTTAGAAAGGGAAAATACTCTAATACGTACCCAAACTAATTTTATTATGGATTTATTGAACTTTGCTACTCATCATAACTACTTCTGGTTTGATGGACGTTTCTACTCACAGGAAAAAGGGGTAGCCATGGGAGCCAAGTTCGCTCCAAGCCTGGCTAACATATTTATGGCCAAATGGGAGGAGGATGTCGTCTACGCCATGGATACGCCTCAACTGATACTTTGGGCACGTTATATTGACGACATCCTCCTCCTATGGAATGGGACCTCAGAATCATTGGAATCTTTCTTTTTGTCTCTCAATAACAATGACAGAGGTATAGTCCTCACATACGAATCAAGTAAAACCAAGATACACTTTTTAGATTTGGAGATTACTATAAAGGAACGCCAGTTTGAACTTAGTACATACTTCAAATCTACAGATCGCAACGGCTACATACCAATTGACAGTTGTCATCATAAAGCATGGTTGCGATCTGTCCCTAAGAGTCAGTTTCTGCGATTACGCAGAAACTGTACAGATATCACCAGATTCAAAGAACAGGCCAATATACTGAGAGACCGCTTTAAAGAAAAAGGCTATAATATGGATGAAGTAGATCGAGACCTAAACAGAGTTTTAGAAGTCGATCGGGCCACACTTTTGACAGATAAACCAAGCCAAGCTCATGATGACAATTTTAGATGGTCTTTTCTCACATCTTATTCAATACAGCACAGGCAAATCAAATCCATCTTTGAACGACATTGGGGCATCCTTAGAAATGATAAAATTCTGGGTAACCTCATACCTGACAGAGCAAAAGTCATCTATAAGGGAGCACCATCTCTCAATAGCCAGATCGCTCCAACAATTATTAATCCACCAGCGAGGCCTTCCTTCTTCCATAACCTTACAGGCTATTACCCTTGCAAAAAATGCACAGTGTGTTACTTTAACATAAGCGGTAGACGAAACATTAAAGAATTTGAATCTTCAGTTACTAAGCAAAAGTTCCCAATTAAAAACTTCTGTACTTGCTCCACAACTCATGTTGTATATCTTATCACATGTCCGTGTTCAAAACAGTACGTAGGACGCACGATACGCTCCTTTACGACACGGGTCACGGAACATATCACTAAGATTAAAAGTGGCAGCATAAAACACACAGTCTCGAGGCACTACCGACAGTATCATAACTAAGGAAGGGCCCGGTGCTCGATGCGAACCCACGTTCGCATCGAGCACCGGGTGTTCGCTCGCTCGGCGAGCCCAGAACTATTTTGGCCGCTCGCATCACATTCGTGTGATGCGAGCGGCCCTGCAATGCATTGCGGCCGGCGTGGCCGGCGCAGTGCATTGCTGGCTGATGATTGGCCAAGCATGCACTGTGACCCCGCATGCTTGGCCAATCACAGCGCCGGAAACTCGGAGAGCCATAATTGGCTACAGGCAGGACGCCTGTAGCCAATTACAGCTCAGGGGCTTTAGTACACGCCCCCTCTTATAAAAGGCCGCCACGCCGTCGGCGCCGGTCACATGCGTTCCGGCGTTAGGAGAGTGCAGGCTCATTCTGTGTCACTCTGCTAGATTGATTTAGAAAGATTTATTTAGAAAGATTCATTTAGAAAGATTCATTTAGAAAGATGGGCTTGTAATGTGTTCGTGGCAGGCACTGGCAGCAAACAGAGCTCCTATATTTTGTTCCCAGAAGCACCCATAGGACTTGAAGTGTGTTAGTCCCATCACACAGAGATCCTATATTTTCTTCCCAGAAGCACCTATAGGACTTGAAGTGTGTTAGTCCCATCACACAGACCTATATTTTCTTCCCAGAAGCACCTATAGGACTTGAAGTGTGTTAGTCCCATCACACAGAGATCATATATTTTGTTCCCAGAAGCACCTATAGGACTTGAAGTGTGTTAGTCCCATCACACAGAGATCCTATATTTTGTTCCCAGAAGCACCTATAGGACTTGAAGTGTGTTAGTCCCATCACACAGAGATCCTATATTTTGTTCCCAGAAGCACCTATAGGACTTGAAGTGTGTTAGTCCCATCACACAGACCTATATTTTCTTCCCAGAAGCACCCATAGGACTTGAAGTGTGTTAGTCCCATCACACAGAGATCCTATATTTTGTTCCCAGAAGCACCTATAGGACTTGAAGTGTGTTAGTCCCATCACACAGACCTATATTTTCTTCCCAGAAGCACCCATAGGACTTGAAGTGTGTTAGTCCCATCACACAGAGATCCTATATTTTGTTCCCAGAAGCACCTATAGGACTTGAAGTGTGTTAGTCCCATCACACAGAGATCCTATATTTTGTTCCCAGAAGCACCTATAGGACTTGAAGTGTGTTAGTCCCATCACACAGAGATCCTATATTTTGTTCCCAGAAGCACCTATAGGACTTGAAGTGTGTTAGTCCCATCACACAGACCTATATTTTCTTCCCAGAAGCACCCATAGGACTTGTAGTGTGTTAGTCCCATCACACAGAGATCCTATATTTTGTTCCCAGAAGCACCTATAGGACTTGAAGTGTGTTAGTCCCATCACACAGAGATCCTATATTTTGTTCCCAGAAGCACCTATAGGACTTGAAGTGTGTTAGTCCCATCACACAGACCTATATTTTCTTCCAGAAGCACCTATAGGACTTGTAGTGTGTTCGTCCCATCACACAGAGATCCTATATTTTGTTCCCAGAAGCACCTATAGGACTTGAAGTGTGTTAGTCCCATCACACAGAGATCCTATATTTTGTTCCCAGAAGCACCTATAGGACTTGAAGTGTGTTAGTCCCATCACACAGACCTATATTTTCTTCCCAGAAGCACCCATAGGACTTGTAGTGTGTTAGTCCCATCACACAGAGATCCTATATTTTGTTCCCAGAAGCACCTATAGGACTTGAAGTGTGTTAGTCCCATCACACAGACCTATATTTTCTTCCCAGAAGCACCTATAGGACTTGAAGTGTGTTAGTCCCATCACACAGAGATCCTATATTTTGTTCCCAGAAGCACCTATAGGACTTGAAGTGTGTTAGTCCCATCACACAGACCTATATTTTCTTCCCAGAAGCACCCATAGGACTTGTAGTGTGTTAGTCCCATCACACAGAGATCCTATATTTTGTTCCCAGAAGCACCTATAGGACTTGAAGTGTGTTAGTCCCATCACACAGAGATCCTATATTTTGTTCCCAGAAGCACCTATAGGACTTGAAGTGTGTTAGTCCCATCACACAGACCTATATTTTCTTCCCAGAAGCACCCATAGGACTTGTAGTGTGTTAGTCCCATCACACAGAGATCATATATTTTGTTCCCAGAAGCACCTATAGGACTTGAAGTGTGTTAGTCCCATCACACAGACCTATATTTTCTTCCCAGAAGCACCCATAGGACTTGTAGTGTGTTAGTCCCATCACACAGAGATCCTATATTTTGTTCCCAGAAGCACCTATAGGACTTGAAGTGTTTTAGTCCCATCACACAGAGATCCTATATTTTGTTCCCAGAAGCACCTATAGGACTTGAAGTGTGTTAGTCCCATCACACAGACCTATATTTTCTTCCCAGAAGCACCCATAGGACTTGTAGTGTGTTAGTCCCATCACACAGAGATCCTATATTTTGTTCCCAGAAGCACCTATAGGACTTGAAGTGTGTTAGTCCCATCACACAGACCTATATTTTCTTCCCAGAAGCACCCATAGGACTTGTAGTGTGTTAGTCCCATCACACAGAGATCCTATATTTTGTTCCCAGAAGCACCTATAGGACTTGAAGTGTGTTAGTCCCATCACACAGACCTATATTTTCTTCTCAGCAGCACCCACAGGACTACCGACTACAATGGCTGGAAGACCGCCAAGGGGAGGCAGAGCGTGCAGAGCCAAGAACACAGGGCAGGCAGGCTCTGTTTCTAGTGGACGTGGCCGTGGACGTGGTCGTGCATCGTCATCAGCACGTGGCCATGGGACACGCGCGTCTTTGTTTTCGGCAGCTGGACATGTGGAGCCGCATCATGCTGAAGGCTTGGTAGAATGGATGACCAAGCCCTCCTCATCCTCTCTCACCCAGGCTCAGGGTACTGGCAGAGCAGCTGCCAACGCGTACTCAATGGCATCATCAGCCACCCCTTCCCTAGACCCACCATGTCCTCCTGAGGAGTCCCCCGAACTCTTTGAGCACAGTGTTGGGTACATGCTCCAGGAGGATGCCCAACGAATCGAAGGCTCGGATGATGATACCCAGCTTGAGGAAGTCAGTAGTGTGCGCGCAGAGAGAGGGGATGCTGAAGGACAGCAATCTGGCAGTACTGTTCCACCAGCTGCAGCTTACTGCCAGGTTTGCTCTAGTGGTGAAGAGGGAGGGGATGATGAGGTCACTGACTCCACGTGGGTGCCTGAAGGGAGAGAGGATGAGGAGGAGGACGAGGAGGAGGAGGATGCGGCGTCACATGTCCAACGAGGCAGGATGCCCCCTGGAGGCCAGCTAGAGGCCAGCACAGCAACTGTACAACACCGCAGAGCTCCGCCTGTGCAGGGCGCTGCCTCTGCACGTTATCAGAAAAGTTCTTTGGTGTGGGCCTTTTTTGAGACGAGTGCAGCAGATCGCACCACTGCTATTTGCAATATTTGTCTCAAGCGTATCTCGCGTGGCCAAAACATCAGCCGCTTGGGCACCACAAGCATGAGCAGACATATGTCGACCTGCCATGCAGCTCGTTGGCAGGCACACATAAAAGACCCACACCAAAGAACTAAGCGGACCTCTCCTTGCTCCTCATCAGCTGGGATCTCCATCCCCACTACACCTTCAGTCCTCTCTGAAAGCTGCTCTGAGAGGACTGAAGGTGTAGAATTAGGTGTGTCACAACCAAGTACTTGCAGTACACCGACGTCCGTTTGTAGCAGGCAAATTTCCCTGCCCCAGCTGCTGGACCGTAGAAAGAAGTACACTCCCAGCCATCCACATGCCCAGCGGTTGAATGCTAGCTTGGCTAAATTGCTAGCACTTCAACTGCTGCCTTTTCAGTTGGTAGACTCGGCCCCCTTCCGTGAGTTTGTTCAATGTGCGGTTCCTCAGTGGCAGGTTCCCAAACGCCACTTTTTCTCACGGAAGGCGATTCCGTCTCTCTACCGGCATGTGGAAGGCAATGTCCATGCCTCGCTGGACAGGGCGGTCAGCGGTAAGGTGCATATTACCGCTGACTCATGGTCCAGCAGGCATGGACAGGGACGTTACCTTTCTTTCACGGCCCATTGGGTCACTCTATTGGCAGCTGGGAGGGATGCAGGACAAGGTGCAGTAGTGTTGGAGGTTGTTCCGCCACCACGCCTCCAAAACGCTACTACTGCTACTGGTTGTGACACACCTCTCTCCTCCACCCCCTCCTCTTCTTCTTCCTCCAGTGCTCTGTCCTCGGAACCAGCGGTGCTCCGTAGGCGTACAAGGGGCTACGCAAGTACGCAGGCAAAAAGATGCCATGCCGTGCTTGCGCTGGTGTGTTTGGGGGACAGGAGCCACACTGGGCCAGAGGTTCTGGCAGCTCTGCAGGGGCAGGCCGAGAGGTGGTTGACGCCACGTCAGCTTAAGCCAGGAATGGTCGTTTCTGACAATGGCACCAACCTCCTCTCCGCCCTGCGACAGGGCCAGCTCACCCATGTGCCCTGTATGGCTCACGTCCTCAACATGGTGGTGCAGCGGTTCTTGGGCAGGTTCCCAGGCTTACAGGATGTCCTGAGGCAGGCCAGGAAAGTCTGTGTGCATTTCCGCCGATCTTATAATGCCAGTGCTCGGCTGACTGAGCTGCAAAAGGAGCTGAACCTGCCCAAGAACCGCCTAATACGTGACATGCCCACCAGGTGGAACTCAACGTTGGCCATGCTGCAGCGACTGCACACGCAGCAGAGGGCCATCAATGAGTACCTTTGCGACTACGGCACCAGGACAGGGTCAGGGGAGCTTGGTTTTTTTTCCCCACGTCAGTGGAGCATGATCAGGGATGCATGCACTGTCCTCTCACCATTTGAGGAGGCCACGAGGATGGTGAGCAGTGACAGTGCATGCATCAGTGACACTGTCCCTCTTGTCCACCTGTTGGAGCATACGCTGCGTGGGATAATGGACAGGGCACTTGAGGCAGAACAGAGGCAGGAAGAGGAGGAATTCCTTGCCTCTCAAGGCCCCCTTTATCCGGACAGTGTTCCTTCTGTCCCACCCATCACACAGGAAGAGGATGAGGAGGAGGAGGAGGAGGAGGAGGAGGATTGTGTGAGCATGGAGGTGGAGCCTGGCACTCAGCATCAGCAGCAGCAGTCTTTTAGGGATGATGTACAGTCCCAACAAACCAGTGGACTTGTACGTGGCTGGGAGGAGGTGGCTGGCGATCATGTCATCCTCAGTGACCCAGAAGACTCCGGACCGAATGCCTCAGCTAACCTACGCTGCATGGCCTCCCTGATCCTGCAAAGCCTGCGGAAGGATCCTCGTGTTCTTCGGATCAAGGAGAGGGACCATTACTGGCTGGCCACTCTCCTTGATCCGCGGTACAAGGGTAAGGTTGCGGACCTTATCTTGCCGTCGCAGAGGGAGCAGAGGATGAGACATCTCAGGGAGGCCTTGCAGAAAGGTCTGTGCAACGCGTTCCCAGAAACTGGGAGGTTACAAACTCCTGGTCCTGGGCGACGAGTTGCTGAGGCTTCGGTCAGTGGCAGAAGGAGCGGTGGGGAAGGTGGACGTCTGACCAATGCGTTCAGACAATTTTTTAGTCCGCAGCCCCAAGGTATGATCGGTTCCAGCAACCATCGCCAGCGTCTGATATACATGGTGCAGGAATACCTTGGGGCAAGGTCAGACTTGGACACCTTTCCCACCGAAAATCCTCTGGCTTACTGGGTCCTGAGGATGGATCACTGGCCAGAGCTTGCACAGTATGCAATTGAGCTACTGGCCTGTCCTGCCTCCAGCGTTCTTTCCGAACGCACATTCAGTGCTGCTGGAGGATTTGTGACTGATCATAGGGTGCGCCTGTCCACCGCCTCGGTTGATCGACTGACATTCATCAAAATGAATCAGTCTTGGATCACCACCAGCTACCAGGCACCTGAGGCGGATATAACCGAATAATTTTTAATGTCACATCCCTTCAAGACTGCCTATGCTGATGCTGAGTGACTGTCCTCTTATGTTCACTGACTATCCTCTTCCTCCTCCTCAATGATCCATGCCACCACACCAGTGCCTAAGGCACAATTTTTCAGCCCCTGTTTAACAGGGGCGTGTACTTACAATTTTTTAAAAAAATGCTTCGCAACACGTGTGACTGCTGTGCTCCAAGTACAGTCTCTGTGAGGGCCGTGTTGCAGTGTTGTGGCACCAGCACCAGTGCCTAAGGCACAATTTTTCAGCCCCTGTTTAACAGGGGCGGGTACTTACAATTTTTTTAAAAAATGCTTCGCAACACGTGTGACTGCTGTGCTCCAAGTACAGTCTCTGTGAGGGCCGTGTTGCAGTGTTGTGGCACCAGCACCAGTGCCTAAGGCACAATTTTTCAGCCCCTGTTTAACAGGGGCGGGTACTTACAATTTTTTTAAAAAAATGCTTCGCAACACGTGTGACTGCTGTGCTCCAAGTACAGTCTCTGTGAGGGCCGTGTTGCAGTGTTGTGGCACCAGCACCAGTGCCTAAGGCACAATTTTTCAGCCCCTGTTTAACAGGGGCGGGTACTTACAATTTTTTAAAAAAATGCTTCGCAACACGTGTGACTGCTGTGCTCCAAGTACAGTATCTGTGAGGGCCGGGTTGCAGTGTTGTGGCACCAGCACCAGTGCCTAAGGCACAATTTTTCAGCCCCTGTTTAACAGGGGCGTGTACTTACAATTTTTTAAAAAAATGCTTCGCAACACGTGTGACTGCTGTGCTCCAAGTACAGTCTCTGTGAGGGCCGTGTTGCAGTGTTGTGGCACCAGCACCAGTGCCTAAGGCACAATTTTTCAGCCCCTGTTTAACAGGGGCGGGTACTTACAATTTTTTAAAAAAATGCTTCGCAACACGTGTGACTGCTGTGCTCCAAGTACAGTATCTGTGAGGGGTTGCAGTGTTGTGGCACCAGCACCAGTGCCTAAGGCACAATTTTTCAGCCCCTGTTTAACAGGGGCGGGTAATTACAAATCTTGATCTAATAGTTCACAGCAGGGCCCATTCCTGCGCCCACCAAGAGTAACTATGAGGGCCTGCAGTCTTGTGGCAACACCGTCCACCACCACCGCCAAAGGCCCAATTTTTCTGCCCTGTTCATCAGGTGCTTGCAATTACAAATCTTGATCTAATAACTCACAGCAGGGCCCATTCCTGCACCCACCAAGAGTAACTATGAGGGCCTACAGTCTTGTGGCAACACCGTCCACCACCACCGCCAAAGGCCCAATTTTTCTGCCCTGTTCATCAGGTGCTTGCAATTACAAATCTTGATCTAATAACTCACAGCAGGGCCCATTCCTGCGCCCACCAAGAGTAACTGTGAGAGCTTACAGTCTTGTGGCAAAACCGTCCACCACCACCACCACCACCCCCAATTTTTCTGCCCTGTTCAACAGGTGCATGCAATTACAAATCTTGATCTATTAACTCACAGCAGGGCCCATTCCTGTGCCCACCAGTCTTGTGGCTACACCAACATCTAATAGGGCAAATTTCTGCAGAGTATATACGCCAGGCCCCTACTTTCAAACATCCAACTTACAAACGACTCCTACTTGCAAATGGAAAGAGAAAACAGGAAGTGAGAGGAAATCTACCCCTAGGAAGGGAAATTCTATCCTGTTAGATTTAATTTGGGAAAAAGGTATCTCCTCTCTACTGATACTTTATCACCAATCCTTGTTTCAATTAAAACCCCACTTTTTCCAAAAACATTTGTCATTGGGACGGAAAGTTAGGTGACATGTTCTGAACAGATGTGCAAAGACAGCAAATGTTACAGGGGTGATAACCCCTCCCTATGTTCTCCAAAAAGCTTAAAAATAGATTTTTTTGGGATGGAGCTACACTTCATAATGTACCTGTTCAGATTCTACTTAAGAACAAACCTAAAGCCGCAAGTGGTTTTAAATGGCTTCTTTTTTTCCTTTATAAATGTCATTTTGTGCAGGGACAGTTCTAAACACGGGAAACACATGCCACTTCACAGGCATACTTTACACACCCCCCAGCTACCATATTTAAAGGAAAATTTCACTTTTTTTTTTTCACTTTATGCATCATTAAAATGACTGCTCCCGAAAAAACGTTAGTTTTTAAAAGTTCTTTTTGCATTGATATATGTCCCCTGGGGCAGGACCCGGGTCCCCAAACCTGTTTTATGACATTAACATGCATATTGGCCGTTGTAATTAGCACTTTTGATTTCGAACGTTCGCGTCCATTATAACGTATAGGGTTCGAAAATTCGCGCGAACTTTCGGTCGGTTCGAAGGTTCTGGTGCGAACCGAACCCGGGGGTGTTCGGCTCATCCCTAGTACTAATAAGATAACAGAGGAGAGATCGGGGATCCTGTGTACATGTACTGATAAGATAACACAGAGGAGAGATCGGGGATCCTGTGTACATGTACTGATAAGATAACACAGAGGAGAGATCGGGGATCCTGTGTACATGTACTGATAAGATAACAGAGGAGAGATCGGGGATCCTGTGTACATGTACTGATAGGATAACATAGAGGAGAGATCGGGGATCCTGTGTACATGTACTAATAAGATAACAGAGGAGAGATCGGGGATCCTGTGTACATGTACTGATAAGATAACAGAGGAGAGATCGGGGATCCCGTGTACATGTACTGATAACATAGAGGAGAGATCGGGGATCCTGTGTACATGTACTGATAAGATAACACAGAGGAGAGATCGGGGATCCTGTGTACATGTACTGATAAGATAACATAGAGGAGAGATCGGGGATCCTGTGTACATGTACTGATAAGATAACATAGAGGAGAGATCGGGGATCCTGTGTGCATGTACTGATAAGATAACAGAGGAGAGATCGGGGATCCTGTGTACATGTACTGATAAGATAACAGAGGAGAGATCGGGGATCCTGTGTACATGTACTAATAAGATAACAGAGGAGAGATCGGGGATCCTGTGTACATGTACTGATAAGATAACATAGAGGAGAGATCGGGGATCCTGTGTACATGTACTGATAAGATAACATAGAGGAGAGATCGGGGATCCTGTGTACATGTACTGATAAGATAACAGAGAGGAGAGATCGGGGATCCTGTGTACATGTACTGATAGGATAACATAGAGGAGAGATCGGGGATCCTGTGTACATGTACTGATAAGATAACAGAGGAGAGATCGGGGATCCTGTGTACATGTACTGATAACATAGAGGAGAGATCGGGGATCCTGTGTACATGTACTGATAAGATAACAGAGGAGAGATCGGGGATCCTGTGTACATGTACTGATAAGATAACAGAGGAGAGATCGGGGATCCTGTGTACATGTACTAATAAGATAACAGAGGAGAGATCGGGGATCCTGTGTACATGTACTGATAAGATAACAGAGGAGAGATCGGGGATCCCGTGTACATGTACTGATAACATAGAGGAGAGATCGGGGATCCTGTGTACATGTACTGATAAGATAACACAGAGGAGAGATCGGGGATCCTGTGTACATGTACTGATAAAGATAACATAGAGGAGAGATCGGGGATCCTGTGTACATGTACTGATAAGATAACAGAGGAGAGATCGGGGATCCTGTGTACATGTACTGATAAGATAACAGAGGAGAGATCGGGGATCCTGTGTACATGTACTGATAAGATAACATAGAGGAGAGATCGGGGATCCTGTGTACATGTACTGATAAGATAACATAGAGGAGAGATCGGGGATCCTGTGTACATGTACTGATAAGATAACAGAGGAGAGATCGGGGATCCTGTGTACATGTACTGATAAGATAACAGAGGAGAGATCGGGGATCCTGTGTACATGTACTAATAAGATAACAGAGGAGAGATCGGGGATCCTGTGTACATGTACTGATAAGATAACAGAGGAGAGATCGGGGATCCTGTGTACATGTACTGATAAGATAACATAGAGGAGAGATCGGGGATCCTGTGTACATGTACTGATAAGATAACAGAGGAGAGATCGGGGATCCTGTGTACATGTACTGATAAGATAACATAGAGGAGAGATCGGGGATCCTGTGTACATGTACTGATAAGATAACACAGAGGAGAGATCGGGGATCCTGTGTACATGTACTGATAAGATAACATAGAGGAGAGATCGGGGATCCTGTGTACATGTACTGATAAGATAACACAGAGGAGAGATCGGGGATCCGTGTACATGTACTGATAAGATAACAGAGGAGAGATCGGGGATCCTGTGTACATGTACTGATAAGATAACAGAGGAGAGATCGGGGATCCCGTGTACATGTACTGATAAGATAACATAGAGGAGAGATCGGGGATCCTGTGTACATGTACTGATAAGATAACAGAGGAGAGATCGGGGATCCTGTGTACATGTACTGATAAGATAACACAGAGGAGAGATCGGGGATCCTGTGTACATGTACTGATAAGATAACAGAGGAGAGATCGGGGATCCTGTGTACATGTACTGATAAGATAACACAGAGGAGAGATCGGGGATCCTGTGTACATGTACTGATAAGATAACATAGAGGAGAGATCGGGGATCCTGTGTACATGTACTGATAAGATAACAGAGGAGAGATCGGGGATCCTGTGTACATGTACTGATAAGATAACAGAGGAGAGATCGGGGATCCTGTGTACATGTACTGATAAGATAACAGAGGAGAGATCGGGGATCCTGTGTACATGTACTGATAAGATAGGAGAGATCGGGGATCCTGTGTACATGTACTGATAACAGGAGAGATCGGGGATCCTGTGTACATGTACTGATAACAGGAGAGATCGGGGATCCTGTGTACATGTACTGATAAGATAACAGAGGAGAGATCGGGGATCCTGTGTACATGTACTGATAACAGAGGAGAGATCGGGGATCCTGTGTACATGTACTGATAAGATAACACAGAGGAGAGATCGGGGATCCTGTGTACATGTACTGATAAGATAACACAGAGGAGAGATCGGGGATCCTGTGTACATGTACTGATAACAGGGGAGATCGGGGATCCTGTGTACATGTACTGATAACAGAGGAGAGATCGGGGATCCCGTGTACATGTACTGATAAGATAACAGAGGAGAGATCGGGGATCCTGTGTACATGTACTAATAAGATAACAGAGGAGAGATCGGGGATCCTGTGTACATGTACTGATAACATAGAGGAGAGATCGGGGATCCTGTGTACATGTACTGATAAGATAACACAGAGGAGAGATCGGGGATCCTGTGTACATGTACTGATAAGATAACAGAGGAGAGATCGGGGATCCTGTGTACATGTACTGATAAGATAACAGAGGAGAGATCGGGGATCCTGTGTACATGTACTAATAAGATAACAGAGGAGAGATCGGGGATCCTGTGTACATGTACTGATAACATAGAGGAGAGATCGGGGATCCTGTGTACATGTACTGATAAGATAACAGAGGAGAGATCGGGGATCCTGTGTACATGTACTGATAACATAGAGGAGAGATCGGGGATCCTGTGTACATGTACTGATAAGATAACAGAGGAGAGATCGGGGATCCTGTGTACATGTACTGATAACATAGAGGAGAGATCGGGGATCCTGTGTACATGTACTGATAAGATAACAGAGGAGAGATCGGGGATCCCGTGTACATGTACTGATAAGATAACATAGAGGAGAGATCGGGGATCCTGTGTACATGTACTGATAAGATAACAGAGGAGAGATCGGGGATCCTGTGTACATGTACTGATAACATAGAGGAGAGATCGGGGATCCTGTGTACATGTACTGATAAGATAACAGAGGAGAGATCGGGGATCCTGTGTACATGTACTGATAACATAGAGGAGAGATCGGGGATCCTGTGTACATGTACTGATAAGATAACAGAGGAGAGATCGGGGATCCTGTGTACATGTACTGATAAGATAACAGAGGAGAGATCGGGGATCCTGTGTACATGTACTGATAACATAGAGGAGAGATCGGGGATCCGTGTACATGTACTGATAAGATAAGATAACAGAGGAGAGATCGGGGATCCTGTGTACATGTACTGATAAGATAACACAGAGGAGAGATCGGGGATCCTGTGTACATGTACTGATAGGATAACAGAGGAGAGATCGGGGATCCTGTGTACATGTACTGATAAGATAACACAGAGGAGAGATCGGGGATCCTGTGTACATGTACTGATAAGATAACAGAGGAGAGATCGGGGATCCTGTGTACATGTACTGATAAGATAACAGAGGAGAGATCGGGGATCCTGTGTACATGTACTGATAGGATAACATAGAGGAGAGATCGGGGATCCTGTGTACATGTACTGATAAGATAACACAGAGGAGAGATCGGGGATCCTGTGTACAT
The DNA here is from genome assembly GCA_028564925.1 of Lithobates sylvaticus. Taxonomy (NCBI): domain Eukaryota; kingdom Metazoa; phylum Chordata; class Amphibia; order Anura; family Ranidae; genus Lithobates; species Lithobates sylvaticus. The sequence continues at coordinate 25,681 of CM053031.1, read as the reverse complement.
GTACTGATAAGATAACAGAGGAGAGATCGGGGATCCTGTGTACATGTACTGATAAGATAACAGAGGAGAGATCTGGGATCCCGTGTACATGTACTGATCCTGTGTACATGTACTGATAACAGAAGAGAGATCGGGGATCCTGTGTACATGTACTGATAGGATAACATAGAGGAGAGATCGGGGATCCGTGTACATGTACTGATAAGATAACAGAGGAGAGATCGGGGATCCTGTGTACATGTACTGATAAGATAACATAGAGGAGAGATCGGGGATCCTGTGTACATGTACTGATAAGATAACAGAGGAGAGATCGGGGATCCTGTGTACATGTACTGATAAGATAACAGAGGAGAGATCGGGGATCCTGTGTACATGTACTGATAAGATAACATAGAGGAGAGATCGGGGATCCTGTGTACATGTACTGATAAGATAACAGAGGAGAGATCGGGGATCCTGTGTACATGTACTGATAAGATAACATAGAGGAGAGATCGGGGATCCTGTGTACATGTACTGATAACATAGAGGAGAGATCGGGGATCCTGTGTACATGTACTGATAAGATAACATAGAGGAGAGATCGGGGATCCTGTGTACATGTACTGATAAGATAACAGAGGAGAGATCGGGGGTCCCGTGTACATGTACTGATAAGATAACATAGAGGAGAGATCGGGGATCCTGTGTACATGTACTGATAAGATAACATAGAGGAGAGATCGGGGATCCTGTGTACATGTACTGATAAGATAACAGAGGAGAGATCAGGGATCCTGTGTACATGTACTGATAAGATAACAGAGGAGAGATCAGGGATCCTGTGTACATGTACTGATAAGATAACATAGAGGAGAGATCGGGGGTCCCGTGTACCAGCAGCAGTGTACAGGAGGACTAATAGTTGTCCTGTGGACAGACTCTCCCCCCTGAGCTGTGGATCTCTGCAGCTCCTCCAGAGTTACCATGGACCTCTTGGCTCTTCTCTGATGAATGCTCTCCTTGCCCGGCCCGGTCAGTTTAGGTGGACGGCCATGTCTTGGTAGGTTTGCAGTTGTGCCATACTCTTTCCATTTTCCGATGATGGATTGAACAGAGCTCTGTGAGATGGTCAAAGCTTGGGAGATTTATTTTATAACCCGACCCTGCTTTATACTTCTCCACAACTTTATCCCTGACCTGTCTGGTGTGTTCCGTGGCCTTCATGATGCTGTTTGTTCACTAAGGTTCTCTAACAAACCTCTGAGGGCTTCACAGAACATCTGTATTCATACTGAGATTAAACTACACACAGGTGGACTCTATTTACTAATTAGGTGACTTCTGAAGGCAATTGGTTCCTCTAGATTTTAGTTAGGGGTTTTAGTTATGTGAAAAGTGTGCGGGGGGGGGGGGGGGCATTTGTATTCACAGATTTATTTGTATCATTTATCATTTTCCTTCCACTTCACAATTATGTGACACTTTGTGTTGGTCCATCACATAAAATCCCAAGAAAATACATTTATGTTTTTGGTTGTAACAAAATGTGGGAAATTTCAAGGGGTATGAATACTTTTTCATGGCACTGTAGATTCCGCCTCTTATGAGTCAGTGATGGGGAATTGTGGGTCATTTGTTATGGATTTCTCTGGTTTCAGCACATCTGTATATATTAGTGCTTCAGACCTCTTTTTGTGTTTGTCTCATTCTTCATCATGTATTTGTATGATGACAGCTCCATGTCTCCTCTATCATCGCCCATCTTGTTGCAGGTTTTAGCCCATGTGACCAACAAATGTCTGCAAAATGCAAACGCACATAATAGTCGCTCCATTTCTTTTCCTGCGCTGGGGACGGGAAGCATTGGTCTCTCCAAACGCAATGTGGCCGAAGTCATGACGGGGGCGGTGCTACAGTTCGCCACAGTAAACCAGTGCCAGTTGGACGTGTATTTTGTCATTCACCCTCGAGACAAGGAAACCTACCAGGTGAGACAACCGTTTTCATTACAGGTGAAAATCACTTGTATGCTGACAGGTTAACAGGTTGAAATTTTCTTATCTGTTTCTGTGATGCAAAAGTATAAAAAGCTAAACATCTTGATGGTAATCAGTATCTGGTAATATAGAGGGCGGGGTTCTGTGGACTGCATTGTGTGTAGCAGCTGGAGACAATCATGAGCACATAGGGGCAGCATTGTGCTGGAGACATCAGGACTAAAGCCTCATACACACGATCGGACCGTGGACCAACTTTCCTGTGGATTTTTGTCTAAAGGGCGTTGGCCCCAAGTTGGTATTGCATACACACAGCAGGACTTTTTCTGCCAACTTTCACCAAATCACTTGTTTTTTCTGCTCTTTACCGCCACCTTTGGTCAACTTCTGTATTGGTGTCTGATCTTTTGCATTGGTTCTGCATTGGTTTGTACAAAAGTCCGTTGGTTTTGTGTACACACGGTCGGACTTTGGTCCATCTGACTTTTGTTGGCAGAAAGTTGGTCCGTTCGCACAGCCAACAAAAGTCCGATGAAACCTGGAAAAAGTTGGTCCGATGGAGCGTACACACGGTCGGATGTTGGTCCAAAACAGCTAATTTGCATGTTGGTTGTCAAAAAGTCTGATCGTGTGTATGGGCCTTAAAAAGGATTTTGGAAGAGTAATTTGCTCACCTTGTTCATATGAATGGCAATGCCAATGTACCTTGCCCTCGGATAGGTGATGCAGCGCAGCTGTTCTGTTCTCGCTACACGTTCGCCCCTGGCGTGTTTGTAGCTCAACATACAGTTTACACCTTGAATCCCACAATAACCACTTCAGCCCCGGACCAATTGGCAGCCAAAGGACCAGGCCCCTTTTTGCGATTCGGCACTGCGTCGCTTTAACTGACAATTGCGCGGTCGTGCAACGTGGCTACCAAACAAAATTGACGTCCTTTTTTTCCCACAAATAGAGCTTTCTTTTGGTGGTATTTGATCGCCCCTGTGGTTTTTATTTTTTGCGCTATAAACAAAAATAGAGCGACAATTTTGAAAAAAATGCAATATTTTTGACTTTTTGCTATAATAGATATCCCCAAAAAATATATAAAAAAACATTTTCTTTCCTCAGTTTCGGCCGATACGTATTCTTCTTCATATTTTTGGTAAAATAAATCGCAATTAGCGATTATTGATTGGTTTGCGCAAAAGTTATAGCGTTTACAAAATAGGGGATAGTTTTATAGCATTTTTATTAATATTTTTTTTTTTTACTAGTAATGGCGGCGATCAGCGATTTTTATTGTGACTGCGACATTATGGCGGACACATCGGACATTTTTGACACATTTTTGGGACATTTGTCATTTATACAGAAATCAGTGCTATTTAAATAGCACTGATTCCTATGTAAATGACAGTTGCAGTGAAGGAGTTAACCACTAGGGGGCGGGGAGGAGTCAGTGTGACGTGTTGTGTTTATTTTACATTAGGGGGCGGGGCTGACGTCTGACGTCATTGATCGGCTTTCCCGATGACAGCGAACCGCCGATCACTGACAGTCAGTGTAGGAAGCGCGGGGAGAGGTTTGTTTACACAGACCTCTCCCCGTTCTTCAGCTCCGTGACCCGATCGCGGGATACCAGCGGTGATCGGGTCCGCTGGTCCCCCGGCCGGGGTCACGGAGCCCCTGACCGGGTCGCGAGCGCGCTGCTGGCGGCACGCGCGCGACCCACAGGCAGGCACATGCGCGATCACGTACAGGTACGTGATTTTGCCTGCCCGTGCCATTTTGCCGACGTATATCGTCGTTAGGCGGTCGGGAAGCGGATAACCAGACTGTCTGTAACTTTGGATCTTTATTACAATAAACAGGTGGTGGTCATATAAGAATAGGATGTACACACGATACACACGGTGAAACTAGGAATAAACAGACAAATAAACATATATAAGAACTACATGAACATCTACTAGGTATACAAGTAAACAGTCTTTAGCATACCAGCGATGCTGCCTAGGAGGATTGGGATTTCCTCTGAACATGTGGTGCAGGTTTAGCTGACTCCATTGCAGTCTCTGCTCATGGAAAAAATAAAAGAGTTGTAATAGGAAGTGGAGCTAGTTCCTAGTCATATGACAGGAAATGTCTATTAACCATAGAACAGGACCCATCAATAGTCTTTTGTTAATAGTGGCATCTGTGAAAATGTGGAATAGACTCCCTGCAGAGGTGGATCGGGTCGGCTCAGTAGATTTCTATAAGAAAGGACTGGATACTTTCCTAAATGTACAGAATATAACTGGGTGACATTTATAGGTAAAGGTGATCCGGGGAAAATCCGATGGCCTCTCGGGGGATCAGGAAGGAATTTTTTTCCCTGCTGTAGCAGATTGGATTATGGCTCTGCTGGGGTTTTTTGCCTTCCTCTGGATCAACTGTGGGTATAGAATGGGGTATATGGGATTGTACGATATTATTTTTTTTTATTATTTGTGGTTGAACTGGATGGACTTGTGTTTTTTTTCAACCTAACTAACTATGTAACTATGTAACTATGCATCTAGTGGGCAATGTTGATATTGCAAGTCCAGAAGATATTATTGTTTTCTTTATAGGCTGAAGGCACGACAGCAGCGCTACATGTATCATGCGTTGTGGTGTGCTGCAAAAATAACATATGCGTGTGCATTTCCATGTGTAGTGCGTTGGGGTGCCACTGCACCAACATATTTAACATGCGTTTTATCAGCAGGTCCTGGGTACATGATCAGAGGGTTGTCCTATTAATGGGATCGGAGATTTTTTTACTATTGAAATCAGTAATCAGCTACAGAAACACTATTGGTGGGTTGGAAGAATGAAGAGTCCAGGTTTAGGGGTACAGTATGCAGAGTGAGGGATTGTCTGCTGGGTGAAGAAATGCTGATAATTTATTGTTTCAATATATAAATGATTGTATTGTCACAATAAAGGAAATGGAAATAATAGAATATTTTGGCCATTACCTGTCAGTAGGGGGCAGTGTTGGCTCATTGGGGTTTATAAAGAGCTGTGATGTGTAGCATAGTCCTGGATCTCCTGAGCTCTTCCACTTAAAGCGGTTCTGCACCCATTTCATTTAGTAAATCTCTTTGCCTTCCAAATCAGGCAAAGAGTACTAAATGAAATGTGTTTTTTTATTTATTTTTTTACTTACCTTGTAATTGATGACTTCCGGTCTTCTCTCTCTTCGGCGGCGGGCGGGGTCTCTGCGTCGATCGTCGTCACGCCGCACTGTCTCCTGGGATCTGGTGTCATTGATCCCAGGAGTCAGTGTGGGCATCTACCGAAATCTCGCGAGATTTCGGCCACATCTTCCGAAATCTCGCGAGATTTCGGCCACATCTTCCGAAATCTCGTGAGATGTCGGCAGATGTGCCGTTACTGCGCACGCGCGAGTAACCGCGGTGCATGCTGGGCCATCTAAAGTGCCTGTGGGGTTTCACATGCCCACAGGCAAGATGGTCCCCAGCAGACAAGAAGAAGATGAAGATGAAAACCGGCGGCGATCGAGATGGAAGATGGAACAGGTAAGTCCCCCAATTGAGCTATATGCCCTTGGCATATAGCCCCAAAAAAAAAGTGCAGAACCGCTTTAAGTACTCCATATCTTCCTCAAGCGTCACCCCCGCTATCCTGCTGGGTCCCTGACTTGGCACTCACAGAAGTTTTCCCACTTCTTCTCCGTCCCTGGTTGGTGAGAATACTGCTCCGGGACTTGCTTCAGCTACTCTCTGTTGTCCCTGGTAATAAGGCGGATGGTCTCGTAGTTTGGACACTTTCCCCTTCTTCCTCCGACCACAGCTGGTTCCCCGGCCACTGAACCGTCACTTCTGGTTGGACTACATTCCCACAGTCCCAACCCTACTCTGCTTCTCCTGCTCCTGGATAGGCCCTCAGACAGCCTAGCAGCCAGATGTCCCTGGGATAGGCCTATGGCTTCCAGCCTAGCAACCCGGGGGCAGCACAACACACGTCCACCAAGACAGCCGCCCAGACGGCACAGAACCCCCAATCACCTGACCTCACCTGAATATATAGGCTCTCCCAGCAGGCCAAGGGACCAAAGAACATCCCTGCCCATTGGCTGAGACACCCCATCCATTCATGTCTGAGCTTGCAAAGCCCCTATCTTATCTAATGCCACTAGGATAGTGCCACCTAGTGACAGAAGAGAAAGGGTGCAACAAGTCCAGATTTAGAGAGGAATCAATTGATCTAACAATTGGCCAAGGCAGTTCGCGCCTGGCAGCTAAATTTGATGGCAACTCTGCCTAGACATCAGGGTGCTACAGATGTATTCACACAATACACAAAAAAATAGTGTTGCACTACTCAATATATAATATATGGCAAAACTATGTGTGATAATAGATCTCCAGCAGATCACAAATGAGTGCCATAAAATGAATCAAGGTGATAAGTCAATAGAAAGTTCAACGCTCAATATCCATCCATCCATCCCGTGAAAAACATTTTCACTCTGTACTCCACCACCAGAAGAAATGGCCGCTCACCTGACATACAGGTCTAATAATTGGATATTGATCACTCCATCCATCAGATTCCCCCATAGCAATCCAATCTCCAGACTAAAAGGTTGCGAAATTCCTTTCAATCCTCCTATATGTTACATAGTTACATAGTAGGTGAGGTTGAAAAAAGACACAAGTCCATCAAGTCCAACCTCTGTGTGTGATTATATGTCAGTATTACATTGTATATCCCTGTATGTTGCGGTCGTTCAGGTGATTATCTAATAGTTTCTTGAAACGATCGATGCCCCCCGCTGAGACCACCGCATGTGGAAGGGAATTCCACATCCTTACCGCGAGTTTGCTTTGCATATAAAAAAAAAAGTGTTTTTCAGTTTGTGGTCCTCAAGATACAGTTTAGTTCTACTGTAATGATTACAGTTCTGCATTGATTTGTGTCTTTTTATTTATGTCTGGAGTTCAGATTTTATCTTTGTGGTTTTATTTGAAGGCTTTTCAGGATCAGTTGAACTTGCATACCGGCCCCACCGTGGAGCGGAGAGGTGAGAGACGATTAAGTGCTAAATGTGATTTTTACTGCTCTGTGTGTACTTGAAAAGAAGAAATGGGCGAGAGTTTGAATGAGGCACAAAAAACGCGTCTCCATCCCTATATTGGTTACTAAGCCCCCGTACACACGGTCGTAAATTCCGAGGGAAAATGTCCGATCGGACCATGTTGTCGGAAAATCGGCCCGTGTGTGGGCTCCATCGGACTTTTTCCGTCGGAATTTCCGCCGGAAAAAAATTGGAGATCCTGCTCTCAAATTTTCCAACAACAAAATCCAATCGGACTTTTTCCGATCGTGTGTAGCGAATTCCGACGGACAAAGTGCCACGCATGCTCAGATCACATTACAAGACCAAAGCTATTGGCTACTGGCCTCTACGTAGTTCCGTCATACGCAACGAACGTCACCACGTTCAGAATGATCGGATTTTCCGACAACTTTGTCCGACCGTGTGTACGCAACACCAGTGTCGGACAAAATCCGTCAGACAAAATCTGACGGATTTTGTGGTCGGAATTTCCGACCGTGTGTAGGTGGGCTAAGAAGAAAAGCGAATGACGGACCATAAAATGTAAAGACGTATTTATTGTCAAAGTATGTCTAGCACATAATATATACATGCAGAATTCATATATGTACAAAATACGAAAACATTGTATGTATATGTGTGTATGTATGTATATATATATATATATATATATATATATATATATATATACACATATACATACAATGTTTTCGTATATATATGTGTGTGTGTGTGTGTGTATATGTATGTGTGTATATATATATATATATATATATATATATATATATGTATGTGTGTATGTATATATATATATATATATATGTATGTGTGTATATATATATAAATAAATGTTATATATATATATATATATATATAATGTGTTGGTGTAAAAGCACATGCTCCATATAATGTATAAAATACTGATAATTAAAACTGTATGAATATAAAATGAACATGATGATAAATTTAAAGTCATGATTGCATCCTAAAAAGGGCCGACGCGTTTCATGGTATGAACAACTCTTCAGGGGCGAATGTATCAACATACATAAAAAAGACCAATAAATCTAATAAGGAACCTCAGAGATAATATAAATATGTATAATAACAGGGAAAGGAAGTATCCAATCCTGCAGAACTTACATGGAGCTAATAAGCAAAACATACGGTATGGTCCACACGGGGACCCGTGGGGTAGCCTGTCCCGGGAGCTGAGGTAAGGGACCCGCAAGCGTCCACAAAATATCCCACAAAGTAGAGACCTCCATAGGTGCTGAGTGATGAGCGCATAAACACAAAGTCTGTAAAAAATTTATAAATAGTGAGAATCTCACATATGAAATAATAGTGATAAAAGTGGAAGTGAGCACCTAACACCATAAGAGATTGGGGAATTCTATAAGATGTGAAGGTGAATCAGATAGCGTGGAAGGAAAGCGGGGTAGTGAACAGAAAACCAAGAGTGGGCGGGGTAATCCAAAAGTCCCCATGCTCAATACCCATAAGGGCAGAGACGTGATGAGAAAAATATGCTGGATAAGTGCACAAAGCACCATGGCCAAGCCAGCAGAGATTACCTTCCGTTACAATGTAGATCATGGTTCTCAAACTGGTGGCCCTCCAGCTGTTGCAAAACTACAAGTCCCATGAGGCATTGCAAGGCTGACAGTTACAAGCATGACTCCCACAGGCAAAGGCATGATGGGACTTGTAGTTTCGCAACAGCTGGAGGGCCGCCAGTTTGAGACCCCTGATGTAGATGAATGTAAATAGTATCCACCACGTGATACACAACATGCACAACGTGCAGGTAAGAGCCCTCAGTGGCAGCACTGTGACAGGATAGATAGATTACTAAGTATTTTTTTATTGGTGTGTTGGTGGATCACGGAGAGTGGGGAGGTTCGGTTGGCCCATTCAAAAATGCCCACAAAACTATCATTGGTCTCTGCATCTGGAAGGTGTGGCCTGAGGGATCAGAGTGTGGGATTGGCAGTTGTATGCGGTTTTGATAGTGAATCATTTATTTGGTCCGGAATTCAATCTGGTACAATAGCTGGCAGTGCCGGTGTAATCAACTATCCATTCTGCATGCACTGCCCCCTATAGGTTAGGCCCTGATGAAGCAGGCAAGGCTCGGCCTTTGAAATGTTGGCATTTGTTTGTACATTGGAATATCAATATCCCGGTGTGCCACTTCAGATCTAGATTCAGTCTTTCCAATCACACCCCATGATGGAAGTCCTCGATGTTCAGAGGCTGCCAGTCCTGTGTCCACACACTGTGTATACCGGTAACGCAGGCTCGTTAAGTAAATGTCCATTCTATTGTTGTATTCCATCTCCGAACTTACTGATCCATCTGGATGTACCACATAGGAGACTCAAAGGGGCCTGTTTGTGAAGATGTTATTCATTTAAACATTGTATCTTTATGAAAATCTTTCTAATTAATATATTTTATTTCCTTTTTGTTTACTTCTCTCCTAATGAAAAATGGCCCCGGTAGAGAAATCTGTAACAGTTCCCAAAGCTGATGAGACTTTTAAAGACATCAATTTAATTATAAAGCACAAAATTCCTAAAAGTAAACATATGACAGAGCTCCCAACTGTCTCTGATTTCGAGGGACTGTCTCTGATTAGGAGCAATGTCCCTCTGTCCCTCTTTCCTCCTCATTTGTCCCTCATGTTGCTCTGATCTATATAGATGTATATAAAATGCACTTTTTATATTTCCAAAAGTGTTTCCTAGTGCTGAACATTTCATCTAAATTCTGAATTGCTGCATTTGAAAGTTTTAAAAAGCAATATAAAGGAATAATAGTGGTAAAAAAGCACTTTTGGGTTTAACTAATATATATTTTTTTCTTTCAGAATTCTCCTTTAAGGGGGCAGGGCAGGGGGTGTGTCCTATGCCTACATACTATTGCTAAAAGGTCTCCCTCGTTCCCATCTCAAAACGTTGGGAGGTGTGATATGGCCAGACTATGGGCATCCAAATATATACATATTCTTCATCAATAAATGAGCTTTAAAACAAGCCATCACTGACTTTTGTAGCAGCAGGTGCTCAAGAGCAATTCATCCTCAGTTCACAGCAGAAGCAAAGTCTGATCTGGTTGGTTTATGACTCCCCCCCCCCCCCCTCCACAATGGGGAGATTTCCTGCAGTAGTTTGTGTCTCTGCCCCCCCCCACCCCCCACAAGGGGGAGATTTCCTGCAGTAGTTTGTGTCTCTGCCCCCCCCACCCCCCACAAGGGGGAGATTTCCTGCAGTAGTTTGTGTCTCTGCCCCCCCACCCCCCACAAGGGGGAGATTTCCTGCAGTAGTTTGTGTCTCTGCCCCTCCCACAATGGGGAGATTTCCTGCAGTAGTTTGTGTCTCTGCCCCCCCCCACCCCCCACAAGGGGGAGATTTCCTGCAGTAGTTTGTGTCTCTGCCCCTCCCACAATGGGGAGATTTCCTGCAGTAGTTTGTGTCTCTGCCCCTCCCACAATGGGGAAATTTCTCTGCATTCGTTTAGAACAAAAACACCTGCTAAAGTTCCTGTCTAAACAGTAGTTTAGACAGGAGTTTTAGCAACCAATCACAAACTCTGTTTCATTCTCAGTGCTGGTCTGCATTGATTACAGTTGAAAGCTGATTGGTTGCTGTTGACAATATAAAGTTTCTTATGGTCAGTCTTTTCATGTAGTTGAGTCTCCGAGTCTCAGTTACATTGTTGCTGTTTTCCTCTTACAGATCCCAGCGCTGATGTCAGTGGCGCATCTTCTAATTCACGTGATTCAGATATCCCATGTTTGATCATTAATGCAGCAAGTGGTGAAGATGCCGAGGAGGCCGAGGCCTGGCTGAACGTTCTCCACACTCACCCCGTCTCCATACACAATAACCTCGTCCTTCTGCTTGGACAAGAGGAACACGATATCCTCTCATCTCCCAATTTCCAGGATGTCTTCATTGAGGAGAAGCTGAGTAATGGGAAGTCTCTTCTAGAGATCGATGGTCCCCCAGAGGAAAAGGTCAAGGGAGTCATCCAGGCAGAGCTTCTCCTCTTGGACGTACAGGAGAAGCACGCTGTGACGCTGGAGGAGGAGCTTTTGGAGGAGGCTGTGGTTTGGTTCTATGAAACTAAGAGTGGAGCCCGGAAATATCCAGCCAAAGCCAACCGAGAGATAGAGAAAGCCTTTGTGACCCAAAGTGACCTCACGCTGAATTCAGAGCCCCATCATTTTATCTCTATTAAGAACCTCATAGCAGAGGGGAAGGGCGGAGAGTTTCAGCTGCAGAGGCGGAGTAAGTACAGCAATATGTTTTTGTAGAGCATGGTGTCGGGGTCTGGAGCTTATACAATGAGGATCGTAGTGTTGTCTGCTAATCCCTCATCTAGATGTTCTCTCCAAGCTGAGGGCCATGGCTAGGTAGAGGTCTCATCTAGATGTGCTCTCCAAGCTGAGGGCCATGGCTAGGTAGAGGTCTCATCTAGATGTGCTCTCCAAGCTGAGGGCCATGGCTAGGTAGAAGTCTCATATAGATGTTCTCTCCAAGCTGAGGGCCATGGCTAGGTAGAGGTCTCCTCTAGATGTGCTCTCCAAGCTGAGGGCCATGGCTAGGTAGAGGTCTCATCTAGATGTGTTCTCCAAGCTGAGGGCCGTGGTTAGGTAGAGGTCTCATCTAGATGTGCTCTCCAAGCTGAGGGCCATGGCTAGGTAGAGGTCTCATCTAGATGTGCTCTCCAAGCTGAGGGCCATGGCTAGGTAGAGGTCTCATCTAGATGTGCTCTCCAAGCTGAGGGCCATGGCTAGGTAGAGGTCTCATCTAGATGTGCTCTCCAAGCTGAGGTCCATGGCTAGTTAGAGGTCTCATCTAGATGTGTTCTCCAAGCTGAGGGCCATGGCTAGGTAGAGGTCTCATCTAGATGTGCTCTCCAAGCTGAGGGCCATGGCTAGGTAGAGGTCTCATCTAGATGTGCTCTCCAAGCTGAGGGCCATGGCTAGGTAGAGGTCTCATGTAGATGTGCTCTCCAAGCTGAGGGCCATGGCTAGGTAGAGGTCTCATCTAGATATGCACTCCAAGCTGAGGTCCATGGCTAGTTAGAGGTCTCATCTAGATGTGCTCTCCAAGCTGAGGACCATGGCTAGGTAGAGGTCTCATCTAGATGTGTTCTCCAAGCTGAGGACCATGGCTAGGTAGATGTCTCATCTAGATGTGTTCTCCAGGCTGAGGCCCATGGCTAGGTAGAGGTCTCATCTAGATCTGCTCTCCAAGCTGAGGGCCATGGCTAGATAGAGGTCTCATCTAGATGTGCTCTCCAAGCTGAGGGCCATGGCTAGGTAGAGGTCTCATGTAGATGTGCTCTCCAAGCTGAGGGCCATGGCTAGGTAGAGGTCTCATCTAGATGTGCTCTCCAGGCTGAGGCCCATGGCTAGGTAGAGGTCTCATCTAGATGTGCTCTCCAGGCTGAGGGCCATGGCTAGGTAGAGGTCTCATCTAGATGTGCTCTCCAAGCTGAGGGCCATGGCTAGGTAGAGGTCTCATCTAGATGTGCTCTCCAAGCTCAGGGCCATGGCTAGGTAGAGGTCTCATCTAGATGTGTTCTCCAAGCTGAGGGCCATGGCTAGGTAGAGGTCTCATCTAGATGTGCTCTCCAAGCTGAGGGCCATGGCTAGGTAGAGGTCTCATCTAGATGTGTTCTCCAAGCTGAGGGCCATGGCTAGGTAGAGGTCTCATGTAGATGTGCTCTCCAAGCTGAGGGCCATGGCTAGGTAAAGGTCTCATCTAGATGTGCTCTCCGGGCTGAGGGCCATGGCTAGGTAGAGGTCTCATCTAGATGTGTTCTCCAAGCTGAGGGCCATGGCTAGGTAGAGGTCTCATCTAGATGTGCTCTCCAAGCTGAGGGCCATGGCTAGGTAGAGGTCTCATCTAGATGTGTTCTCCAAGCTGAGGGCCATGGCTAGGTAGAGGTCTCATGTAGATGTGCTCTCCAAGCTGAGGGCCATGGCTAGGTAAAGGTCTCATCTAGATGTGCTCTCCGGGCTGAGGGCCATGGCTAGGTCTCACCTAGAATGATGGGCAGTGAGGCTTCTAAATATACTCGGGTCTGCTGTGGTGTCCCAACAGATACATCAGAACAGCTAAATACGGTGCGTATTCCACTAACTGTGATTGGCAGAAATGGCACAATTTAGGAAATCGCTATGTGACGACAATCATCCTGGATGGTTGAATCATCATTTTCTCCTCCTAGGAAGCCAAGAACTTCTCAGTCCAGGCCGACTCCACAAAGTGCATCAGATTGGAGCGGTGTGATGGTTGGGACACTCTTGCATTCATAAGAGGAGAGCAGTGAAGACCTCTGAGCATCAGATGTGATCCGTATCATTATTTCCCTATGTTTTGTCTCCAAAGAATACTGGAAGTATGAAAATATACCTGGTACTCTGCCGGAAATCCAGTGAGCTCCTAACGTCCTGTTTGGCTGACAACACTGCCACTGCTGCACTGAAATGCCAAGCAGTGGTGTCCCCCTGCTGGACTACAGAACCTCTCCTTGTTTATATTTTCAGCACCTCCCCCTCTCATCTTAATAATCCTTTCCATTTCCATAACCACCCCCACCCCACCCCCATCTCAGTATTCTCACTGAGCATAGGGGAAGGGCTCTTGGAAGATGTAGTTCTGGGGTAGGGGGGTGCTTAACTCAAAAGGAACTATCCTACGACATCCTTCTGATTCCAGCAGCTGCCCTTGTAAGAATTGCGCAAGCCCGGTGGTGATGTCACAGTAAATAATGGCTTCTCGCTACAGGAACGGGGTAAAGAAAAATGATTCTGAGAGGTGATCTAGATCGGCGTTTCTCATCTCGAGTCCTCAAGGCGCCCCAACAGGTCGTGTTTTCAGGATTTCCCTCAGATGAAACGGATGTGGTAATTACTAAGGCAGTGAAACTGATCAAATCTCCTGAAAAGGCCTGAAAACATGACCTGCCGGGGCTCCTTGAGGACTGGAGTTGAGAAATGCTGATCTAGAGGAGGGAGGTTTGGGGATAGATTTGAGTTATTTATAAGGATAAGGTCTTAGTAGATGTGTGTGGGGGTGGGGACAGTCCAATGTCTCATTGGGAGAGGTGGACAGAGTGACATCTTGTGATTCAGGACTGGGTTTCGCATTTATCGATGCATCTTATGCCGCGTACACACGGTCGGAATTCTGTCGGAAAAAGCTCTGATGGTTTTCCCGTCGGAATTCCAACGGAATTTCGCTCAAACTGTCTTGCCTACACACGGTCACACCAAATTCCGACGGTCAGTAACACAGCGACATACAACGACAGCACTATAGAAGGGAAGTTTAATGCTTCCGAGAATGCGCCAAATTGTTTCCGAGCATGCGTCGGAATTTTACGTGTCGGAATTGCATACACACGATCGGAAAATCCGATAGAAAGGTTTACCGTCTGAAAAATTGAGAACAGGTTCTCAATCCAAAGTCCGTCGGAAATGTCGACAGAAAAAGACCGATGGGCGTACACATGGTCGGAAAATCCGTTGAAAAACTGTTTCCATCGGAAATTCCGACCGTGTGTACGCCGCATTAGCCTAATTTTTACAGAGTGACATCTATGATTGGCAAATACCTGAACTTTGGTAATGTTTTCTTGTTGTAGCTTTAAGTAACAGTTCCAAGGATGTCCAGAAGTGGCGCCGTCCTGAAGATTGGCTCTCGCAGGTTGTTGAAGTTGATGCCAACGTTCAGGAATTCAAGGACTGCGCTAATAGATTTAGAAGAGACAAACTTACATTGGTCAAGGTAAAGCAATTTGAAAATAGCAATTTGATTCGTAGCCATTCAGTTCTGTAGGAGGATATTATACACAATATCTCAATTATTCCAACCAAAAAATATAATCCCCCTCCCCCATCCCATTTCACTTAGGCAAAGGTGACATTTTGCACATTAGCATTTTATACTTTTATATCACATCAGCAGGTGATGATTTTCATGTTTTCTTCTGTTTACTAAACCACTTTAAGGCCCCTTTCACAATGGGGCGTTTTTCATGCGGTGCAGCGCTAAAAATAGTGCTTGTTCACCGCATGAAAAAATCCGGCCCCTTTAACTCCAGTGTGAAAGCCGGCGGGCTTTCACACTGGAGCGGTGCGCTAGCAGGATGAAAAAAAAAGTCCTGCTAGCAGCATCTTTGGAGCGGGATAGGAGCGGTGTGTTCACCACTCCTATACCGCTCCTTCCCATTGAAAAGAATGGGAGACCGCGGTAAAACCGCGGCAATACCGCCGCAAAGCGCCGCTACGGCGGCGCTCTGCGGGGGGTGTTTAACCCTTTTTCGGCCGCTCGCGGGGGGTAAAACCGCACCGCGAGCGGCCGAAAACCGCGGTAAAAACGACGGTAAAGCAGCGCTAAATATGGCGCTGCTTTACCGTCACCGCGGCTCACCGCCCCAGTGTGAAAGGGGCCTAAGCCAGTTATTAACAGAACTAAATAGCTGAAGCTAAAATGTCCTTCCATCAGAACAGAGACTCCTCCTTTATTGGACATCGGATTCTGGAGGTGTCAATAAGACAGAGCCTAAAAGGAGAGAACTACTTCTCCATAGATAACCCCTAGTGCTCTGGTAATTCCTTGTCATGTAAAAAAATATATATATATATGTGTGTGTAGAACAGAGATATTGTGTGTGTGTGTGTGTGTGTGTGTTTGTATATATATATATATACACAGTATCTCACAAAAGTAAGTACACCCCCAAAAAGACTTGTAGAGAAAGGGGGTTCTACAAAGTATTGACTCCGGGGGGGGGGGGGGCGCCAAACAAATGCCCCCCCCCCCCCACACTTTTCACATATTTATTTATATCATTTATCATTTTCCTTCCACTTCACAATTATGTGACACTTTGTGTTGGTCCATCACATAAAATCCCAATAAAATACATTTACGTTATAAGTATGTATAAATATATACAGTATCTGACAAAAGTAAGTACACCCCTCACTCCCACATGTTTGTAAATCTTTTATTCTATCTTTTCATGTGACAACACTGAAGAAATGACACTTGTCTACAATGTAAAGTAGTGAGTGTACAGCTTGTATAACAGTGTAAATTTGCCGTCCCCTCAAAATAACTCAACACACAGCCATTAATGTCTAAACCGCTGGCAACAAAAGTCAGTACACCCCTAAGTGAAAATCTCCAAACTGGGCCCAATCAGCCATTTTCCCTCCCCCCGGTGTCATGTGACTCGTTAGTGTTACAAGGTCTCAGGTGTGAATGGGGAGCAGGTGTGTTAAATTTGGTGTTATCGCTCTCACTCTCTCATACTGGTCACTGGAAGTTCAAAATGGCACCTCATGGCAAAGAACTCTCTGAGGATCTGAAAAAAATTATTGTTGCTCTACATAAAGATGGCCGAGGCTATAAGAAGATTGCCAAGACCCTGAAACTGATCTGCAGCACGGTGGACAAGACCATCCAGCGGTATAACAGGACAGGTTCCCCTCAGAACAGGCCTCGCCATGGTCCACCAAAGAAGTTGAGGTCACGTGCTCAGCGTCATATCCAGAGGTTGTCTTTGGGAAATAGACGTATGAGTGCTGCCAGCATTGCTGCAGAGGTTGTAGGGGTGGGGGGTCAGCCTGTCAGTGCTCAGACCATACGCCGCACACTGCATCAAATTGGTCTGCATGGCTGTCGTCCCAGAAGGAAGCCTCTTCTAAAGATGAGGCACAAGAAAGTCCCCAAACAGTTTGCTGAAGACAAGCAGACTAAGGACATGGATTACTGGAACCACGTCCTGTGGTCTGATGAGACCAAGATAAACATATTTGGTGTCAGATGGTGTCAGGCGTGTGTGGGGGCAACCAGGTGAGGAGGACAAAGACAAGCAGACTAAGGACATGGATTACTGGAACCTAGCAACCGGCCTAACTTCCTGGTGCTTTCCCGTAGTCTGAGGTTGTATCTGTAGACTTCCAGGGATGTCATTTCCGGTGACGCGAGTCCCTCTGTTGTCTCCTGTCTCGGACCTCCTCTACATCTGGGTCCCGCGGTACATTCCCCCTGCCTGAAGCCTGGTCAACACCGCACAGCACCTTGTTATGCTTTTAATTGGTTTGGAATAAACCGTGACTTTTTTACTGGACACCTGGTCCTCAGTGTAATTGGGCCCCTGTGGGTCTATCCTGCTATTGGCCCCTCGCACACATCATACCTACAGACAATATTCATACACTTCTCTAGGAGCCTTGCTGGTGTTATGTCTTTATGGAAGCCAGACTTGTAGGGGGTGAAGAAGGTTGGTGTCAGTGAAGTTGGAGCTCAGACAGTTGTAGACTAATGGGGGTTATTTACTAAAGGCAAATCCACTTTGCACTACAAGTGCACCTGGAAGTTCAGTCGCTGTAGATCCGAGGGGGACATGCAAGGAAAATAAAAAAACAATGTCAATATCACCTTTACCAATAGATTTTCCTAGAAAAATGGTGACAGGTTCAATACTTATTTTACTCGCTGTATCTTCCCCACTTAAAGCGTTAGTTACCTCGAAAAATCATATTCCTGACATGTGCTTGCTGTACCCATGAGAGAGTCTCCTGTTGTTTTTGTAGAGCTGCACGATTAATCGTTAAAAAATTGCGATCTCGATTCACCCCCCACTGACGATCTCTCCTGCTGAGAGTAGGCGATTCTTTCATATAAACAAGTGGAGAGACTTATCTGCTCACTCAGCTGTCAAAAGAAAGCATCCGGGCAGTCTGCCAAGTTTAGAACTTGAAACATTGTAACCAAGACTTACTTCTTAAAGTCTAAATCTTTTTCTGACACTTCTTTCTAAAGTTAAAATCAATATTTCCCCATCCGTCTTTCAGGACAGCACCATAGAGAGACCCTGGCTCCTCCCCTTTCAGGAAACACCGCCTTAGATTTTGAAATTTAAGCCCCCACCGTCCTGCCAGTCCCTCAGTTATGGTGTTTCCTCCGGTGGGGAGACACCGCTATGGAGCCACGGGCTGAATAGCCAGGGAGGCTAAAGCCGATCGTTTCCAGAGCAGGGGGGGGGGGGGAGCAGGGGTCTCTCTACCTCCCTCCATCCTATTGTGCGGTCCGTGAGGCTGGGGAAGCCGGGGACTGGACTGACCTTTTTTTTCACGCACCTCCGGCTTCTTTTGGGGAAACTGTAAGCCGGAGGGTTCCGCTCTTCTCCTGTCCAGGGGGACGCCAACGGAAGCACTGGAGGCCGCCATGTTCGGCGTGGAGCTCAGTGCGCCGGGTCGGATGGCGGGTGACGTCATTTCCGACGGAGGTCAGTGCTTCCGTTCGTTCCGCGGCTTCCGGTTCCGGCCGCGGGATTTGAAAAGCGGAACGAGCGTTTTGGCTGGTGCTGCTTCATTTTCGGCCTGTAGCGACAAGCGTTCGGAAGCGAAGGCACCACCGATCCTCAGCGGGAAATGTCGGAAGTAGAGGCTTCCCGAACGGCTCCTGGAGATGCCTGCACCAGCCACTCTAAGGTAAGTGGAACCCTGGGGTGGTGTTCCCTTACTAGACAACCTGTAAGCTCCACAGGTGTGTTTGTCTCCCTTGGTGGTGGGGAAGATGGGGGGTAACTAGGACCCTGGTGGTGGTGGTCAAAGTTATAGCACCCCTGGTGGCCCTCTGTGTGTATTGCTGGTGGTTAAGGGGAGTCTGACTGCTCTCTTTTATGTTTGTCTTTTTTCAGAGCAAGTCTGCTGAGAAAACCAAATCGCCCCACAATTCAAAGAGAAAATGCCCTTCGTGCAGAGCCACAATGGGGGAATCGTGGTCCAAAGCACTCTGTAGGGAATGTATAGAGGGGCTAGTGAGGGAGCAGTCAGCGGAGCAAAATACGGAGTTAGCTGCGTCCGTCAAGGAACTATCAAACACCGTACAATCTTTTAAAACGCTCTTCTCTAGTTTTCAGTTTCCGCAGACTCAGATTAACCCTCCACCAGCACAGCAGAGTGTTGCGCCAAGCCTAACGGATGCTCCCTCGGCGAGTGGTGAGAATCCGGGGGGCTCTAGAGAAGAGATTGAGGAGGAGCCAGATAGCGTTGCTTCTGATTCCCAAGGGGAATCCGAGGGAGAGGAGGTGGATGGCGAGTCCACGAGAACCTCTCGCTACAAGCTTTCTCTGGAGGAAGTGGAAGAGCTTTTGGGAGCTATTCACACCACTTTGGGAATCCAGGAAGAAAGGAAAAAGCTATCGCTCCATGACCAAATGTACAGGGGCTTAGGGGAACAGAAAAGGAAAGTGTTTCCGGTCCATGAAGTACTGGTCGACGCCATTAAAAAAGAATGGCAGGACCCGGAAAGGAAACCATTCTTTTCAAGAAGTTTGAAAAGGAGGTTTCCTTTTGCAGAGGAGGAAGCTCTAGTGTGGAATAAAATTCCTAAACTAGATGCGGCCTTCTCGCAGGTCTCTAGGCACACCGACCTTGCCTTTGAGGATATGGGAGCCCTCCCAGATCCTATGGATAAAAGGATGGACTCTTTATTGAAAAAATCCTGGGATTCATCAATAGGCAACCTCAAACCCGCCATGGCGTCCACAGTGGTGGCACGGAACATGGAGTACTGGTTGACGCAAATTAAGGCGCACATTGAGGCAGGAACTCCTAAGGAAACAATCCTGTCTTCCTTTCCTATGCTCCTTAATGGAGTAGCTTATCTGGCTGACGCCTCAGCGGAGTCAGTAAGGATGTCAGCAAGGTCAGCAGCCTTGTCCAACTCAGCAAGGCGGGCCCTTTGGCTTAAGACGTGGCAAGGAGATAGCGCGTCAAAAGTCAAGCTCTGCGGTATTCCCCTCACAGGGGACTTGTTGTTCGGTCCTGGCTTGGAGGCCGTCTTGGATAGGACGGCCGACAGGAAAAAGGCCTTTCCTCTCAAAAAGAAATTTGCAGAAGCCAAAAGGAGGGTTCAACCCAGGAGGAAGTTTGAACCTCCTAAAAATGAGCAACAGAAAAAAGTTTGGCAGAAGGGCAAAGGGCGTGGGGGAGCTATTTTTCGTCCTCCTGAACAGCCCAAAAAGGCTAAATGACGGAACCAAGGTGGGAGGAAGACTGGGATACTTCCTCCCACAGTGGGAGTTGATCACCTCCAACCATTTTATTTTGGAGATTATAAGGAGGGGTTACAGGTTGGAGTTTTCAAAACCCCCACCTCTCAGGCTTCTGGTCACCACGCTTCCAAAATGTGCAGAGAAGGCTTCAGCTCTTCTTTCCTCTCTACAGGAGTTGGAGGAACAAGAGGTGGTAACCCGAGTTCCGGTGGAAGAGACAGGCAGGGGCTTCTATTCCCACATCTTTGTGGTCCGCAAACCATCGGGAAAGTTCAGACTTATCCTGAACTTGAAGCCCCTGAACGTCTCGGTTACATACAGGAAGTTCCGAATGGACTCGATCTATTCGGTAAAAGCACTTCTTCCCCAGAATTGCTTCATGGCGTCCATAGACCTGAAGGATGCCTATCTGCACATCCCCATAGCAGAGGGGTACCAGAAGTTCCTCAGGTTGGCGGTGAAGACCCCAGAAGGGATAGTGCATCTACAATTCAGGGCTCTTCCCTTCGGGCTATCTTCTTCCCCCCGTATATTCACCAAAGTCATGGTGGAGGTTCTGGCCTTCTTGCGACTCAGAAACATCGCAATAGTCGCATATCTAGACGATCTGCTCCTATTTGCTTCTTCCCCAGAGCAGCTGTCCAGAGATCTGCAGGTAACAAGGGAAATCCTCGAAAATCTAGGATGGCTCTTGAACCTGGAAAAATCCAGCCTGACCCCATCGCAGAAAATCATCTTCCTGGGCTACAGGTTGGATTCAACAAAACAAAAAGTTTTTCTTCCGGAAGAAAAAATCCAGAAGGTGGACAGGGCGATGTTGCTCTTGCAGGGCAATCAACAGATCTCAATAAGGAAAGCCATGTCAGCCCTAGGGCTATTGACATCCTCGCTCCCAGCAGTACAGTGGGCAGGGCTGCATTTTCGCCCTTTACAACTGTTCATACTGGGAATTTGGGACCACAGTCAGAATTCCCTGGATGCTCTGATAGAGGTACCAAGTCAGGTAAAGAGGTCACTTTGGTGGTGGAGAAAAGGGGCCAATCTTTCCCAGGGTTTGGAATGGGTCCTCCCGGTATCCAAAACCATCACGACCGATGCAAGCGGCACAGGTTGGGGAGCTCATCTAGGTTCCCGGATGGTTCAGGGCACCTGGCTAAAGCAAGAGGCAAGGGAATCCTCGAACTGGAGGGAGCTGAAAGCCATAGAGTTGGCGCTCAGAGCCTTTCAGGAAGAACTCCAGGGTCAACACGTGAGAGTCAGGTCAGACAACTCCTCTGCAGTAGCATACCTCAACAGGCAGGGAGGTACCAAAAGCAGGTCTCTGTGGAGCTTGACAAGCACCATTCTCAGGTGGGCCGAGACAAATATTCTGTCCCTGTCGGCGGTACATCTAAAAGGGGTTCAAAATCAGGTTGCGGATTTTCTCAGCAGGAGAAAGCTGAGAGAAGGCGACTGGATTTTGAACCAGGATGTCTTCAAGGCAATTACCCAGAGGTGGGGGATGCCTTGTATAGACCTCTTCGCTTCAAGGGAAAACAGAAAAACAGATCTGTTCTTCTCCCTGAGCAGATGGGACGGAGCACTTGGAGTGGACGCACTGGCTCAGAGCTGGGAGTTCTCCAAGTGCTATGCCTTCCCCCCTCCTGTACTAATTCCAGCAGTACTGAGGAAGCTACAGTTGGAGAGCACAACTCTCATTCTGATAGCACCTCATTGGCCCAGGAGGCCGTGGTTTTCCATCTTGAAGAGTCTGGCAGTGGAACCCCCGTGGATTCTGCCATTCCAGGAAGATCTTCTGTCCCAGGGTCCAATCTGTTGTCCTCAGGTGGAGCGGTGGAACCTGGCTGCTTGGCTACTGAGGAGGAATTGCTGAAGGGCAAGGGGTTCTCAGATCGGTTAGTGTCAACCCTACTAAGTTGCAGAAAAAAGGAGACGCAAGCTATCTACCTGAAAGTGTGGAAACGCTTTAATAGTTGGTGTGCGGATAGTTCCTTCGACACAAGCAGTCCGGTAGCGGTACTGGAATTTCTGCAAGCAGGGGCAGACAAGGGGTTGGCTGTTAGCACACTGAAAGGACAAGTGTCTGCTTTAAGTGTATATTTGGAAAAACAGTTAGCTTTAGATCCCTGGATATCTAGGTTTTTTAAAGCTCTGAACAGGCAGAGGCCAGTAAGAGTATCCTCTTTTCCAGTATGGGATCTTTCTTTAGTGTTACAAGCCCTCACTGGTGAACCGTTTGAACCATTGGAGGCTTGTACGTTGAGGTCGATCACCCTCAAAACGGTGTTTTTGGTGGCGATCACCACGGCAAGAAGAGTAAGTGAACTCGAGGCCCTTTCCATTAGGGCACCTTTTTTTTTTTTCAGATATTTCCGGATCGGGTGGTTTTTAGAACTGATCCGGCATTTTTACCTAAAGTGGCTTCAAGTTTTCATAGAGGCCAAGAAATAATTTTGCCTACCTTCTGTGTAAACCCTGTGAGGGAACAGGAACGCACATTTCATAAGTTGGATGTTAGGAGGTGCGTCCTCCAGTACTTGGAGAGTACAAAGGATTATAGGAAGTCTGATTCCTTTTTTGTATTGTTTTCAGGAGCTAAAAAAGGGTCTAGGGCCTCCAGACGGACGATAGCCAGATGGATTAGGTTAGCCATCAGACAGGCTTATGTAGCGGGGGGAGTGGAGCCCCCGGATGGGATTAGAGCGCATTCCACCAGGGCAGTGGCGACTTCGCAGGCTGAGTGGGCTGGTGCTTCTCCAGAGCAGATCTGTAGGGCGGCAACATGGTCCAGCTTTGATACGTTCGTAAGGCACTACAGGTTGGACCTGCTGTCAGCGAAGGACCAAGCCTTTGGGCGTAAAGTTCTGCAGGCAGTAGTCCCACCCTAAGGTAAGGTGCTCGCTTATCCTCTCTATGGTGCTGTCCTGAAAGACGGATGGGGAAAAACGGAGTTACTTACCGGTAACGTCCTTTTCCGGGAGTCTTTCAGGACAGCACAAGTTACCCACCCTAATTTGTGGACATGGAAGAAGTCATCGCATGAGACCGTCAGGTAAGAGATATAAGTTATTATGACGTGTTCTTGTGTCTCCCCAGCTGGCCGGAGGTACTCTTGAAGAACTGAGGGACTGGCAGGACGGTGGGGGCTTAAATTTCAAAATCTAAGGCGGTGTTTCCTGAAAGGGGAGGAGCCAGGGTCTCTCTATGGTGTCTGTCCTGAAAGACTCCCGGAAAAGGACGTTACCGGTAAGTAACTCCGTTTTTTTTCCCCCCCCCCCCCCCCCGCTGCACAGCTATTCACTGGGAAGCTCAGTGTGCTGCTGCTTCTCTTCCCCCTCAGCTCTTATGCAGTAAGGAAAAGTGAGGGGAATGTGATTTCCATTTTTATTTTTTAATATCTATAGACAGATGTTTTGCCTTTCATTTATATTTTAAACTGGGTTGTTTTACAAGGGGATCGTTTACAATCACTTTAACATTTCCTGTGCAAAACCACATTCATTACTTTCCTCTTTACAACTACTGCGGTGTCACCTCTTCTTCTATCCTCCATCACTCACGTCTCTCCCTCTCTACTGGCACCTTCCCCTCCAAATCCTGCACTGATCACCCCCATACATAAAAAGACCTCACTGGACCCCCCAACCTGAAAAACTTAACACCCATCTCATTGCTTCTAAACTTTTAGAACACTGAGGAGTTTATTTACTAAAGGCAGAAAAGGAATTCCTCAAGAAGAAGCACATCGACCACCTAAGGACCGGCCTATTCTTCAGACTTGGTGTTTACAAGTTAAAATCAGGTTTAAAATCATTACTTAGAACCCCCAAACATAACATATGTATATACACTATAGAGAATAAAATGGCGGTCGTTGCAATACTTTCTGTCGCACCGTATTTGCACAGCGGTCTTACAAGCGCACTTTTTTGGGGAAAAATACACTTTTTTTTAAATTAAATAAGACAACAGTAAAGTTTGCCCATTTTTTTTTATTTTATTTTTAATATTGTGAAAGATAATGTTACGCAGAGTAAATTGATACCCAACACGTCACGTTTCAAAATTGCGCCCGCTCGTGGAATGGCGACAAACTTTTACCCTTAAAAATCTCCATAGGTGACGTTTAAAAACTTCTACCGGTTACCAGTTTTAAGTTATAGAGGAGGTCTAGGGCTAGGATTATTGCTCTCGCTCTACCGATCGCGGCGATACATCACATGTGTGGTTTGAATACTGTTTTCATATGCGGGTGCTGCTCACGTGTGCGTTCACTTCTGCGCCAGAGCTCAATATTGAGTTAGCCCACACTCTGTGCAGGCCGGTCACGTTCCTCCACCCCAAACTCGCTCATCCAGGTCTTTATGGACCTTGCTTTGTGCACTGGTCCAAATCATTTGGTGGAGGGGGATTATGGTGTGGGGGGTAGGGGGTATTATGGTGTGGGGGGGGAGGGGGTATTATGGTGTGGGGTTGTTCTTCAGGGGTTGGCCCCTTAGTTCCAGTGAAGGGAACTCTTAAGGCGTCAGCACACCAACACATTTTGGACAATTTCATGCTCCCAACTTTGTGGGAACAGTTTAGGGACGGCCCCTTCCTGTTCCAACATGACTGCACACCAGGGAACAAAGCAAGGTCCATAAAGACATGGAGGAGCGAGTTTGGGGTGGAGGAATTTGACTGATCTGCACAGAGTCCTGCCCGGCTCAACCCGATAGAACACCTTTGAGATGAATTAGAGCAGAGACTGCGAGCCAGGCCTTCTCATCCAACATCAGTGCCTGACCTCACAAATGCTCTTCTGGAAGAATGGTCAAACATTCCCATAGACACCCTCCTAAACCTTGTGGACGGCCTTCCCAGAAGAGGTGAAGCTGTTATAGCTGCAAAGGTCCAACTCAATATTGAACCCTCCGGACTAAGACTGGGGTGTCCTTAAAGGTCATGTGTGTGTAAAGGCAGGCGTCCCAATACTTCTGGTAATATAGTGTGTGTGTGTATATATATATATAATTTAATCGGTTCCCGACCGGCGCACGACGATATACGTCGGCAGAATGGCACATACAGGCAGGAGGGCGTATATATAAGTCCCTCCTTAATGCCGTCCGTGCCATTGGGAGCGTGCCGGGAGCGGCGCGCTCCCGCACCGGTCGGGACCCCCGTGAGGCCGGTCGCGGGTCCCGCGGACTCGGTTGCCGCAGGGATACCCGCGATCGTCTCACGGGAAGGGGAGGTGCGAAAATAGACAGAATCTCCCCGTTCTGCCTAGCAACTAGTGACGCCGATCTCTGCTCCCTGTGATTGGAGCAGAGATCAGCATTCACTAGCTGACAGCCACGCCCCCCACAGTAAGAAACACACCCCTAGGCATAATTAACCCCTACACTGCCCCCTTGTGGTTAACCCCTTCACTGCCAGTGTAATTTATACAGGAATCAGTGCATTTAAATAGCATTAATTGTTGTATAAATGACAATGGTCCCAAAAATGTGTAAAAAAT
>CM053030.1:540106864-540135890 GCA_028564925.1 Lithobates sylvaticus | reverse complement strand
ATTTTCTTCCCAGAAGCACCCATAGGACTTCAATTGTGTGTTAGTGGCATCACACAGAGCTCCCATATTTTCTTCCCAGAAGCACCCATAGGACTTTTAGTGTGTTAGTGGCATCACACAGAGCCCCTATATTTTCTTCCCAGAAGCACCCATAGGACTTCAATTGTGTGTTAGTGGCATCACACAGAGCTCCTATATTTTCTTCCCAGAAGCACCCATAGGACTTCAATTGTGTGTTAGTGGCATCACACAGAGCTCCTATATTTTCTTCCCAGAAGCACCCATAGGACTTCAATTGTGTGTTAGTGGCATCACACAGAGCTCCTACATTTTCTTCTCAGCAGCACCCACAGGACTTCTAGTGTGTTAGTGGCATCACACAGAGCTCCTATATTTTCTTCGCAGAAGCACCCATAGGACTTCTAGTGTGTTAGTGGCATCACACAGAGCTCCTATATTTTCTTCCCAGAAGCACCCACAGGACTTCTAGTGTGTTAGTGGCATCACACAGAGCTCCTATATTTTCTTCCCAGAAGCACCCATAGGACTTCTAGTGTGTTAGTGGCATCACACAGAGCTCCTATATTTTCTTCCCAGAAGCACCCATAGGACTTCAATTGTGTGTTAGTGGCATCACACAGAGCTCCTATATTTTCTTCTCAGCAGCACCCACAGGACTTCAATTGTGTGTTAGTGGCATCACACAGAGCTCCCATATTTTCTTCCCAGAAGCACCCATAGGACTTCTAGTGTGTTATTGGCATCACACAGAGCTCCTATATTTTCTTCCCAGAAGCACCCATAGGACTTCAATTGTGTGTTAGTGGCATCACACAGAGCTCCTATATTTTCTTCCCAGAAGCACCCATAGGACTTCAATTGTGTGTTAGTGGCATCACACAGAGCTCCTATATTTTCTTCCCAGAAGCACCCATAGGACTTCAATTGTGTGTTAGTGGCATCACACAGAGCTCTTATATTTTCTTCTCAGCAGCACCCACAGGACTTCTAGTGTGTTAGTGGCATCACACAGAGCTCCTATATTTTCTTCGCAGAAGCACCCATAGGACTTCTAGTGTGTTAGTGGCATCACACAGAGCTCCTATATTTTCTTCCCAGAAGTACCCACAGGACTTCTAGTGTGTGTTAGTGGCATCACACAGAGCTCCTATATTTTCTTCCCAGAAGCACCCATAGGACTTCAATTGTGTGTTAGTGGCATCACACAGAGCTCCTATATTTTCTTCTCAGCAGCACCCACAGGACTTCAATTGTGTGTTAGTGGCATCACACAGAGCTCCCATATTTTCTTCCCAGAAGCACCCATAGGACTTCTAGTGTGTTAGTGGCATCACACAGAGCTCCTATATTTTCTTCCCAGAAGCACCCATAGGACTTCAATTGTGTGTTAGTGGCATCACACAGAGCTCCTATATTTTCTTCCCAGAAGCACCCATAGGACTTCAATTGTGTGTTAGTGGCATCACACAGAGCTCCTATATTTTCTTCCCAGAAGCACCCATAGGACTTCAATTGTGTGTTAGTGGCATCACACAGAGCTCTTATATTTTCTTCTCAGCAGACCCACAGGACTTCTAGTGTGTTAGTGGCATCACACAGAGCTCCTATATTTTCTTCGCAGAAGCACCCATAGGACTTCTAGTGTGTTAGTGGCATCACACAGAGCTCCTATATTTTCTTCCCAGAAGCACCCACAGGACTTCTAGTGTGTTAGTGGCATCACACAGAGCTCCTATATTTTCTTCCCAGAAGCACCCATATGACTTCTAGTGTGTTAGTGGCATCACACAGAGCTCCTATATTTTCTTCCCAGAAGCACCCATAGGACTTCTAGTGTGTTAGTGGCATCACACAGAGCTCCTATATTTTCTTCCCAGAAGCACCCACAGGACTTCTAGTGTGTTAGTGGCATCACACAGAGCTCCTATATTTTCTTCCCAGAAGCACCCATAGGACTTCTAGTGTGTTAGTGGCATCACACAGAGCTCCTATATTTTCTTCCCAGAAGCACCCATAGGACTTCAATTGTGTGTTAGTGGCATCACACAGAGCTCCTATATTTTCTTCTCAGCAGCACCCACAGGACTTCAATTGTGTGTTAGTGGCATCACACAGAGCTCCCATATTTTCTTCCCAGAAGCACCCATAGGACTTCTAGTGTGTTATTGGCATCACACAGAGCTCCTATATTTTCTTCCCAGAAGCACCCATAGGACTTCAATTGTGTGTTAGTGGCATCACACAGAGCTCCTATATTTTCTTCCCAGAAGCACCCATAGGACTTCAATTGTGTGTTAGTGGCATCACACAGAGCTCCTATATTTTCTTCCCAGAAGCACCCATAGGACTTCAATTGTGTGTTAGTGGCATCACACAGAGCTCTTATATTTTCTTCTCAGCAGCACCCACAGGACTTCTAGTGTGTTAGTGGCATCACACAGAGCTCCTATATTTTCTTCGCAGAAGCACCCATAGGACTTCTAGTGTGTTAGTGGCATCACACAGAGCTCCTATATTTTCTTCCCAGAAGCACCCACAGGACTTCTAGTGTGTGTTAGTGGCATCACACAGAGCTCCTATATTTTCTTCCCAGAAGCACCCATAGGACTTCAATTGTGTGTTAGTGGCATCACACAGAGCTCCTATATTTTCTTCTCAGCAGCACCCACAGGACTTCAATTGTGTGTTAGTGGCATCACACAGAGCTCCCATATTTTCTTCCCAGAAGCACCCATAGGACTTCTAGTGTATTAGTGGCATCACACAGAGCTCCTATATTTTCTTCCCAGAAGCACCCATAGGACTTCAATTGTGTGTTAGTGGCATCACACAGAGCTCCTATATTTTCTTCCCAGAAGCACCCATAGGACTTCAATTGTGTGTTAGTGGCATCACACAGAGCTCCTATATTTTCTTCCCAGAAGCACCCATAGGACTTCAATTGTGTGTTAGTGGCATCACACAGAGCTCTTATATTTTCTTCTCAGCAGCACCCACAGGACTTCTAGTGTGTTAGTGGCATCACACAGAGCTCCTATATTTTCTTCGCAGAAGCACCCATAGGACTTCTAGTGTGTTAGTGGCATCACACAGAGCTCCTATATTTTCTTCCCAGAAGCACCCACAGGACTTCTAGTGTGTTAGTGGCATCACACAGAGCTCCTATATTTCCTTCCCAGAAGCACCCATATGACTTCTAGTGTGTTAGTGGCATCACACAGAGCTCCTATATTTTCTTCCCAGAAGCACCCATAGGACTTCAATTGTGTGTTAGTGGCATCACACAGAGCTCCTATATTTTCTTCCCAGAAGCACCCATAGGACTTCAATTGTGTGTTAGTGGCATCACACAGAGCTCCTATATTTTCTTCTCAGCAGCACCCACAGGACTTCTAGTGTGTTAGTGGCATCACACAGAGCTCCTATATTTTCTTCCCAGAAGCACCCATAGGACTTCAATTGTGTGTTAGTGGCATCACACAGAGCTCCTATATATTTTCTTCCCAGAAGCACCCATAGGACTTCAATTGTGTGTTAGTGGCATCACACAGAGCTCCTATATTTTCTTCTCAGCAGCACCCACAGGACTTCTAGTGTGTTTGTGGCATCACACAGAGCTCCTATATTTTCTTCGCAGAAGCATCCATAGGACTTCTAGTGTGTTAGTGGCATCACACAGAGCTCCCATATTTTCTTCCCAGAAGCACCCATAGGACTTCTAGTGTGTTAGTGGCATCACACAGAGCTCCTATATTTTCTTCTCAGCAGCACCCACAGGACTTCTAGTGTGTTAGTGGCATCACACTAAGCTCCCATATTTTCTTCCCAGAAGCACCCATAGGACTTCAATTGTGTGTTAGTGGCATCACACAGAGCTCCCATATTTTCTTCCCAGAAGCACCCATAGGACTTCAATTGTGTGTTAGTGGCATCACACAGAGCTCCCATATTTTCTTCCCAGAAGCACCCATAGGACTTTTAGTGTGTTAGTGGCATCACACAGAGCTCCTATATTTTCTTCTCAGCAGCACCCACAGGACTTCAATTGTGTGTTAGTGGCATCACACAGAGCTCCCATATTTTCTTCCCAGAAGCACCCATAGGACTTCTAGTGTGTTAGTGGCATCACACAGAGCTCCTATATTTTCTTCCCAGAAGCACCCATAGGACTTCAATTGTGTGTTAGTGGCATCACACAGAGCTCCTATATTTTTCTCCCAGAAGCACCCATAGGACTTCAATTGTGTGTTAGTGGCATCACACAGAGCTCCTATATTTTCTTCCCAGAAGCACCCATAGGACTTCAATTGTGTGTTAGTGGCATCACACAGAGCTGTTATATTTTCTTCTCAGCAGCACCCACAGGACTTCTAGTGTGTTAGTGGCATCACACAGAGCTCCTATATTTTCTTCGCAGAAGCACCCATAGGACTTCTAGTGTGTTAGTGGCATCACACAGAGCTCCTATATTTTCTTCCCAGAAGCACCCATAGGACTTCAATTGTGTGTTAGTGGCATCACACAGAGCTCCTATATTTTCTTCCCAGAAGCACCCATAGGACTTCAATTGTGTGTTAGTAGCATCACACAGAGCTCCTATATTTTCTTCCCAGAAGCACCCATAGGACTTCAATTGTGTGTTAGTGGCATCACACAGAGCTCCTATATTTTCTTCTCAGCAGCACCCACAGGACTTCTAGTGTGTTAGTGGCATCACACAGAGCTCCTATATTTTCTTCCCAGAAGCACCCATAGGACTTCAATTGTGTGTTAGTGGCATCACACAGAGCTCCTATATTTTCTTCTCAGCAGCACTCACAGGACTTCTAGTGTGTTAGTGGCATCACACAGAGCTCCTATATTTTCTTTGCAGAAGCACCCATAGGACTTCTAGTGTGTTAGTGGCATCACACAGAGCTCCTATATTTTCTTCTCAGCAGCACCCACAGGACTTCTAGTGTGTTAGTGGCATCACACAGAGCTCCTATATTTTATTCCCAGAAGCACCCACAGGACTTCTAGTGTGTTAGTGGCATCACACAGAGCTCCTATATTTTCTTCCCAGAAGCACCCATAGGACTTCAATTGTGTGTTAGTGGCATCACACAGAGCTCCTATATTTTCTTCCCAGAAGCACCCATAGGACTTCTAGTGTGTTAGTGGCATCACACAGAGCTCCTATATTTTCTTCCCAGAAGCACCCATAGGACTTCTAGTGTGTTAGTGGCATCACACAGAGCTCCTATATTTTCTTCCCAGAAGCACCCATAGGACTTCAATTGTGTGTTAGTGGAATCACACAGAGCTCCTATATTTTCTTCCCAGAAGCACCCATAGGACTTCTAGTGTGTTAGTGGCATCACACAGAGCTCCCATATTTTCTTCTCAGCAGCACCCACAGGACTTCTAGTGTGTTAGTGGCATCACACAGAGCTCCTATATTTTCTTTCCAGAAGCACCCACAGGACTTCTAGTGTGTTAGTGGCATCACACAGAGCTCCTATATTTTCTTCCCAGAAGCACCCATAGGACTTCTAGTGTGTTAGTGGCATCACACAGAGCTCCTATATTTTCTTCCCAGAAGCACCCATAGGACTTCAATTGTGTGTTAGTGGAATCACACAGAGCTCCTATATTTTCTTCCCAGAAGCACCCATAGGACTTCTAGTGTGTTAGTGGCATCACACAGAGCTCCTATATTTTTCTTCCCAGAAGCACCCACAGGACTTCTAGTGTGTTAGTGGCATCACACAGAGCTCCTATATTTTCTTCCCAGAAGCACCCATAGGACTTCAATTGTGTGTTAGTAGCATTACACAGAGCTCCTATATTTTCTTCTCAGCAGCACCCACAGGACTTCTAGTGTGTTAGTGGCATCACACAGAGCTCCTATATTTTCTTCCCAGAAGCACCCATAGGACTTCTAGTGTGTTAGTGGCATCACACAGAGCTCCTATATTTTCTTCTCAGCAGCACCCACAGGACTTCTAGTGTGTTAGTGGCATCACACAGAGCTCCTATATTTTTCTTCCCAGAAGCACCCACAGGACTTCTAGTGTGTTAGTGGCATCACACAGAGCTCCTATATTTTCTTCCCAGAAGCACCCATAGGACTTCTAGTGTGTTAGTGGAATCACACAGAGCTCCTATATTTTCTTCCCAGAAGCACCCATAGGACTTCTAGTGTGTTAGTGGCATCACACAGAGCTCCTATATTTTCTTCCCAGAAGCACCCATAGGACTTCAATTGTGTGTTAGTGGCATCACACAGAGCTCCTATATTTTCTTCCCAGAAGCACCCATAGGACTTCAATTGTGTGTTAGTAGCATCACACAGAGCTCCTATATTTTCTTCTCAGCAGCACCCACAGGACTTCTAGTGTGTTAGTGGCATCACACAGAGCTCCTATATTTTCTTCGCAGAAGCACCCATAGGACTTCTAGTGTGTTAGTGGCATCACACAGAGCTCCTATATTTTTCTTCTCAGCAGCACCCACAGGACTTCTAGTGTGTTAGTGGCATCACACAGAGCTCCTATATTTTCTTCCCAGAAGCACCCATAGGACTTCTAGTGTGTTAGTGGCATCATACAGAGCTCCTATATTTTCTTCTCAGCAGCACCCACAGGACTTCTAGTGTGTTAGTGGCATCACACAGAGCTCCTATATTTTCTTCCCAGAAGCACCCATAGGACTTCTAGTGTGTTAGTGGCATCACACAGAGCTCCTATATTTTCTTCTCAGCAGCACCCATAGGACTTCTAGTGTGTTAGTGGCAGCAAACAGAGCTCCTATATTTTCTTGTCAGCAGCACACATAGTACCTATAGTGTGTTAGTGTCAGCACCCATAGGACCTACAGTGTGTTGTGAGCACACATAGGAGCTCTATTTTTTATACTATATACACTACCGACTACAATGCCTGGAAGACCGCCAAGGGGAGGCAGAGCGTTCAGAGGCAAGAACACAGGGCAGGCAGGCTCTTTTTCTAGAGACAACAGTGCTGGCCGTGGCCGTGGTCGTGCATCGTCATCAGCACGTGGCCATGGGACACGCTCGTCTTTGTTTTCGGCAGCTGGACATGTGGAGCCGCATCATGCTGAAGGCTTGGTAGAATGGATGACCAAGCCCTCCTCATCCTCCTCATCCTCTCTCACCCAGGCTCAGGGTACTGGCAGAGCACCTGCCAACGCGTACTCAATGGCATCATCAGCCACCCCTTCCCTAGACCTACCATGTCCTCCTGAGGAGTCCCCCGAACTCTTTGAGCACAATGTTGGGTACATGCTCCAGGAGGATGCCCAACGATTTGAAGGCTCGGATGATGATACCCAGCTTGAGGAAGTCAGTAGTGTGCGCGCAGAGAGAGGGGATGCTGAAGGACAGCAATCTGGCAGTACTGTTCCACCAGCTGCAGCTTACTGCCAGGTTTGCTCTAGTGGTGAAGAGGGAGGGGATGATGAGGTCACTGACTCCACGTGGGTGCCTGAAGGGAGAGAGGATGAGGAGGAGGACGAGGAGGATGAGGATGCGGCGTCACATGTCCAACGAGGCAGGATGCCCCCTGGAGGCCAGCTAGAGGCCAGCACAGCAACTGTACCACACCGCAGAGCTCCGCCTGTGCAGGGCGCTGCCTCTGCACGTTATCAGAAAAGTTCTTTGGTGTGGGCCTTTTTTGAGACGAGTGCATCAGATCGCACCACTGCTATTTGCAATATTTGTCTCAAGCGTATCTCGCGTGGCCAAAACATCAGCCGCTTGGGTACCACAAGCATGAGCAGACATATGTCGACCTGCCATGCAGCTCGTTGGCAAGCACACATAAAAGACCCACACCAAAGAACAAAGCGGACCTCTCCTTGCTCCTCATCAGCTGGGATCTCCATCCCCACTACATCTTCAGTCCTCTCTGAAAGCTGCTCTGAGAGGACTGAAGGTGTAGAATTAGGTGTGTCACAACCAAGTACTTGCAGTACACCGACGTCCGATTGTAGCAGGCAAATTTCCCTGCCCCAGCTGCTGGACCGTCAAAAGAAGTACACTCCCAGCCATCCTGTATGGCTCACATCCTCAACCTGGTGGTGCAGCGGTTCTTGGGCAGGTTCCCAGGCTTACAGGATGTCCTGAGGCAGGCCAGGAAAGTCTGTGTGCATTTCCGCCGATCTTATAATGCCAGTGCTCGGCTGACTGAGCTGCAAAAGGAGCTGAACCTGCCCAAGAACCGCCTAATATGTGACATGCCCACCAGGTGGAACTCAACGTTGGCCATGCTGCAGCGACTGCACACGCAGCAGAGGGCCATCAATGAGTACCTTTGCGACTACGGCACCAGGACAGGGTCAGGGGAGCTTGGCTTTTTTTCCCCACGCCAGTGGAGCATGATCAGGGATGCATGCACTGTCCTCTCACCATTTGAGGAGGCCACGAGGATGGTGAGCATTGACAGTGCATGCATCAGTGACACTGTACCTCTTGTCCACCTGTTGGAGCATACGCTGCGTGGGATAATGGACAGGGCACTTGAGGCAGAACAGAGGCAGGAAGAGGAGGACTTCCTTGCCTCTCAAGGCCCCCTTTATCCGGACAGTGTTCCTTCTGTCCCACCCATCACACAGGAAGAGGATGAGGAGGAGGAGGAGGAGGAGGTGGATTGTGTGAGCATGGAGGTGGAGCCTGGCACTCAGCATCAGCAGCAGCAGTCTTTTAGGGATGATGTACAGTCCCAACAAACCAGTGGACTTGTACGTGGCTGGGAGGAGGTGGCTGGCGATCATGTCATCCTCAGTGACCCAGAAGACTCCGGACCGAATGCCTCAGCTAACCTACGCTGCATGGCCTCCCTGATCCTGCAAAGCCTGCGGAAGGATCCTCGTGTTCTTCGGATCAAGGAGAGGGACCATTACTGGCTGGCCACTCTCCTTGATCAACGGTACAAGGGTAAGGTTGCGGACCTTATCTTGCCGTCGCAGAGGGAGCAGAGGATGAGACATCTCAGGGAGGCCTTGCAGAAAGGTCTGTGCAACGCGTTCCCAGAAACTGGGAGGTTACAAACTCCTGGTCCTGGACGACGAGTTGCTGAGGCTACGGTCAGTAGCAGAAGGAGCGGTGGGGAAGGTGGACGTCTGACCGATGCGTTCAGACAATTTTTTAGTCCGCAGCCCCAAGGTATGATCGGTTCCAGCAACCATCGCCAGCGTCTGATATACATGGTGCAGGAATACCTAGGGGCAAGGTCAGACTTGGACACCTTTCCCACCGAAAATCCTCTGGCTTACTGGGTCCTGAGGATGGATCACTGGCCAGAGCTTGCACAGTATGCAATTGAGCTACTGGCCTGTCCTGCCTCCAGCGTTCTTTCCGAACGCACATTCAGTGCTGCTGGAGGATTTGTCACCGATCATAGGGTGCGCCTGTCCACCGACTCGGTTGATCGACTGACCTTCATAAAAATGAATCAGTCTTGGATCACCACCAGCTACCAGGCACCTGAAGCGGATATAACAGAATAATTTATAATGTCACATCCCTTCAAGACTGCCTATGCTGATGCTGAGTGACTGTCCTGTTATGTTCACTATCCTCTTCCTCCTCCTCAATGATCCATGCCACCACACCAGTGCCTAAGGCACAATTTTTCAGCCCCTGTATAACAGGGGCGTGTACTTACAATTTTTTTAAAAAAAAATGCTTCGCAACAGGTGTGACTGCTGTGCTCCAAGTACAGTATCTGTGAGGGGTTGCAGTGTTGTGGCACCAGTGCCTAAGGCACAATTTTTCAGCCCCTGTTGGGGCGTGTAATTACAATTTTTAGGCAATGCTTTGCAACAGGTCTCATTGCTGTGCTAAGAGTACAGTGTCTGTGAGGGGTTGCAGTGTTGTGGCACCAGCACCAATGCCTAAGGCACAATTTTTCAGCCCCTGTTTAACAGGGGCGTGTAATTACAAATCTTGATCTAATAGTTCACAGCAGGGCCCATTCCTGCGCCCACCAAGAGTAACTATGAGGGTCTACAGTCTTGTGGCAACACCGTCCACCACCACCACCGCCAAAGGCCCAATTTTTCTGCCCTGTTCAACAGGTGCATGCAATTACAAATCTTGATCTAATAACTCACAGCAGGGCCAATTCCTGCGCCCACCAAGAGTAACTGTGAGGGCTTACAGTCTTGTGGCAACACCGTCCACCACCACCACCACCACCACCACCACCACCAAAGGCCCAATTTTTCTGCCCTGTTCAACAGGTGCATGCAATTACAAATCTTGATCTAATAACTCACAGCAGGGCCCATTCCTGCACCCACCAAGAGTAACTGTGAGGGCTTACAGTCTTGTGGCAACACCGTCCACCACCACCACCACCACCACCAAAGGCCCAATTTTTCTGCCATGTTCAACAGGTGCATGCAATTACAAATCTTGATCTAATAACTCACAGCAGGGCCCATTCCTGCGCCCACCAAGAGTAACTGTGAGGGCTTACAGTCTTGTGGCAACACCGTCCACCACCACCACCAAAAAGGCCCAATTTTTCTGCCCGGTTCAACAGGTGCCCACCAGTCTTGTGGCTACACCAACATCTAATAGGGCAAATTTCTGCAGAGTATATACGGCAGGCCCCTACTTTCAAACATCCAACTTACAAACGACTCCTACTTGCAAACGGAAAGAGAAAACAGGAAGTGAGAGGAAATCTACCCCTAGGAAGGGAAATTCTATCATGTTAGATTTAATTTGGGAAAAAGGTATCTCCTCTCTACTGATGCTTTATCACCAATCCTTGTTTCAATTCAAACCCCACTTTTCCAAAAACATTTGTCATTGGGACGGAAAGTGAGGTGACATGTTCTGAACAGATGTGCAAAGACAGGAAATGTTACAGGGGTGATAACCCCTCCCTATGTTCTCCAAAAAGCTTAAAAATAGATTTTTTGGGGATGGAGCTACACTTCATAATGTACCTGTTCAGATTCTACTTAAGAACAAACCTACAGTCCGTGTCTTGTTTGCACCACCTATATACTGCTGTTCAGAGTATATAGGGTTGTAGGTACAGGGTTTTATTTTGGGTGCGGGGTCCCCCTTAATATCCATACAAGACCCAAAGGGGCTGGGGTGGGGGGGGGGGGGGTTATGGGGTAGCCATGCCATTTTTCTCAAGGATTTTCAGCCATATGGCGGCCAGGACAAGACATGACATTAAAGCCGCAAGTGGTTTTAAATGGCTTCTTTTTTTCCTTTACAAATGTCATTTTGTGCAAGGACAGTTCTAAACACGGGAAACACATGCCACTTCACAGGCATACTTTAGACACCCCCAAGGCACCATATTTAAAGGAAAATTTCACTTTTTTTTTTTCACTTTATGCATCATTAAAATGACTGCTCCCGAAAAAACGTTAGTTTTTAAAAGTTCTTTTTGCATTGATATATGTCCCCTGGGGCAGGACCCGGGTCCCCAAACCTGTTTTATGACATTAACATGCATATTGGCCGTTGTAATTAGCAATTTTGATTTCGAACGTTCGCGTCCATTATAACGAATAGGGTTCGAAAATTCACACAAACTTTCGGTCCGTTCGAAGGTTCTGGTGCGAACCGAACCCGGGGGTGTTTGGCTCATCCCTAGCGACAAGCCATGTAGGGAACAAAACAAACATATGGAACAGGGGCGGATCCAGAGTCTAGTCTCGGGAGGGGCACTGCCAGAAAATAAGCCTACTTTCACACTGGGACGGGTGGGCGTCGCTGGTAAAGGCCACTAGCGGGGCGGTTTTATCCCATTTATTTCTACTGAGACAAACAGCCGCTATATCCCAATATGACATGCTGGTGCGGGTCCTTGAATAAACCCTGCATGCATTCTGTAATCCCTGCGCATGACATATTGGGATATAGCGGCTGTGTGTCTCAGTAGAAATAAATGGGATGCTGGCATTGGGATGCATGTAACACTTTATGCAGTAAAAGACAGACCTGCATGTTAGACGCATGTCTGCAGCACGCCCTGTGTGAATGAAGCATAAAGATACATTTTTCTGTCATTCTATATCATTATTATTATCATGATAATCACACAATACAAGTGCTGTGGCTCAACGCACCTGTACTGTGTGATTATCATGATAATAATGATTGGTAATTGTAATATGGCACATGGAGGGGGTTAATGTACTCACTGATGTATTACTGACCATGGGCAATTAATTAACCCCTTTGTGCTGCATTAGTGGCACTAGTGACAGTGTTTATAAACCCCTTCATGTTGTAGCATAAAAGGGGTTAATTAACATTGATGGTGCCACTGTCATTAATGCAGCACAAAGGGGTTAATTGCCACTGGTCACTAATGCATGAATGAGTACATTAACCCCCTCCATGTGCCATATTACAATTACCATTGTAAATTATTTAACCCCCCCCCCCCTCTCCCAAAGTGTTAACCACTTCACATGTAAGACAAGGTGTTAACTCATTAACATAACAATGCCGGCCGCCCGTAGCTCATTAACATAACAATGCAGGCCGCCCGTAGCTCATTAACATAACAATGCCGACCGCCCCTAGCTCATTAACATAACAATGCCTTAGCTAAGTAAGTGATCACTTACTTGCAGTGCACTGAGCTGGCTACAAGTCCATCTTGTCTTCAAACCTGCGCGGCTCTGAATTGTGACGTCACACCAGCCGGGACTGGGAAGCTCCTGTCGGGTGGAGATCACTCCGCCTGCTGCAACTCTGCCAGCATGTAGCAGCGGCCCAGTGTCACATGGATTACAGACCCCCATAGTGACCCACTGGCCCCCTCTAAATGAACTGATGGTAGCCAGGGGAAGCAGAAATAAAGTCCCTGCAGCTGCATTTAGATGCCTCTTACCGCAAATCTGGTGAGGTGGCGGAGGGAGAAAGCCTATAGTAAGTACTATTTTCTGGGGGGGGGGGGGGGCAATTGCCCCGTTGCCCCCCCCCCCTGGATCCGCCCCTGATATGGAAGAGGTTTAAAAAACAAACTCTTGCAAGCTACCATGTGAAAATTGAAATGATAATTAGAGATGATTGAAGGACAGCTGCTAGCATTGACCACGTCTCATATGCTCGTGCCAAATAAAAATTTATACCAATATAATGCTGCGCTATCGAAATGTAATAAAATGATAATCGTACTAAATCTTAATATTACTGACTGCAGTTAAATATTGGTGGTGAGATATTCCATTCCTATGTAAAAAAAATCTAGTGAACATAATATTGCAATCTTATGCAATTAAAAGTTGCTATCATGAACAATTAAAAATTGCAATTCTATGCGATACTCCCAATGACAACCTTACACAGGTTGTCAGTGGGAGTATCGCATAGAATTGCAAATATATAGAGGTATACACACCTACACACCTCTATATACAAATGTTGCAATTTATATGCAATAAAGAAATATGCAACCCTGTGCGATAATTGCGATAAATGCCATAATTGCAGTGACAACCTGTAATTTACATAAATCTATATAAAAGTGTATTAACCACTTCCCATCCAGGCCAATTCTGAAATTTCTGACATGTAAAATTCATAATTTTTTTGCTCGAAAATGACATAGAACCCCCACACATTATATATGTTTTTTTAGAGAATAGAGAAGACCCTAGAGAATACAATGGCGGTCGTTGCAACGTTTTTTCTTGCACGGTATTTGCGCAGCAATTTTTTCGAACACTTTTTTTGGCAGAGTTAATAGATACCCAACATGTCATGCTTCAAAATTGCATGCGCTCTTGGAATGGCGCCAAACTTTGGTATTTAAAAATCCCCATAGGCGACGCTTTAAAATGTTTTACTGGTTACATGTTTTGAGTTACAGAGGAGGTCTAGGGCTACAATTATTGCTCTCGCTCTAACGTTCGCGGCGATACCTCACATGTGTGGTTTGAACACCGTTTTCATATGTGGGCGGGGCTTACGAATGCGTTCACTTCTGCGTACGAGCTCACGGGGACAGGGCGCTTTAAAAAAACATTTTTTTTCTTATTGTTAATTTTACTTTTATTTTTTTAGTTTGACACTTTAAAAAAATAAAAAAAAAAATAAAATTGATTACTTTTATTCCTATTACAAGGAATGTAAACATCCCTTGTAATAGGAATATGACATGATCGGACCTATTTACAGTGAGATATTGGGTCAATAAGACCCCACATCTCACCTCTAGGCTGGGAAGCCTAAAATAAAAAAATTGAATAAACGATCACGGCTTCCCAGCCAAGGCGGCGCCGTTATTTGAATGCAGAGGCCGGGCGTGACGTCATAACATCGCGCCCGGCCTCCGAAAGATCATAGAGACACAAGTCCATCCAGTTCAACTAATAAAAAGGAAAACAAAATTACAATCATATATACACAATCCTATACCCACAATCCTATACCCACAATCCTATACCCATAGTTGATCCAGACAAAGACAAAAAAAACAGCAAAGCATGATGCAATTTGCTCCAGCAGAGGACAAGAATACTTCCTGATCCCCCAAGAGGCAATTCGATATTCACTGGATCAACTTTACCTATAAATATTACTATCCAGTTACAGTGCCTTGAAAAAGTATTCAAACCCATTGAAATTTTCCACATTTTGTCATGTTACAACCAAAGATGTAAATTTATTTTATTGGGATTTTATGTGATAGACCAACACAAAGTGGCACATATTTGTGAATTGGAAGGAAATAGATAAAGGTTTTCAATTTCTTTTACAAATAAATATCTGAAAAGTGGGGCGTGGATTTGTATTCAGCCCCTTTGACTCTGATACCCCTAACTAAAATCTAATGGAACCAATTGCCTTCAGAAGTCACCTAAATAGTAAATAGAGTCCGTCTGTGTGTAATTTAATCTCAGTATAAATACAGCTGTTCTGCAAAGCCCTCAGGGGTTTGTTAGATAACCTTAGTGAACAAACAGCATCATGAAGGTCCAGGAAAATACCAGACAGGTCAAGGATAAAGTTGTGGAAAAGTTTATAGCAGGGTTAGGCTATAAAAAAATATCCCAAGCTTTGAACATCTCATGGAGAACTGTTTAATCCTTCATCTGAAAATGGAAAGAGTATGGCACAGCTGAAAACCTACCAAGTAGGGATGAGCCGAACACCCCCGGGTTCGGTTCGCACCAGAACCCGCGAACGGACCTAAAGTCTGTGCGAACATTAGAACCCTATTAATTACAATGGACGCGAACGTTCAAAATCAAAAGTGCTAATTTTAAAGGCTAATATGCATGTTATTGTCATAAAAAGTGTTTGAGACCTGGGTCCTGCCCCAGGGGACATGTATCAATGCAATTTTTTTTTTTTGAAATGGCCGTTTTTTCAGGAGCAGTGATTTTAATAATGCTTAAAGTGAAACAATAAAAGTGTAATATTCCTTTAAATTTCGTACCTGGGTGGTGTCTATAGTATGCCTGTCAAGGGGCGCATGCTTCCCGTGCTTAGAACTGTCCCTGCACAAAGTGTCATTTTTGCAGGGAAAAAAAAGCTATTTAAAATCACTCGCGGCTAATGAATTGTCGACTCCCGTAACACAGAGAACAGTCATTCATTGAAAGTCATTGATAAAAAAAAAAGTCATTGATAAAAAATAAAAAATAAAAAAAAATAAAAGCGTAGGGTCTGTTATGGATATTAAGGGGAACCCCGGCCAAAAAAAAAAGAATTACGTGGGGTCCCCCTCAAAATCCATACCAGCCCCCTGAGGTCTGGGATGAATTTTAAGGGGAACCCCGGCCAAAAAAAA
This sequence comes from Lithobates sylvaticus, assembly GCA_028564925.1. Lineage (NCBI taxonomy): Eukaryota > Metazoa > Chordata > Amphibia > Anura > Ranidae > Lithobates > Lithobates sylvaticus. The sequence continues at coordinate 540,120,084 of CM053030.1, read as the reverse complement.
AAAAAAATGGCGTGGGGTCCCCCTCAAAATCCATACCAGACCCTTATCCGAGCACGCAACCTGGCAGGCCGCAGGAAAAGAGGGGGGGACGAGAGCGGCCCCCCTCCCTCCTGAACCGTACCAGGCCACATGCCCTCAACATTGGGAGGGTGCTTTGGGGTCCCCCCCAAAGCACCTTGTCCCCATGTTGATGAGGACAAGGGCCTCATCCCCACAACCCTGGCCATTGGTTGTGGGGGTCTGCGGGCGGGGGGCTTATCAGAATCTGGAAGCCCCCTTTAACAAGGGGACCCCCAGATCCCGGACCCCCCCCCTGTGTGAAATGGTAAGGGGGTAGAAAAGTACCCCTACCATTTCACCAAAAAAGTGTCAAAAATGGTAAAAATGACAAGATTCGGTCTTTGACAATTCCTTTATTAAAATATTCTTTCGTCTGGTCTTCCTTCTTCCTTTCTTCATCCTTCGGTTTCTTCATCTTCTCCTTCCGGCATCTTCTTCCATCTTCTTCTTCCATCAATCTACTTCCTCCGTTCCGCTTCTTCTTGCTCTGGTCTTCTCGTCCGGCATCTTCTTCCATGGCGTTTGTGTCTCTTCTGGGCTGCTCTGCGCAATGGGAGGCTCCCGCTGTGTGAGGCTTCGCTGGAGCTGCGTCTGACAGGTCTTTTATAACGGAGGGCGTTACCTGGTGACCCCGCCCCCCTCTGACGTCATGGGGGAAGCCATAGGGAATTCCCCATGACATCCCCGTGCGTCCATAGCAGACCTGAAGGGCCTGGTAATTGAATTTGGGGGGACCCCAACGCTTTTTTTTTTTTATCAATGACTTTTTTTTTTTTTTTTTTATCAATGACTTTCAATGAATGACTGTTCTCTGTGTTACGGGAGCCGTCAATTCATTAGCCATGAGAGATTTTAAATAGCTTTTTTTCCTGCAAAAATGACACTTTGTGCAGGGACAGTTCTAAGCACAGGAAACATGTGCCCCTTCACAGGCATACTATAGACAACCCCCAGGTGTGATACTGCAATGCTTTACTAACAGCACGCACGCACTAATCCCCAGAATCACAGCAGATAATGTCAGCAGTCAGCACACTGACACTGGAACACAATATACGAGGCCGCTGGCGCTTCGGCCTTTTATAATGTGGGGCGTGTACTAAACCCCCTGAGCTATAATTGGCCACAGGCATCCTGCCTGTGGCCAATCATTGCTCTCCTCGCCGCTGGCTCTATGATTGGCCAAGCATGCGGGTCACAGTGCATGCTTGGCCAATCATCAGCCAGCAATGCACTGTGACTGGCACAGTGCATTGCGGGCCGCTCGCATCAAATTTGTGTGATAAATAGTTCTGGGCTTGCCGAACGGGCGAACGCCCGATGTTCGATTCGAACATGGGTTCGAATCGAACACCGGGCCCATCCCTACTACCAAGAAATGGCCGTCCACCTAAACTGAGAGGCCAGGCAAGGAGTATTAATCAGAGAAGCAGCTAAGAGGCCCATGGAAACTCTGGAAGAGCTGCGGAGATCCACAGCTCAGGTGGGAGAATCTATTAGTCGTGCACTCCACAAATCTGAACTTTATGGAAGAGTGGCAAGAAGAAAGCCATTGTTGAAATAAAGCCATAAGAAGTCCCGTTTGCAGTTTGCGACAAGCCATGTAGGGAACAAAACAAACATATGGAAGCGGTTTAAAAAACAAACTCTTGCGAGCTACCATGTGAAAATTGAAATGATAATTAGAGATGATTGAAGGACAGCTGCTAGCATTGACCACGTCTCATATGCTCGTGCCAAATAAAAATTTATACCACTATAATGCTGCGCTATCGAAATGTAATAAAATGATAATCGTACTAAATCTTAATATTACTGACTGCAGTTAAATATTGGTGGTGAGATATTCCATTCCTATGTAAAAAAATCTAGTGAACATAATATCGCAATCTTATGCAATTAAAAGTTGCCATCATGAACAATTAAAAATTGCAATTCTATGCGATACTCCCAATGACAACCTTACACAGGTTGTCATTGGGAGTATCGCATAGAATTGCAAATATATAGAGGTATACACACACCTACACACCTCTATATACAAATGTTGCAATTTATATGCAATAAAGAAATATGCAACCCTGTGCGATAATTGCGATAAATGCCATAATTGCAGTGACAACCTGTAATTTACATAAATCTATATAAAAGTGCATTAACCACTTCCCATCCAGGCCAATTCTGACATTTCTGACATGTAAATAGATACCCAACATGTCATGCTTCAAAATTGCATGTGCTCGTGGAATGGCGCCAAACTTTGGTATTTAAAAATCCCCATAGGCGACGCTTTAAAATGTTTTACTGGTTACATGTTTTGAGTTACAGAGGAGGTCTAGGGCTAAAATTATTGCTCTCGCTCTAACGTTCGCGTCGATACCTCACATGTGTGGTTTGAACACCGTTTTCATATGTGGGCGGGGCTTACGAATGTGTTCACTTCTGCGTACAAGCTCACGGGGACAGGGCGCTTTAAAAAAAAAAAAAAAAAATTCTTATTGTTAATTTTACTTTTATTTTTTTAGTTTGACACTTTAAAAAAATATATATATATTTGATTACTTTTATTCCTATTACAAGGAATGTAAACATCCCTTGTAATAGGAATATGACATGATCGGACCTATTTACAGTGAGATATTGGGTCAATAAGACCCCACATCTCACCTCTAGGCTGGGAAGCCTAAAATAAAAAAAATGAAAAAAACGATCACGGCTTCCCAGCCGAGGCGGCGCCGTTATTTGAATGCAGAGGCCGGGCGTGACGTCATAACATCGCGCCCGGCCTCTGAACGATCATAGAGACTCCGGCGACCATCTGGTCCGCCGGAAATCTCTATGATCACCATCCGGGGGCCGGCGGATCCTGTGTCCGACTCACCGATGGAAGTGGTGAGTCGGAAGAAGCACCGGAGGGCAGCGGAAGGGGGGGACGTCCCCTCCCGCCGACCGTAAGAACGATCAATCGGCGGAACAGCCGATATGAGCATTCTTATGGTGCAGGGAATCGCCGGCTGAAAACGTCAATATCTGAATGATGTCTGTAGCTGCAGGCATCATTCAGATATACCCCCTGGAAGTCAAGAACATCCCTGGACGCCCTACGGGCGCGAAGTGGTTAATATACAATAATCAATATATAAATAAAGTGAACCGTGTTTAAAGTGCTCTTGTGCCAAACCAATTCATGCATTAATCTGTGTCCACAGAATCGCAACATAAAGTCCATTCATAACTACTCCATTCTTCTGCTACTCATTGCAGGTGATAAAACAGATGATAAAACAGTAAAGTGCTCGTGTCCACTCTTGTGCTCCCCCATTGGTGTATGCGCTCACCTTACAGCGCGTGACCTTGCACCTAAGCTCAGTCAAAACACGCTTTTAAACCACCTCTGGGTTTATGGTCAGCATTCAAATCGTTGGATGGATTCTTGCAAGTTGCAACAATATTCATATGGGAAACAGAGGAAACTGGATAGTGTATTACCATTTTAAAAGTTTTATTTAAAATTACAATATTTCCAATATTAGGGTACTCACATTTAATAGGTGCTATGAGCGCACCACTCTGTAACAAGCCAATCAAATATAAAGACGCTGTACTGGTGTGTCCTCTCCCGCTCTGAGATCACTCCACTGGGAATATGTGTCGATAACTGGGAAATAACGTATCTTCTTCAGGGGGAATTTTGTTTGGACCGCATAAGGAATCTAGCTATTCGGTGCATATGTAGGGCTTTAAGCTGGTTACGGAGAGATGGTACCTCTCAGGGGTGGGACATTGGAGAAGTTGCTTTTCTAAAGAACGTAATTTGCCTAACAGAGTAGTTCTCAAAGCGTTATTATCCTTTTTTAAATGAGAACCAATGGATAATCATTGTGCTCTGAAAAAGCTTTATGCGCTTCCCACAAAGTGGTCTTCTCCTAGATGAAAATACTCTGTCAGGACTTGAGAAAGTTGTTCTCTGGTACCGTCATGTTTGAGGAGGAATTTGTTTGGTTTTTGAAGGTGCAGCCGACAGGCTCAGATCCAGAAAAATAGGAAAATGGTCAGACGGATGTAAGCGGACCTCTATCTGAGGAGACAACACTGGTCATAAGGGGGGCGGAGATGAAGAAGTAATCCAGCCTTGAGAACATTTTATGAGAGGGGGAATAGAATGTGTATTGATTTGCTGGTGGGGTGCTTAATGCACCAAGAACTCAAAAGGCAGTAAGTGTGGAGGAGCTAAGGAAAAGAGGTAGCCAGAGCTCACATTTGGTTAGATAAATTGTCTTTCTCTTGTTGAAGAGCAGACAACATTAAAGTCCCCACCTACAATCGTAAAAGGTTTGGCATAATTCTTTATTACCTCAAAGACTGAAGTGAAAAAATAATCCGTGGAATCAGAAGCAACATAAGAGGTAGGGAAATACTTTGAGGCAAATTAACCCCCCCGCCCCCCCGAGCGAAGGTGTGTCTTCTGGATCATGACCGCATCAGCTCTAGAGTTTCTAAACTCTTCCAAGGCTAGCTAACGTTTCTTACTGGAATTCAAACCTTTCACATAAGAGATTATTTTCAAAGCCATGGTTACGTATTAGTGAATAGCACATAGAAGCATACCTATTTTTCCTCCGTGTTCTTTGTCCCTAAGGTTTTATCCCAATTAATATCTTCTAGCAAGGATCATAGTTTAGGGAAGTTGGCTCTTTTTAAATTCAGTGTCTTTGTATTTCCCTTGTGTTTCCTATTTGTGTGATTTATACTAAAACAAATTGATCTGTGATCGCTGTTTCCTAAATTGGCCCGTATTTCCACATACGTGATCAGGTCTGTATTGTTGGTAATCAGTAGGTCTAGTAATGCTTTGTTTCTAGTTGGTGCATTTACCATCTGACCTATGAAATTGTGATGCAAAACATATAGGAACTGGCGAGCCTTAGATGAATGCACGGTTCCTTCCACCCAATCTATGTCTGGATAATTAAAACCCCCCATTATAATGACACTTTCCATTCTTCCCGCTAATCCAAATTGTGACAGGAGGCCCACCTCCGCGGCTCCTCCCTCTGGTTATGGGGCCTATAGCATACTCCCAGTATTACTTTATCCTTAGTTTCCTCCCTTTGTAGCTCTACCCATAAGGATTCCACCTCCTCCCTTGCTCCCTTAGTGATGTCATCTCTCACATTAACTTGTACATCATTTTTGATATAAAGGCATACCTCTCCCCCTTTTTTTACCCTCTCTATCCCTGCAATATAGAGAATACACTTGAATGGCTGCCAGACAATCATGAGAGCTGTCAAACCAAGTCTGCAATTTCTACAAAATCAAAATCCTCCTCGTACAACAGTAGTTCTAGTTCTCCCATCTTATCCGCCAGACTCCTGGCATTGGTGAACATGCCCCGTAGTTTAGACTGGTCACATACTATCTCCTTATTGAGTGCTCTGGGGTCGCAAATAGGACTTGTTACTATACTTACCTCGGGTTTAGGTGCTTTAGTCACCCTACCACTAATGCACCCAATACTACCCTCTGGAATATGTTCCATGCTGACTATCTCTACCTATGGACCCTCCCCCCATTGTCTAGTTTAAAAGCCCCCTCTAACTTTTTGGCTATCTTCACTCCCAGCAGATCTGCACCTTCCCCATTTAGGTATATATACTCCCTAAGCAGCCTGGGAGTTTTATAGAATCCAGAGTACTCAACCTGCTACAGCTGAACTTGTTAACCCCTCAGAAAGCCAAAGAGGCTCCCTATACAGCACAAAAAGGAAAAAAGTTTCTATACAGCATGAATATTGGACAATAATATCTCCTATCCTGGACACAACCCTTAGTTTTTGCTGGTTTCCTGTCACATACCCCCCCCCTCTTGTTTCAACTAAAGGGTTGGAACACAGGCATGCATGCACTTGAAACAAAGCATCTGCATTCCCCATTATCACATTGGAGTAGTGTTTCACTTTAAAACTACATTATTGAAGGGCCAGGAACCACCGTTTCACTCTCCTATTTGTCTCTTTGTTTTGTGCCATCCACTTTAATAAGACATGATCTGTTACCAGTTCAAATTGTCTACCAAGAGATGCTGCAGTACCGGAGAGAATCTAAAGCCCATTTTATCGCTAAACATTTTTTCCCAATGGTGGCATCATTTTTTGCATTTTTGATATTGCCACACTCGATCACCCCACTCCACGCTCATCAGCTCTTGCCCAACCTAATAATAATCCAGCACCGTCTAGAGTGCCATCTACTCAGTCCAAGAGTAAAAAACTTGCTAAACCTTGTTCTGTTAATGTAGCTAACACTACTATATCACTACCATCCACATTGTCTCCCAACACTGACCCAGTTGTTTCTGGAGTCCAGCATAATGCATCTCTATTAGGCTCCCAGGACTATGCCCGGCCTCGACCTATTTCTCCATGTACGTCCATAATAACCTTTGAAGTTTCCTCATCATCCATTACTGTGTCTTTTTTAGTGCAGACCCCCCTACTCAGCCCATCACTAGCCAAAACCAAAAGAAAAACACGTAGAAGAGGCAGGAGAGGGGGGAAACATAAATCCAGACCCATCCCGCCCGGACAAGCTACGGGAACTATAAAAATCTATAACTTGTCCTCCCTAAAACAAAACATGCAAGAAACATCATTGTTATCTAGAGGCCTTAATTTCGCTCCTACCACTTACCCTAATTCATTCACTATGTTTAACCACTTCGCACAGGAGAGACAGAAGAGAGTGCCCACCCGGCCGTACATATGCAGTGGCCGGGTGGACGCTTTCTCCTACTGAGTGGATGTTCAGGAACAACCCTCAGAAGGAGGGGGATCGCACGCATACGAGCCGATGTGCTCGTGTCACCCGGACACGGCGCATCTCAGATCGGCAGGAGGGCTCTGTGATTGACCCTCCTGGTCACATGACGGTCGTGTCCAATCACAGCTGTCATGTAAAGTAAACAGAGAGTTGCTAGGCAATCGGCTCTCCTCTCCACACACATTAGTTGTCGGTGAGGAGAGGAGGGCGGATCGCTGCAGCCGGCTGGTGATCAGTGTGTATGAGCTGTTTTTTACAGCTTTTTACACTGATCACCAGCATAGTAACACACAGTGTAAAACACAAAACACGTCCCCACATAGTAAAAACACCTGTCCCCCACATATGTCACAGTAAAATCACATGTCCCAATGATTAACTACACACATATGTCCGTGATCACCTGCGCACATCTGTACATGATCATTTACGTACATCTGTCCGTGATCACATGAACCAATTATTATACACTTAACAGGAATTTTTTTACCAAAGACATGTAGCGGAATAAATTTTGGCTTCAATTTATGACATAATTCGATTTTATTGGATTTCTTTAAAGATAGAATAAAGAAAATATATTTTTTTTCCAAATTTCCACTCTTTTTTCGCTTATATGGCAAAAAATTTTGAATAAATACCACCAAAAGAAAACTCTATTTGTGCGAACAAAATGATAAAAATGTAATTTGGGTACAGCGTAGCATGACCGTGCAATTGTCATTGAAAATGCGAGAACGCTGAAAGCTGAAAATTGGCCTGGGAAGGAAGGGGGCGAAAGTGCTCAGTATTGATGTGGTTAAAGACCTAAACAAATTTATTAGGAACCTGACTTTGAAAATGCATTTCAATATGAAGGCCCACAATACTACTAATAATGATGCTATTCCCCTAAAGGATCAATCATGTTTGATAGATGCATCTATAGACCAACAAGCCATCCAAGATCTGTGTGATCTTTGGAATGCAGATGAAGAAGATGACCTGGTAGTCTGGTCCCAATATTCTCAATCCACTCCATCCATTATACATACCTCGTTCAGACCCAAATCTATTTTTAACCCCACCCAGTCGAAAGGGCCATATCTGTCTACCTTTTATCAGGTAGTCTATAAAGAAATTACTGACCTTTGAGTCCTCTCAGTCACACTACTCCATGAACAATCTTAGTCCCTTGGAACATTCGGCCCTCAAATCCTTGAGCACTAATTCTGAAATTATCATCAAACAAGCCGATAATTGTGGAGGTATAGTACTACAAAATTAAATCGATTACCTGATGGAAGCAAGACGACTTCTCTCAGATAATAGTACTTATGAAAAACTTACTAAAGACCTTTTACCCAAATTTATTAAAGAATCCAACTCTATAGTGGCACAAGCCCTGACAGAGGGTATTTTGAGCAAAACTGAGGCAGCTTTTTTCCGGAAACCCTTGTTTCAAGTACCATATCTATACCATTTACCTAAAATTCATAAAGATATCAACAACCCGCCAGGTCGCCCGATAGTTGCCTCAATGGATAGCATAACTACCAGCTACTCATTATATATAGACCATTTCCTCCAGCTATTGGCTCAGGCACTCCCTTCCTACATTCGAGATGGCACACATTTGACAGAACAGTGGCGGCCATCTTGCTGGTAGGAAGCGCTGGACACTTTCCTGTTGCCTGTATTTTATTGATTACATGTGAGTTAGATGTCATTTTTATAAAATAAATTTGCCTTATGTCGGATATCTGCGCAATGAGAGTGTTTCTTCCATTTTCTACATATGTGGCCACGGTGCCATACCTTTGGAAGCATACTCTTTAGTCAAGTTTATTGCCAAGATTGGGTTGGTTGCATCTGGTGGGTCAGTGGAAGAAGGATCTCTTGCTATAATTGAGTGGACCGTTTGACGAATGGAGGAAACACGATACATTACATAGTATCATGCCAGTCACAAAAAATAGAGAATGTTTTTAAAAAACACGGGTCCGTTTTGACTCAAGATCCGCACCTATCCATGTCTTTACCTGATAAACCCAAATTTGCTTACCGAAGGGCATCAAACATTAAGAGTAAAATTGCTCCTAGCAAAACTAAATCCCAGGGTAACAATAAACATCACATGCTCAAACAACTTACATTAATCACACTCATAAGGATGTTTCGCTGTAAAAAAGCATTATGCCTCACTTGTTCACATGTCACTCATGGCAAAAAATCTTTTATTACTAATGGCAAGACTTTTGTCTTTAAGTTCCTTTTATAACTGTTCCACTACACATGTAGTCTACTGTATATCTTGTCCTTATATACGACTCTTGACTCTTATATATTGGTAGAACAATTAGGGCCCTACGTGCCGGATTTGGTGAGCACCGTCAAGCTGTCCAGGCTGGTAACCCTACATACAGTGTTGCGCGTCATTTTGCCGCGCAACCACCTAAAAATAAAGAGTTGCAGACTGGGTCATTGAATCTATGATCTGACAAATATGCCCCTGCCGAGAGATTCTCATGTCTATGTAAACAAGAGACTTTTTGGATCTATTGTCTAAACAGCATTTCGCCTCATGGCCTGAACAAGGAAATCAAGATTAGTTCAATAATATAAACATAAAACATTTTTTTTTCATTTTTATATATTTTTTAATTCTCAATTTTTCACTTGCATTGTTTAGGTCTTTTATCGACATCCATTCACTTTGTTTTTTTTTTTGAAGTTCCACACATATATATACAATTATTTTGGGTGGTAAGTATAAATGTTAACAATGATGCCACTCCCCAAAGTTTTTTCCCTTTTCTTCTCCCCTAATAAACTCCCTCCCACATGTCTGTATTTTACAGTTATGTGGCTTATCTATAAACCTTTTTATCACTATAAACCTTTTCATCACTATATAATAATATAAATATAAATATGGATGTACACCTCCCCAGTTTCTACCACATACATTCGGTATGTGTGGAGTGTTTGGACTATATATGTTTATATTCACCACAATTTATAATTATATGTATATGCATGTACATGCCATATCCTACTCTACAACATAAATGGCCCAGAAATTATACGCATATGTGCTGGTGTCTGGTGTCTTGTGTTGGTTAGCACACTGGGTGCTCTAAAATTGATATATAACATTATATAAATGATCCTGCGCATAACCACAGTGATCAAAACATCCTACTTGTGATAATAAACAACCTAATAATCATATAGTGAAAACAATGAATATATACTGTAAGATCCACGTGCAGTGAAAAAAGATGAATAACAAAATACTAAATACACAGACTAGTATAAATATTCAAATAAAAGTCCAATGTGTAAAGTGCAAAAGTTCAGATATCTTCACAACGAGGTTAAAAAACACACACAATGTTGACTGTAGTTCAAGTGATATATACACACTGACTCAATGTGCTCTCAGAACTCTTACCTCATAGACATAAGTAAATGCCTTAATCCATCTATTGGATAGGACCCTCGATTCCTGGATTCAAGATCAGCCAACATAGGAGATGTATACTCCATATGGTAAGTTAATATCACCTCCAACACAATATGCAGATCCACATGTAAAAATAAGTAAGCCTCCAATAGTGAATTACCAAAAATAGACCAAATTTATTGAATAAAAATAACTGCTTACATGAGAGCAGCAGAAAGCATGCCAAACATAGACCAAAAATCGGCTACGCCACCTCATACGTCACTTCCGGTCCATGGTAACAACTTCCGGTTCGCGGTAACAACTTCAGGTTACGTCCTTGCGTCCATTTGTGATCACTGTTTGATTTTGCAGCATTTCCACATTTATATTTTTATATATTTATTTATCTATTAATAGGTTTTAGTTCACTTTAGTAGCGCAGAGGCCTTTTCAATATTTACACTGGGTGCTCTATTAACCCCTTTTCCCTGACCTGGCACACATAATTTATTTGATGGTGGATAGATTTTCTGATGAATTTTTTCTGATGATTTTTTTATGATGATTTTCATGAATGTTTTTTTAGGATGTATAATCATTTTTTTATATATTTTTTTTAGATGATGATGATGTTCTACTATATTCCTTACAATTATTTTTTAGGATTATTTATGGTCTTTCTATTTTTATACTGAATCAACTATATCTATTGCCATTTTTTTATGTTATACCTATAAGAATGTTTTTTTCTATTGACATATATAATAATCTTTTTAACAATACAATATATTCAATTTTTAAAGAATGCATTTATATTCTTATAGTTTTTACCTTATCAAGTTACTCCATTCTACTTGTTTTTATGTCTGGCAATTCCTAGTCCATGTAAATATGTATAGTCCTATGCCTATGTATGTTCATTTTGGATGTCTCCCTGTCCCCTCCTTCTCACTCTATATATATCTGACTTCCTAGTCAGTCAAGCTAGATCTGAAGAAACAGCGGAGGCTGTGAAACGCGTCAGCTGATTGGCTGCCCAAATACGTCACATCTAAAGAATAAAAATGCTTTAGAGAAGATTGAACCACCCTGAAGTCAGAAGTAACATCCACTATTTGATATTCTTTGGGGGACTACATTTATTCAATCCATATATTTCCTGCTGTTTATATTAGTTCTTTCATTATGATCTACTGAGGACTAATTTAAACCTGTACCGTGCAATCCGGTGGACTTTTGCAGCACTATCGGCGGAATATAGCCCTTGGGGTTGCCTCCGCCATGAGGACCTAACCCACAGATTGTCACATCCAACACATTACGTTGATCCTAGATAGAGGACTTTTTTTCTCTCACCTCAGGGCTTATTCGTCTCATCTAGAAACTTTTCATTTTATGTGCATTTATATTTTTATGCAACTTGACTAATTATATACTCTGGTTACATTAGACTTATAAATTGCACTCCCTATTGGAGTATACTGGATAAAGTTTGCAAATATGTACTATATTGTATGATTTTCTAAACTTTACAAACTCTTTGTTTGTTCTATGCGACTCGTTCAAAATCGCATAGTCAAGTTTAGAATCTATATTCCCTATAGGAATATATTTGTTACTTTTCAAACAGGTGACTGTATGTTCTCACCCATGTCTATATGAGTTTTATGCAGCCAGATTAGGCCTGTCCCATTCTCCCCACTGTACACAGAGATCTGCCTGCTTATGCTGGGTTGTTAGGACAGAGTAATAAGCTGTTCCCTGTTGCCTGTTCCCTCCCCATGTGATACCAGTTTTTATATGCATTTTTAAAAAAAATCGCATGATCCCTTTGGATTACACGTCTTTTTAACACTTTATACAGTGGAGATCCCCGAGAAGAGATCATACACTGAATATTCACACCACATTGGATGACCAGTTTCACTACATGGTATAGAACAGGGTTAGGACAGAGTGATCAGCTGTTCCCCTTTTTGCCCGGCTTTTTCTTATTTGATATTAATTTTCATATGCACCTTTAAAAATCGCACGATTTCTCTGGATTGCACTTGACGCTTTAATTATAACACTCTATACAGTGGAAGATCCCTGGAAAGTGATCATACACTGAATACTTACACCACATTTGATGATTAGTTTCACTATATGGTATTTTGATTTGCACTTATGAGAATATGACCCATTTCATTACTGGGCATTCTCACTGATATAAGTTGACAAATTGCTTTTTACTCACTAAACACAAGTGTTTTTTTTCTCAGTATAGATAGACCTGTCATACATTGTTGCTCACAAGGTCGCAAATCCCGGTGTTGCTTTATGTATAGCAGGGACATTGATTAATTAATTTTTTTCAATCACATATCAGCGCTGCACGTTTTGATTTTTTATGTTTTGTACAATTGTGTCTGATTGTCGTGCCAGCAGCTAAACAACGTTTTTTAGTTTGGCGCAGTATTTTTCTTTATATTCTGTCCCCAAGAATGTGCTCATGGGCCAGTTCTAAGACCAACTTGCGGTAAGGTTTGGGCACCACCAGTTGCTCAATGGTTTCCTCTGCCCTCCACTGTGACACCCAGTATAAAAGGACCCTTTCCATGACGAAGTACCGGGGCTGGGGGGCAATCCTTTCATTGGGGATAACTACTTCCTCATCTATTTTAACTACATTCTCCCATACCCTTGGTTGCTGTTCCTCCTCTTAGGTAGCAGGCTCATCTCTAGGCCCTGCCAATTCCCCTTCTAATACAGTACCACACCGAAAACATATCTGTTAAGTTTCCTGTATTGTCCTCTGCATCAGCCCCTCTTTCTGTTAGGTCCTCTGTTAGGTCCTCTGCATCAGCCCCTCTTTCACTCAATTGGACTTTGGCGGTCAATGGAAAAAACTCTCGCCCTTTTCCCCC
>CM053030.1:540053438-540106364 GCA_028564925.1 Lithobates sylvaticus | reverse complement strand
AATATACTGGAGAGCAGTACAATGCATGCTGGGTGATAAAAATACACCGACACCTGTCACCCTGCCCCCCCCCCATGTGACAGAGAATGGTACTGCCCTGTGTGTACAGGAGGGTAAGAGAAGAAGAAGAAGAAGAAGAAGAAGAAGAAGAAGTTGTGTATTCGGCACATTATATTATCTCCGGTTTCTCTCAGGTATTTGTATCTAGAATTACGTTTTGTTTTTTCTGCAGGAATCACATTTCACACCTCCTGGGTGCGTCACCAATGACAGAGAGGTGAGAGAATCCTGGGACCGGTGACTTGGGACCGGGGATTGTAATGTAGCACAACCCCGCGGGGGCGGTCCTGCAGGATCAGCAGCAAAAGTCCCCCGAGGACTGGGAGCTCTTTAGTCCCTTTTAGATAAAAGTAACAACAGATTGCAAACTACATAGAAGAGAATCTCCACCTCCCCCGCCTGAGGAACCCCCAACCCACCTATAAGAGGGGAGCCCAACTTCTGCAACCTCATTATTTTAGTTTTACCCCCCCCCCCCCAATAGATTTCAGTTTGTTCTCCTGAGTTGTTCAGTTTATGGGTCACATTAAAGGAGGAAAAAGTTCTGAAATGATTTATGTCTCATTTTTTTTACATCACAGAAACCGGGGGGTGTAGACTTTATATATCCACTATATATATATATAGATCTATATCTATAGACACATAACCTGCTCCACATATCGGGGCTGCATTGGGAAGCAGAAAACATCTTCATCACTTTATTCTATTTCTGCTCAGAGAGAATCCAGTGGACTCACCAAACAATTATCTCAGCTTAATCCATTTACACCAAAGCAGTACACAGGTGACCTCTAGTGGTCAGTGATATATATATAGCAGTACACAGGTGACCTCTAGTGGTCAGTGATATATATATAGCAGTACACAGGTGACCTCTAGTGGTCAGTGATCTATATAGCGGTACACAGGTGACCTCTAGTGGTCAGTGATATATATAGCGGTACACAGGTGACCTCTAGTGGTCAGTGATATATATAGCAGTACACAGGTGACCTCTAGTGGTCAGTGATATATATATAGCAGTACACAGGTGACCTCTAGTGGTCAGTGATATATATATAGCAGTACACAGGTGACCTCTAGTGGTCAGTGATATATATAGCAGTACACAGGTGACCTCTAGTGGTCAGTGATATATATAGCAGTACACAGGTGACCTCTAGTGGTCAGTGATATATATAGCGGTACACAGGTGACCTCTAGTGGTCAGTGATATATATAGCGGTACACAGGTGACCTCTAGTGGTCAGTGATATATATAGCAGTACACTGGTGACCTCTAGTGGTCAGTGATATATATAGCAGTACACAGGTGACCTCTAGTGGTCAGTGATATATATATAGCAGTACACAGGTGACCTCTAGTGGTCAGTGATCTATATAGCGGTACACAGGTGACCTCTAGTGGTCAGTGATATATATAGCAGTACACAGGTGACCTCTAGTGGTCAGTGATATATATAGCAGTACACAGGTGACCTCTAGTGGTCAGTGATATATATAGCAGTACACAGGTGACCTCTAGTGGTCAGTGATATATATAGCGGTACACAGGTGACCTCTAGTGGTCAGTGATATATATAGCGGTACACAGGTGACCTCTAGTGGTCAGTGATATATATAGCAGTACACAGGTGACCTCTAGTGGTCAGTGATATATATAGCAGTACACAGGTGACCTCTAGTGGTCAGTGATATATATATAGCAGTACACAGGTGACCTCTAGTGGTCAGTGATCTATATAGCGGTACACAGGTGACCTCTAGTGGTCAGTGATATATATAGCGGTACACAGGTGACCTCTAGTGGTCAGTGATATATATAGCAGTACACAGGTGACCTCTAGTGGTCAGTGATATATATATAGCAGTACACAGGTGACCTCTAGTGGTCAGTGATATATATAGCAGTACACAGGTGACCTCTAGTGGTCAGTGATATATATAGCAGTACACAGGTGACCTCTAGTGGTCAGTGATATATATAGCAGTACACAGGTGACCTCTAGTGGTCAGTGATATATATAGCGGTACACAGGTGACCTCTAGTGGTCAGTGATATATATAGCGGTACACAGGTGACCTCTAGTGGTCAGTGATATATATAGCAGTACACAGGTGACCTCTAGTGGTCAGTGATATATATAGCAGCAGTACACAGGTGACCTCTAGTGGTCAGTGATATATATAGCAGTACACAGGTGACCTCTAGTGGTCAGTGATATATATAGCAGTACACAGGTGACCTCTAGTGGTCAGTGATATATATATATAGCAGTACACAGGTGACCTCTAGTGTCAGTGATATATATATATAGCAGTACACAGGTGACCTCTAGTGGTCAGTGATATATATATAGCAGTACAACACAGGTGACGCTCTATGGTCAGTGATCTATATAGCGGTACACAGGTGACCTCTAGTGGTCAGTGATATATATAGCGGTACACAGGTGACCTCTAGTGGTCAGTGATATATATAGCAGTACACAGGTGACCTCTAGTGGTCAGTGATATATATATAGCAGTACACAGGTGACCTCTAGTGGTCAGTGATATAATATAGCAGTACACAGGTGACCTCTAGTGGTCAGTGATATATATAGCAGTACACAGGTGACCTCTAGTGGTCAGTGATATATATAGCAGTACACAGGTGACCTCTAGTGGTCAGTGATATATATAGCGGTACACAGGTGACCTCTAGTGGTCAGTGATATATATAGCGGTACACAGGTGACCTCTAGTGGTCAGTGATATATATAGCAGTACACAGGTGACCTCTAGTGGTCAGTGATATATATAGCAGTACACAGGTGACCTCTAGTGGTCAGTGATATATATAGCAGTACACAGGTGACCTCTAGTGGTCAGTGATATATATAGCAGTACACAGGTGACCTCTAGTGGTCAGTGATATATATATATAGCAGTACACAGGTGACCTCTAGTGGTCAGTGATATATATAGCAGTACACAGGTGACCTCTAGTGGTCAGTGATATATATAGCGGTACACAGGTGACCTCTAGTGATCAGTGATATATATATATAGCAGTACACAGGTGACCTCTAGTGTCAGTGATATATATAGCAGTACACAGGTGACCTCTAGTGATCAGTGATATATATATATAGCGGTACACAGGTGACCTCTAGTGGTCAGTGATATATATAGCAGTACACAGGTGACCTCTAGTGGTCAGTGATATATATATATAGCAGTACACAGGTGACCTCTAGTGGTCAGTGATATATATAGCAGTACACAGGTGACCTCTAGTGGTCAGTGATATATATAGCAGTACACAGGTGACCTCTAGTGGTCAGTGATATATATAGCAGTACACAGGTGACCTCTAGTGGTCAGTGATATATATATATAGCAGTACACAGGTGACCTCTAGTGGTCAGTGATATATATATAGCAGTACACAGGTGACCTCTAGTGGGTCAGTGATATATATAGCAGTACACAGGTGACCTCTAGTGGTCAGTGATATATATAGCAGTACACAGGTGACCTCTAGTGATCAGTGATATATATAGCAGTACACAGGTGACCTCTAGTGGTCAGTGATATATATAGCAGTACACAGGAGACCTCTAGTGGTCAGTGATATATACATAGCGGTACACAGGTGACCTCTAGTGGTCAGTGATATATATATAGCAGTACACAGGTGACCTCTAGTGGTCAGTGATATATATATAGCAGTACACAGGTGACCTCTAGTGGTCAGTGATATATATAGCGGTACACAGGTGACCTCTAGTGGTCAGTGATATATATATAGCAGTACACAGGTGACCTCTAGTGGTCAGTGATATATATATAGCGGTACACAGGAGACCTCTAGTGGTCAGTGATATATATACACAGCAGTACACAGGTGACCTCTAGTGGTCAGTGATATATTTTCTTCTCATAGCAGTACACAGGTGACCTTTATGTGGTCAGTGATGGATATAGCAGTACACAGGTGACCTCTAGTGGTCAGTGATGGATATAGCAGTACACAGGTGACCTCTAGTGGTCAGTGATATATATAGCAGTACACAGGTGACCTCTAGTGGTCAGTGATATATATAGCAGTACACAGGTGACCTCTAGTGGTCAGTGATATATATATAGCGGTACACAGGTGACCTCTAGTGGTCAGTGATATATATAGCAGTACACAGGTGACCTCTAGTGGTCAGTGATATATATAGCGGTACACAGGTGACCTCTAGTGGTCAGTGATATATATATAGCGGTACACAGGTGACCTCTAGTGGTCAGTGATATATATATAGCGGTACACAGGTGACCTCTAGTGGTCAGTGATATATAATATAGCAGTACACAGGTGACCTCTAGTGGTCAGTGATATATATATAGCGGTACACAGGTGACCTCTAGTGGTCAGTGATATATATATATCAGTACACAGGTGACCTCTAGTGGTCAGTGATATATATAATATATAAGCGGTACACAGGTGACCTCTAGTGGTCAGTGATATATATATAGCAGTACACAGGTGACCTCTAGTGGTCAGTGATATATATATAGCGGTACACAGGTGACCTCTAGTGGTCAGTGATATATATAGCGGTACACAGGTGACCTCTAGTGGTCAGTGATGGATATAGCAGTACACAGGTGACCTCTAGTGGTCAGTGATATATATAGCGGTACACAGGTGACCTCTAGTGGTCAGTGATATATATAGCAGTACACAGGTGACCTCTAGTGGTCAGTGATGGATATAGCAGTACAACAGGTGACCTCTAGTGGTCAGTGATATATATAGCAGTACACAGGTGACCTCTAGTGGTCAGTGATATATATAGCAGTACACAGGTGACCTCTAGTGGTCAGTGATATATATAGCGGTACACAGGTGACCTCTAGTGGTCAGTGATATATATAGCGGTACACAGGTGACCTCTAGTGGTCAGTGATATATATAGCGGTACACAGGTGACCTCTAGTGGTCAGTGATATATATAGCAGTACACAGGTGACCTCTAGTGGTCAGTGATATATATAGCAGTACACAGGTGACCTCTAGTGGTCAGTGATATATATATATATATAGCAGTACACAGGTGACCTCTAGTGGTCAGTGATGGATATAGCAGTACACAGGTGACCTCTAGTGGTCAGTGATATATATATAGCAGTACACAGGTGACCTCTAGTGGTCAGTGATATATATAGCAGTACACAGGTGACCTCTAGTGGTCAGTGATATATATAGCAGTACACAGGTGACCTCTAGTGGTCAGTGATATATATAGCAGTACACAGGTGACCTCTAGTGGTCAGTGATATATATATATAGCAGTACACAGGTGACCTCTAGTGGTCAGTGATATATATATATAGCAGTACACAGGTGACCTCTAGTGGTCAGTGAAATATATAGCAGTACACAGGTGACCTCTAGTGGTCAGTGATATATATATATATAGCGTTACACAGGTGACCTCTAGTGATCAGTGATATATATATATAGCAGTACACAGGTGACCTCTAGTGGTCAGTGATATATATAGCAGTACACAGGTGACCTCTAGTGATCAGTGATATATATATATAGCGGTACACAGGTGACCTCTAGTGGTCAGTGATATATATAGCAGTACACAGGTGACCTCTAGTGGTCAGTGATATATATATATAGCAGTACACAGGTGACCTCTAGTGGTCAGTGATATATATAGCAGTACACAGGTGACCTCTAGTGGTCAGTGATATATATAGCAGTACACAGGTGACCTCTAGTGATCAGTGATATATATAGCAGTACACAGGAGACCTCTAGTGGTCAGTGATATATACATAGCGGTACACAGGTGACCTCTAGTGGTCAGTGATATATATATAGCAGTACACAGGTGACCTCTAGTGGTCAGTGATATATATATAGCAGTACACAGGTGACCTCTAGTGGTCAGTGATATATATAGCGGTACACAGGTGACCTCTAGTGGTCCAGTGATATATATATAGCAGTACACAGGTGACCTCTAGTGGTCAGTGATATATATATAGCGGTACACAGGAGACCTCTAGTGGTCAGTGATATATATAGCAGTACACAGGTGACCTTTAGTGGTCAGTGATGGATATAGCAGTACACAGGTGACCTCTAGTGGTCAGTGATGGATATAGCAGTACACAGGTGACCTCTAGTGGTCAGTGATATATATAGCAGTACACAGGTGACCTCTAGTGGTCAGTGATATATATAGCAGTACACAGGTGACCTCTAGTGGTCAGTGATATATATATAGCGGTACACAGGTGACCTCTAGTGGTCAGTGATATATATAGCAGTACACAGGTGACCTCTAGTGGTCAGTGATATATATAGCGGTACACAGGTGACCTCTAGTGGTCAGTGATATATATATAGCGGTACACAGGTGACCTCTAGTGGTCAGTGATATATATAGCGGTACACTGGTGACCTCTAGTGGTCAGTGATATATATATAGCAGTACACAGGTGACCTCTAGTGGTCAGTGATATATATATAGCGGTACACAGGTGACCTCTAGTGGTCAGTGATATATATAGCAGTACACAGGTGACCTCTAGTGGTCAGTGATATATATATATATAGCGGTACACAGGTGACCTCTAGTGGTCAGTGATATATATATAGCAGTACACAGGTGACCTCTAGTGGTCAGTGATATATATATAGCGGTACACAGGTGACCTCTAGTGGTCAGTGATATATATAGCGGTACACAGGTGACCTCTAGTGGTCAGTGATGGATATAGCAGTACACAGGTGACCTCTAGTGGTCAGTGATATATATAGCGGTACACAGGTGACCTCTAGTGTCAGTGATATATATAGCAGTACACAGGTGACCTCTAGTGGTCAGTGATGGATATAGCAGTACACAGGTGACCTCTAGTGGTCAGTGATATATATAGCAGTACACAGGTGACCTCTAGTGGTCAGTGATATATATAGCAGTACACAGGTGACCTCTAGTGGTCAGTGATATATATAGCGGTACACAGGTGACCTCTAGTGGTCAGTGATATATATAGCGGTACACAGGTGACCTCTAGTGGTCAGTGATATATATAGCGGTACACAGGTGACCTCTAGTGGTCAGTGATATATATAGCAGTACACAGGTGACCTCTAGTGGTCAGTGATATATATAGCAGTACACAGGTGACCTCTAGTGGTCAGTGATATATATATATATATAGCAGTACACAGGTGACCTTCTAGTGGTCAGTGATGGATATAGCAGTACACAGGTGACCTCTAGTGGTCAGTGATATATATATAGCAGTACACAGGTGACCTCTAGTGGTCAGTGATATATATAGCGGTACACAGGTGACCTCTAGTGGTCATGATATATATAGCGGTACAACAGGTGACCTCTAGTGGTCAGTGATATATATAGCGGTACACAGGTGACCTCTAGTGGTCTAGTGATATATATAGCGGTACACAGGTGACCTCTAGTGGTCAGTGATATATATATAGCAAGTACACAGGTGACCTCTAGTGGTCAGTGATATATATATTATATATATATATAGCAGTACACAGGTGACCTCTAGTGGTCAGTGATATATATAGCAGTACACAGGTGACCTCTAGTGGTCAGTGATATATATATAGCAGTACACAGGTGACCTCTAGTGGTCAGTGATATATATAGCAGTACACAGGTGACCTCTAGTGGTCCATTGATATATATAGCAGTACACAGGTGACCTCTAGTGGTCAGTGATATATATAGCAGTACACAGGTGACCTCTAGTGGTCAGTGATATATATATAGCAGTACACAGGTGACCTCTAGTGGTCAGTGATATATATAGCGGTACACAGGTGACCTCTAGTGGTCAGTGATATATATAGCGGTACACAGGTGACCTCTAGTGGTCAGTGATATATATATAGCAGTACACAGGTGACCTCTAGTGGTCAGTGATGGATATAGCAGTACACAGGTGACCTCTAGTGGTCAGTGATATATATATAGCGGTACATAGGTGACCTCTAGTGGTCAGTGATATATATAGCAGTACACAGGTGACCTCTAGTGGTCAGTGATATATAATATAATATAGCAGTACACAGGAGACCTCTAGTGGTCAGTGATATATATAGCAGTACACAGGTGACCTCTAGTGGTCAGTGATATATATATAGCGGTACACAGGTGACCTCTAGTGGTCAGTGATATATATAGCAGTACACAGGTGACCTCTAGTGGTCAGTGATATATATAGCAGTACACAGGTGACCTCTAGTGGTCAGTGATATATATAGCAGTACACAGGTGACCTCTAGTGGTCAGTGATATATATATATAGCAGTACACAGGTGACCTCTAGTGGTCAGTGATATATATATAGCAGTACACAGGTGACCTCTAGTGGTCAGTGATATATATAGCAGTACACAGGTGACCTCTAGTGATCAGTGATATATATATAGCGGTACACAGGTGACCTCTAGTGGTCAGTGATATATATATAGCAGTACACAGGTGACCTCTAGTGGTCAGTGATGGATATAGCAGTACACAGGTGACCTCTAGTGGTCAGTGATATATATAGCAGTACACAGGTGACCTCTAGTGGTCAGTGATATATATAGCAGTACACAGGTGACCTCTAGTGGTCAGTGATATATATATAGCGGTACACAGGTGACCTCTAGTGGTCAGTGATCTATATAGCGGTACACAGGTGACCTCTAGTGGTCAGTGATATATATATAGCGGTACACAGGTGACCTCTAGTGGTCAGTGATATATATATAGCAGTACACAGGTGACCTCTAGTGGTCAGTGATATATATAGCAGTACACAGGTGACCTCTAGTGGTCAGTGATATATATAGCAGTACACAGGTGACCTCTAGTGGTCAGTGATATATATAGCGGTACATAGGTGACCTCTAGTGGTCAGTGATATATATATAGCTGTACACAGGTGACCTCTAGTGGTCAGTGATATATATAGCAGTACACAGGTGACCTCTAGTGGTCAGTGATATATATAGCAGTACACAGGTGACCTCTAGTGGTCAGTGATATATATATAGCAGGTACACAGGTGACCTCTAGTGGTCAGTGATATATATATAGCAGTACACAGGTGACCTCTAGTGGTCAGTGATGGATATAGCAGTACACAGGTGACCTCTAGTGGTCAGTGATATATATAGCAGTACAACAGGTGACCTCTAGTGGTCAGTGATGGATATAGCAGTACACAGGTGACCTCTAGTGGTCAGTGATATATATAGCAGTACACAGGTGACCTCTAGTGGTCAGTGATATATATAGCAGTACACAGGTGACCTCTAGTGGTCAGTGATATATATAGCAGTACACAGGTGACCTCTAGTGGTCAGTGATATATATAGCAGTACACAGAGAGACCTCTAGTGGTCAGTGATATATATAGCAGTACACAGGTGACCTCTAGTGGTCAGTGATATATATAGCGGTACACAGGTGACCTCTAGTGGTCAGTGATATATATAGCGGTACACAGGTGACCTCTAGTGGTCAGTGATATATATATAGCAGTACACAGGTGACCTCTAGTGGTCAGTGATATATATAGCAGTACACAGGTGACCTCTAGTGGTCAGTGATATATATATATATAGCAGTACACAGGTGACCTCTAGTGGTCAGTGATGGATATAGCAGTACACAGGTGACCTCTAGTGGTCAGTGATATATATAGCGGTACACAGGTGACCTCTAGTGGTCAGTGATATATATAGCGGTACACAGGTGACCTCTAGTGGTCAGTGATATATATAGCGGTACACAGGTGACCTCTAGTGGTCAGTGATATATATAGCGGTACACAGGTGACCTCTAGTGGTCAGTGATATATATAGAGGTATACAGGTGACCTCTAGTGGTCAGTGATATATATAGCAGTACACAGGTGACCTCTAGTGGTCAGTGATATATATAGCAGTACACAGGTGACCTCTAGTGGTCAGTGATATATATAGCAGTACACAGGTGACCTCTAGTGGTCAGTGATATATATATAGCAGTACACAGGTGACCTCTAGTGGTCAGTGATATATATAGCAGTACACAGGTGACCTCTAGTGGTCAGTGATATATATAGCAGTACACAGGTGACCTCTAGTGGTCAGTGATATATATAGCAGTACACAGGTGACCTCTAGTGGTCAGTGATATATATATAGCAGTACACAGGTGACCTCTAGTGGTCAGTGATATATATAGCGGTACACAGGTGACCTCTAGTGGTCAGTGATATATGATATATATAGCGGTACACAGGTGACCTCTAGTGGTCAGTGATATATATATAGCAGTACACAGGTGACCTCTAGTGGTCAGTGATGGATATAGCAGTACACAGGTGACCTCTAGTGGTCAGTGATATATATATAGCAGTACACAGGTGACCTCTAGTGGTCAGTGATATATATATAGCGGTACATAGGTGACCTCTAGTGGTCAGTGATATATATAGCAGTACACAGGTGACCTCTAGTGGTCAGTGATATATATATATATATATAGCAGTACACAGGAGACCTCTAGTGGTCAGTGATATATATAGCAGTACACAGGTGACCTCTAGTGGTCAGTGATATATATATAGCGGTACACAGGTGACCTCTAGTGGTCAGTGATATATATAGCGTACACAGGTGACCTCTAGTGGTCAGTGATATAATATATAGCAGTACACAGGTGACCTCTAGTGGTCAGTGATGGATATAGCAGTACACAGGTGACCTCTAGTGGTCAGTGATATATATATAGCAGTACACAGGTGACCTCTAGTGGTCAGTGATGGATATAGCAGTACACAGGTGACCTCTAGTGGTCAGTGATATATATAGCAGTACACAGGTGACCTCTAGTGGTCAGTGATATATATAGCGGTACACAGGTGACCTCTAGTGGTCAGTGATATATATATAGCGGTACACAGGTGACCTCTAGTGGTCAGTGATATATATATAGCAGTACACAGGTGACCTCTAGTGGTCAGTGATATATATAGCAGTACACAGGTGACCTCTAGTGGTCAGTGATATATATATAGCAGTACACAGGTGACCTCTAGTGGTCAGTGATATATATAGCAGTACACAGGTGACCTCTAGTGGTCAGTGATATATATATAGCGTACACAGGTGACCTCTAGTGGTCAGTGATATATATATAGCGGTACACAGGTGACCTCTAGTGTCAGTGATATATATATAGCAGTACACAGGTGACCTCTAGTGGTCAGTGATATATATAGCAGTACAACAGTGACCTCTAGTGGTCAGTGATATATATAGCAGTACACAGGTGACCTCTAGTGGTCATGATATATATAGCGGTACATAGGTGACCTCTAGTGGTCAGTGATAATATATAGCAGTACACAGGTGACCTCTAGTGGTCAGTGATATATATATATATAGCAGTACACAGGAGACCTCTAGTGGTCAGTGATATATATAGCAGTACACAGGTGACCTCTAGTGTCAGTGATATATATATAGCGGTACACAGGGACCTCTAGTGGTCAGTGATATATATAGCGGTACACAGGTGACCTCTAGTGGTCAGTGATATATATATAGCAGTACACAGGTGACCTCTATGGTCAGTGATGGATATAGCAGTACACAGGGTGACCTCTAGTGGTCAGTGATATATATAAAGCAGTACACAGGTGACCTCTAGTGGTCAGTGATGGATATAGCAGTACACAGGTGACCTCTAGTGGTCAGTGATATATATAGCAGTACACAGGTGACCTCTAGTGGTCAGTGATATATATAGCGGTACACAGGTGACCTCTAGTGGTCAGTGATATATATATAGCGGTACACAGGTGACCTCTAGTGGTCAGTGATATATATATAGCAGTATCACAGCAGTACACAGGTGACCTCTAGTGGTCAGTGATATATATATAGCACTACACAGGTGACCTCTAGTGGTCAGTGATATATATATAGCAGTACACAGGTGACCTCTAGTGGTCAGTGATATATATAGCAGTACACAGGTGACCTCTAGTGGTCAGTGATATATATATAGCTGTACACAGGTGACCTCTAGTGGTCAGTGATATATATAGCAGTACACAGGTGACCTCTAGTGGTCAGTGATATATATATAGCAGTACACAGGTGACCTCTAGTGGTCAGTGATATAATATATATAAGCAGTACACAGGTGACCTCTAGTGGTCAGTGATATATATATAGCGGTACACAGGTGACCTCTAGTGGTCAGTGATATATATAGCAGTACACAGGTGACCTCTAGTGGTCAGTGATATATATATAGCGGTACACAGTGACCTCTAGTGGTCAGTGATATATACAGCAGTACACAGGTGACCTCTAGTGGTCAGTGATATATATAGCAGTACACAGTGACCTCTAGTGGTCAGTGATATATATATATATAGCGGTACACAGGTGACCTCTAGTGGTCAGTGATATATATAGCGGTACACAGGGTGACCTCTAGTGGTCAGTGATATATATAGCAGTACACAGGTGACCTCTAGTGGTCAGTGATATATATAGCAGTACACAGGTGACCTCTAGTGGTCAGTGATATATATATAGCAGTACACAGGTGACCTCTAGTGGTCAGTGATATATATAGCAGTACACAGGTGACCTCTAGTGGTCAGTGATATATATAGCAGTACACAGGTGACCTCTAGTGGTCAGTGATATATATAGCAGTACACAGGTGACCTCTAGTGGTCAGTGATGGATATAGCAGTACACAGGTGACCTCTAGTGGTCAGTGATATATATATAGCAGTACACAGGTGACCTCTAGTGGTCAGTGATGGATATAGCAGTACACAGGTGACCTCTAGTGGTCAGTGATATATATAGCAGTACACAGGTGACCTCTAGTGGTCAGTGATATATATAGCAGTACACAGGTGACCTCTAGTGGTCAGTGATATATATATAGCGGTACACAGGTGACCTCTAGTGGTCAGTGATATATATAGCGGTACACAGGTGACCTCTAGTGGTCAGTGATATATATATATATAGCGGTACACAGGTGACCTCTAGTGGTCAGTGATATATATATATATATAGCGGTACACAGGTGACCTCTAGTGGTCAGTGATATATATAGCGGTAACACAGGTGACCTCTAGTGGTCAGTGATATATATATAGCGGTACATAGGTGACCTCTAGTGGTCAGTGATATATATAGCAGTACACAGGTGACCTCTAGTGGTCAGTGATATATATATAAAGTAGCAAAGTACACAGGAGACCTCTAGTGGTCAGTGATATATATAGCAGTACACAGGTGACCTCTAGTGGTCAGTGATATATATAGCAGTACACAGGTGACCTCTAGTGGTCAGTGATATATATAGCGGTACACAGGTGACCTCTAGTGGTCAGTGATATATATATAGCAGTACACAGGAGACCTCTAGTGGTCAGTGATATATATAGCAGTACACAGGTGACCTCTAGTGGTCAGTGATATATATAGCAGTACACAGGTGACCTCTAGTGGTCAGTGATATATATAGCGGTACACAGGTGACCTCTAGTGGTCAGTGATATATATAGCAGTACACAGGTGACCTCTAGTGGTCAGTGATATATATATATATAGCGGTACACAGGTGACCTCTAGTGGTCAGTGATATATATAGCGGTACACAGGTGACCTCTAGTGGTCAGTGATATATATATAGCGGTACACAGGTGACCTCTAGTGGTCAGTGATATATATATAGCGGTACACAGGTGACCTCTAGTGGTCAGTGATATATATAGCAGTACACAGGTGACCTCTAGTGGTCAGTGATATATATAGCAGTACACAGGTGACCTCTAGTGGTCAGTGATTTATATAGCAGTACACAGGTGACCTCTAGTGGTCAGTGATATATATAGCTGTACACAGGTGACCTCTAGTGGTCAGTGATATATATATAGCAGTACACAGGTGACCTCTAGTGGTCAGTGATATATATATAGCAGTACACAGGTGACCTCTAGTGGTCAGTGATATATATAGCAGTAACACAGGTGACCTCTAGTGGTCAGTGATATATATATAGCAGTACACAGGTGACCTCTAGTGGTCAGTGATATATATAGCAGTACACAGGTGACCTCTAGTGGTCAGTGATATATATAGCGGTACACAGGTGACCTCTAGTGGTCAGTGATATATATAGCGGTACACAGGTGACCTCTAGTGGTCAGTGATGGATATAGCAGTACACAGGTGACCTCTAGTGGTCAGTGATATATATATATATATATAAATATAATATATATATAGCAGTACACAGGTGACCTCTAGTGGTCAGTGATATATATATAGCGGTACACAGGTGACCTCTAGTGGTCAGTGATATATATATAGCGGTACACAGGTGACCTCTAGTGGTCAGTGATATATATAGCAGTACACAGGTGACCTCTAGTGGTCAGTGATATATATAGCAGTACACAGGTGACCTCTAGTGGTCAGTGATATATATATAGCAGTACACAGGTGACCTCTAGTGGTCAGTGATATATATAGCAGTACACAGGTGACCTCTAGTGGTCAGTGATATATATATAGCAGTACACAGGTGACCTCTAGTGGTCAGTGATATATATATATATAGCAGTACACAGGTGACCTCTAGTGGTCAGTGATATATATATATAGCAGTACATAGGTGACCTCTAGTGGTCAGTGATATATATAGCGGTACACAGGTGACCTCTAGTGGTCAGTGATGGATATAGCAGAACACAGGTGATCTCTAGTGGTCAGTGATATATATAGCAGTACACAGGAGACCTCTAGTGGTCAGTGATATATATAGCAGTACACAAGTGACCTCTAGTGGTCAGTGATATATATAGCAGTACACAGGTGACCTCTAGTGGTCAGTGATATATATAGCAGTACACAGGTGACCTCTAGTGGTCAGTGATGGATATAGCAGTACACAGGTGACCTCTAGTGGTCAGTGATATATATAGCAGTACACAGGTGACCTCTAGTGGTCAGTGATATATATAGCAGTACACAGGAGACCTCTAGTGGTCAGTGATATATATAGCAGTACACAGATGACCTCTAGTGGTCAGTGATATATATAGCAGTACACAGGTGACCTCTAGTGGTCAGTGATATATATATAGCAGTACACAGGTGACCTCTAGTGGTCAGTGATATATATATAGCAGTACACAGGTGACCTCTAGTGGTCAGTGATATATATAGCAGTACACAGATGACCTCTAGTGGTCAGTGATGGATATAGCAGTACACAGGTGACCTCTAGTGGTCAGTGATATATATATAGCAGTACACAGGTGACCTCTAGTGGTCAGTGATATATATATATAGCAGTACACAGGTGACCTCTAGTGGTCAGTGATATATATATAGCAGTACACAGGTGACCTCTAGTGGTCAGTGATATATATATAGCAGTACACAGGTGACCTCTAGTGGTCAGTGATATATATAGCAGTACACAGGTGACCTCTAGTGGTCAGTGATATATATAGCAGTACACAGGTGACCTCTAGTGGTCTGTGATGGATATAGCAGTACACAGGTGACCTCTAGTGGTCAGTGATATATATATTTAGCAGTACACAGGTGACCTCTAGTGGTCAGTGATATATATATTTAGCAGTACACAGGTGACCTCTAGTGGTCAGTGATATATACAGCGGTACACAGGTGACCTCTAGTGGTCAGTGATGGATATAGCAGTACACAGGTGACCTCTAGTGGTCAGTGATATATATATATAGCAGTACACAGGTGACCTCTAGTGGTCAGTGATATATATATAGCGGTACACAGGTGACCTCTGGTGGTCAGTGATGGATATAGCAGTACACAGGTGACCTCTAGTGGTCAGTGATGGATATAGCAGTACACAGGTGACCTCTAGTGGTCAGTGATGGATATAGCAGTACACAGGTGACCTCTAGTGGTCAGTGATATAAATATAGCGGTACACAGGTGACCTCTAGTGGTCAGTGATATATATAGCAGTACACAGGTGACCTCTAGTGGTCAGTGATATATATATAGCGGTACACAGGTGACCTCTAGTGGTCAGTGATGGATATAGCAGTACACAGGTGACCTCTAGTGGTCAGTGATATAAATATAGCGGTACACAGGTGACCTCTAGTGGTCAGTGATCTATATAGCGGTACACAGGTGACCTCTAGTGGTCAGTGATCTATATAGCAGTACACAGGTGACCTCTAGTGGTCAGTGATGGATATAGCAGTACACAGGTGACCTCTAGTGGTCAGTGATGGATATAGCAGTACACAGGTGACCTCTAGTGGTCAGTGATATATATATAGCAGTACACAGGTGACCTCTAGTGGTCAGTGATATATACAGCAGTACACAGGGGACCTCTAGTGGTCAGTGATATATATAGCAGTACACAGGTGACCTCTAGTGGTCAGTGATGGATATAGCAGTACACAGGTGACCTCTAGTGGTCAGGGTGTGTAGAGCTGCAGTAGAAGGCTCCATGCACACACACAGTTCCTCTGATTTAGGTGAGTTTCATAAAGAAGTCAGGAACAATAAAGACTCCAATTAAATTTGGAAGGTCGCTGAGCAATTGTGTAGAACCCAGGAACCTGTATAACTTCCATTAGGAGGGAATGAATGGAACCATCTCCCCCTCCCCCCCCGGTCATTACTGGAAGACGGATCTCACAAAGCCTGGAGGGGAGTCACACACCGGCTCAGTTGCCCTAATAAATACACATTGATATATGGGATGTACCGGGAGTACCTGTCTAATCCTAGTAGCAGGAGGGGGAAGGGCTGGGTCTTCCCATCTATGACCAGTGAAGATCCTATTGGTGGACACAAGGTGTGGATTTACTCCTGTGTCCTTGGGTGGTCCTATCAGGACCATGGGTATCTTTTCATCAGCCGGCCATGTTGAATAAAGTAAAAGCAGTCCGAGTGGCTAAATAGCTGCTGGATCGCTTATATGTGGAGAAAGGTAGTTCCCCTCCTGCCACCTTCCCCCGCCCAGGACTGAAGCCGGTGGTCTCTCTGGCTGACCATAGAGTTGAGGAAGGAAAGTCCCTGATCATCTCTATGAAACCAGAAGTGACAAGGATTTTGTAATTTCCGGTTCGGGTCTCATGTAAAGAAGCCGTTACTGATTTGTGAATTCGGTCTGATCTTTGGGGTCAGAGGAGAGATCTGGGGGTCTAATAGATCTCTCCATGAAGAGGACCTGTCACAGCCCAATGCGATCACTAGAGACCCCTAGTGTTAATCCCTTGTGATAGCAATTAAAACTGATCAAAAAAATGAGACAGTGTAAAATACATATAAATAAAATAAAAAACAAATGAAAGCTCCCCGTCTCCTCTGTGCTCACATGTGAACCGCAATCATCGGTCCCTCGTGGGCGTGTACTGCGGTCCACCTGGTAGAGGTGACCCACCCCTCCATAGAAAATCATTACAGATTCATCAGGAAAAGCTTTACCGACAATTCCTTATCCCAGAGACCCTAGAGGAGCACCCTAGAGGGGAACCCTAGAGGAGCACCCTAGAGGGGAACCCTAGAGGAGCACCCTAGAGGAGCACCCTAGAGGAGAACCCTAGAGGAGAACCCTAGAGGAGCACCCTAGAGGAGAACCCTAGAGGAGAACCCTAGAGGAGCACCCTAGAGGAGCACCCTAGAGGAGAACTCTAGAGGAGCACCCTAGAGGGGAACCCTAGAGGAGCACCCTAGAGGAGAACCCTAGAGGAGAACCCTAGAGGAGCACTCTAAAGGAGAACCCTAGAGGAGCACCCTAGAGGAGCACCCCAGAGGAGCACCCTAGAGGAGAACCCTAGAGGAGCACCCTAGAGGAGCACCCCAGAGGAGCACCCCAGAGGAGCACCCTAGAGGAGCACCCTAGAGGAGAACCCTAGAGGAGCACCCCAGAGGAGCACCCCAGAGGAGCACCCTAGAGGAGAACCCTAGAGGAGCACCCTAGAGGAGCACCCCAGAGGAGCACCCCAGAGGAGCACCCTAGAGGAGCACCCTAGAGGAGAACCCTAGAGGAGCACCCCAGAGGAGCACCCTAGAGGAGCACCCTAGAGGAGAACCCTAGAGGAGAACCCTAGAGGAGCACCCTAGAGGAGAACCCTAGAGGAGCACCCCAGAGGAGCACCCCAGAGGAGCACCCTAGAGGAGCACCCTAGAGGAGAACCCTAGAGGAGCACCCTAGAGGAGCACCCTAGAGGAGAACCCTAGAGGAGAACCCTAGAGGAGCACCCTAGAGGAGCACCCTAGAAGAGCACCCTAGAGGAGAACCCTAGAGGAGAACCCTAGAGGAGCACCCTAGAGGAGAACCCTAGAGGAGCACCCTAGAGGAGAACCCTAGAGGAGAACCCTAGAGGAGCACCCTAGAGGAGCACCCTAGAGGATACACACAGTCCCTGTCCTCATCTATCTCCCAGGACCCCAACGCACATGGACAGTACTGACACTCTCAAACCTAGTCCAGGATTTTGAGTGCCCCCCGGTGGCCTGGGCCTTTGTAGATGATCTGGACCTGTCCGGGTACCAAACTGATGGGTCATAGGTTTCCTCATTAGAGATGCCTTCCCTTCCAGTCAGCTCCATCGGCTCTACAACCATCTCCCTCCTCACTCTTCTCCAGGGGGGACATCTTACACAGAATCCTCTAGAGGGCGCTGGCCTTCAGTACTTGTCACTGACCAGAAGTGATCAGGTAGGAAAGTCAGAGAGAAAAGTCAGAAGTCCTCCAGGTAAGAGATTCAAACTCCTGAAGCCAGAGGTTCAGCATGACAGCCAGGTGACCCCCCGAGTCCAACTTTACACCCTCAACCTCCATCTGCTTGACGAAGTCCCATTCCCAGTCCAGAGAATCTCCACCAATAAAGATTTCCTCCCCCCAGATCCGGCCAATCACTAAAGAGGAGAAGGACTGACTGCAGATACACCTCAGCTTTCCCAGCCCAGGATCTTCCTCTGTGGATTCAGCAGGGATGCCGACTGCTCTGCCTGATATACCATCTGACCAGTAGAGGGAGACTCTACAATGATATGATGATTGTTGGAGAACAAAGAGGTTTCCCTATAGAGACCCCCCCAAACCAACTACACCCCAAACTGAGCTCCCCCACCAAAACTAAATGCACCATTCTCCTCCCTCCCCCACACTGAGCACCCCAAATACACCCCGCCCCCTAAACCAACCCCCCCCCCCACACTAAACTGTACCAGGTTCCCCAAACCAAACACCCTGTGCTGATCACCCAACAATGGGCACCGAGATCCCACATTCTACCACTCACACCAAGTGCCCTGAGCAATGACCACATGGGGGGTAAAAATCCATTATTATTCCAGGGAAGTGCAGTGCATTCTGGGAGATCTGCCTTCCTCCCTAGGTGTGGGCGGAGCTATAAACCAGGTGGAGATCTGCTGCAGCTGAGAAGTCCTGAGTGTCTGGCATGTCCGATGGATATTCACCGAGATTATCTGCTGTGAGGATTTCTGGTCTACAGAGCTGACACTCCATCCACACAGGAAGATCGGGGGTGG
The DNA here is from genome assembly GCA_028564925.1 of Lithobates sylvaticus. NCBI lineage: Eukaryota > Metazoa > Chordata > Amphibia > Anura > Ranidae > Lithobates > Lithobates sylvaticus. The sequence continues at coordinate 540,086,662 of CM053030.1, read as the reverse complement.
GGAGCGCCTCGTACTTCAGGTTTTCTCTAAATCTGTAGCAGAAAATTTCCAGACCGCTGTGAGTCAAATCCTGGATTCTCTGAATGAGATTTGTGACCGGACCCCCCGAATACTGACCACACCGAACCGGCCAATGGTGACGTAATGACCGGACCCCCGAATACTGACCACACCGAACCCGCCAATGGTGCCGTAATGACCGGACCCCCGAATACTGACCACACCGAACCTGCCAATGGTGCCGTAATGACCGGACCCCCGAATACTGACCACACCGAACCTGCCAATGGTGCCGTAATGACCGGACCCCCCGAATACTGACCACACCGAACCTGCCAATGGTGCCGTAATGACCCCCCCCCGAACTGCCCAATGGTGTCGTAATGACTGCACCCCCCTGAGTACTGACTACACCGAACCCGCCAATGGTGCCATTATGACCAGACCCCCCCCCCCCTGAATACTGACCACACCGAACCCGGCAATGGTGCCATTATGACCGGACCCCCTGAATACTGAGAGGTACCTGGAGCCAGCACCCCCTCCTAAACCCCCCCCCTTCCCATCCTCCCACTTATTGTACTCCCCAACACACCCCAAAATTCCTGAGTCTGGGTGAGGGCAAAGGAAATGATGGGGGTCTGTAATGTGACATCCCCCCCCCCCCCATCTCCAGAACTGGGACCCCAAACCAAAGAACCCGGAACCCCCCCCCCCCCCACCTTATACTGGGAAGTATTCCAGGACTCAGGAAGGGTGTAGGGGGGAGGGGGGGTTGTCGGCCCCATAGAATTTGAGGGGCCGGTTTTCTCCTATGAAGGGTGAGTGAGGAGTGCTCCCCCTAGAGGTCAGTGTTGGCTCTTCATTGGTGGAGGTGACTGAGGACAGAAGTCATGGAATCCTCATCTGTGGGGTGATAATAGGAGACATGGGGAGGGGGAGGGGCTACTCAGATATGAGGGGCGCTGATTGGACGACACAGAGGAACCTCCATAAAAGGATTCATCAGAGACGGGAAGATGCAGGAAATTTGGGGGGTTCACAGAAGAAATGGGGGGGAGGGGCTGTATATGAAGGACACTCCGTAGACACAGAGCGGCTCAGTAGAGGACATCGGGTCACTCAGAATGTCTTCAAAAAATATTGGGGGGGGGGGGTGAAAGGGAGATACTGGGTGCATGGGGGAGGGGGGCTCTTATATCGGGGACACTGAAAAGGGGGCGCTCATTGGACGATACATATAGGGCTGCTTAACAGAAGATGATGGGGGTGCTTATACTGAGGGAGAATATTATGTGATAAAGATTTCCAACATGTCTGCTCACACCTTCCCCAGAAAACCAGAGAGGGGGCGCTGTGCCCATTATGAGGGGTTCCCACCATCCCTGTGCTGAGTTCCCGGTCTGTACACCCGCTGTGCCCATTATGAGGGGTTCCCACCATCCCTGTGCTGAGTTCCCGGGTCTGTACACCTGCTGTGCCCATTATGAGGGGTTCCCACCATCCCTGTGCTGAGTTCCCGGTCTGTACACCCGCTGTGCCCATTATGAGGGGTTCCCACCATATATGTGCAGAGTTCCCGGGTCTGTACACCCGCTGTGCCCATTATGAGGGGTTCTCACCATCCCTGTGCTGAGTTCCCGGGTCTGTACGCCCGCTGTGCCCATTATGAGGGGTTCCCACCATCCCTGTGCCGAGTTCCCGGGTCTGTACACCCGCTGTGCCCATTATGAGGGGTTCCCGCCATCCCTGTGCTGAGTTCCCGGGTCTGTATACCCGCTGTGCCCATTATGAGGGGTTCCCACCATCCCTATGCCGAGTTCCCGGGTCTGTACACCCGCTGTGCCCATTATGAGGGGTTCCCACCATCCCTGTGCTGAGTTCCCGGGTCTGTACACCCGCTGTGCCCATTATGAGGGGTTCCCACCATCCCTGTGCTGAGTTCCCGGGTCTGTACACCCGCTGTGCCCATTATGAGGGGTTCCCACCATCCCTGTGCTGAATTCCCGGGTCTGTACACCCGCTGTGCCCATTATGAGGGGTTCCCACCATATATGTGCTGAGTTCCCGGGTCTGTACACCCGCTGTGCCCATTATGAGGGGTTCTCACCATCCCTGTGCTGAGTTCCCGGGTCTGTACGCCCGCTGTGCCCATTATGAGGGGTTCCCACCATCCCTGTGCCGAGTTCCCGGTCTGTACACCCGCTGTGCCCATTATGAGGGGTTCCCCGCCATCCCTGTGCTGAGTTCCCGGGTCTGTATACCCGCTGTGCCCATTATGAGGGGTTCCCACCATCCCTATGCCGAGTTCCCGGGTCTGTACACCCGCTGTGCCCATTATGAGGGGGTTCCCACCATCCCTGTAGTTGATGTTGGGGGGTGTTCTGTAGTCCGAGGGTCCGTGTTGGTTAGAGAAGGTTTGTGGAATTCTGTATTCGGCAGAATTTCCCTTCTGATAAGATGTTTGTTATCTGGCCTGGCATCGCCCCCCTGCGGTGTCGGCCATGTTGGGGTAATTAGTGTCCCTGACTGGCTTCTGTCCTCTGACCATTCTGTGACATTTGCCCCCCCCCCCCCCCCTCACTTTCACACTTGTATCTCTGTGTCTCGTCTCCGCAGGGAAGAGGTCGCCCTCCCCCGGTGACAGGTCCTCTTGTTGGAGCCTCATCTACATAACAAAGGTTGGATTGGAGGGGAAGTGGCCAGGAGGATGAGAGACCCCTTCACCTTCCACTCTGACCCTCATCATGTCTCCAGCCTGGTGACCCTCATCCATGATATGCCCCTGGGCTGCCAGGCCAGGCCACCCCTCGCCCTCCACAAGGATTGGGGCAACTGGAGCCCCACCACCAGCCAGGAACCCGTCTGCCCCAAGGACCCGCCTGATGGGAAGATGGGGACCCCAACAACCAAAGGGGGACGGAAGGGGACCAAGAAGATCAAGAAGAAGAACTACCAACGTCATGTCAAGCCGCCATATTCCTACCTGGCCATGATCGCCCTGGTCATCCAAAAGTCGCCCACCAAGATGATGAAACTCTCCCAGGTAGGTGACTGCCAGTCTCCCCTGTGCCCTGTGATATATACCCAGATAGGTCTCCCCTGTGCCCTGTGATATATACCCAGATAGGTCTCCCCTGTGCCCTGTGATATATACCCAGATAGGTGTGCCCTGTGATATATACCCAGATAGGTGTCCCCTGTGCCCTGTGATATATACCCAGATAGGTGTCCCCTGTGCCCTGTGATATATACCCAGATAGGTGTGCCCTGTGCCCTGTGATATATACCCTGATAGGTTTCCCCTGTGCCCTATTATATATACCCAGATAGGTGTCCCCTGTGCCCTGTGATATATACCCAGATAGGTCTCCCCTGTGCCCTGTGATATATATACCCAGATAGGTGTCCCCTGTGCCCTGTGATATATACCCTGATAGGTTTCCCCTGTGCCCTGTGATATATACCCAGATAGGTGTCCCCTGTGCCCTGTGATATATACCCAGATAGGTGTCCCCTGTGCCCTGTGATATATACCCAGATAGGTCTCCCCTGTGCCCTGTGATATATACCCAGATAGGTGTCCCCTGTGCCCTGTGATATATACCCAGATAGGTCTCCCCTGTGCCCTGTGATATATACCCTGATAGGTCTCCCCTGTGCCCTGTGATATATACCCAGATAGATAGGTCTCCCCTGTGATATATACCCTGATAGGTGTCCCCTGTGCCCTGTGATATATACCCAGCTAGGTCTCCCCTGTGCCCTATTATATATACCCAGATAGGTCTCCCCTGTGCCCTGTGATATATACCCAGATAGATGTCCCCTGTGCCCTGTGATATATACCCAGATAGGTGTGCCCTGTGATATATACCCAGATAGGTGTCCCCTGTGCCCTGTGATATATACCCAGATAGGTGTCCCCTGTGCCCTGTGATATATACCCAGCTAGGTCTCCCCTGTGCCCTATTATATATACCCAGATAGGTCTCCCCTGTGCCCTGTGATATATACCCAGATAGATGTCCCCTGTGCCCTGTGATATATACCCAGATAGATGTCCCCTGTGCCCTGTGATATATACCCAGATAGGTGTCCCCTGTGCCATATACCCAGATAGGTGCCCCCTGTGCCCTGTGATATATATACCCTGATAGGTGTCCCCTGTGCCCTGTGATATATACCCAGATAGGTCTCCCCTGTGCCCTGTGATATATATACCCAGATATGTGTCCCCTGTGATATCCATCTATCTAGATATGTGTCCCCTGGGCTGTGTATGTAGGTATGTGTCACTTGTGCCCTGTGATGTACCCGGTGTGCCCATATAGATGCTCTTCTCTGAATATACCTTCATAGGTGTCCCCTGCACTGCATATATCTGGGTAGGTGCCACCTGTGTCCTGTATGTGAGGACTTGGTGTTGGGGGGGTGCTGGACTCTGTGTTTGGGGGGGGGGGGGGGGGAGTGGGGGTGCCAGACTTGGTGTTGGGGGGGTGCCGGACTCGGTGTTTGGGGGGGGGGGAGTGGGGGTGCCGGACTTGGTGTTGGGGGGGTGCCGGACTTGGTGTTGGGGGGAGTGGGAGTGCTGGACTTGGTGTTGGGGGGGGAGTGGGGGTGCTGGACTTGGTGTTGGGGGGGGGGGGGGGGAGTGGGGGTGCCGGACTTGGTGTTGGGGGTGCCGGACTTGGTGTTGGGGGTGGGGTGGGGTGGGGATGCCGGACTTGGTGTTGGGGGGGTGGTTAGAGGTGCTGGGCTTTCATGAGGTTTTGGGGTGACGTCTCCCCTATAATTGGGGTACATTGGGGGGGGGGTTAGTGGAGTGATTGTACAGGAAATTCCTCCACACAAAAGTGGATATTTGATGTGCCCCCCCCCCCCTCCCCTCCCCCAGTGTAATCTCCTGTTGGTGACGGATCTGTACTGTCCCCTCTGCCTGTCTATGGTGATAATAATCTCCCGGGGGGGGGGGGGGGGCATTGTGAGAAGAATGGAGAAAATCCCATCTGTATATAGACCCCCCCCCCCCATGTAATGATCCTTCTATCACGGTGCAGGAAGCTCTGCAGACACATCGATCAGTAAGAGATGATTGGTATAAAGTGCCACTCCAGAGTTTCTTCTCATCTGTTTTGGCCTAAGAGGTCCCCCTACATGGGGCGAGTGCGGTCCCATGGGTCCGGTGGGGCGAGTGCGGTCCCGTGGGTCCGGTGGGGCGAGTGCGGTCCCATGGGTCCGGTGGGGCGTGTGCGGTCCCGTAGGTCCGGTGGGGCGTGTGCGGTCCCGTGGGTCCGGTGGGGCGAGTGCGGTCCCGTGGGTCCGGTGGGGCGTGTGCGGTCCCGTGGGTCCGGTGGGGAGAGTGCGGTCCCGTGGGTCCGGTGGGGCGAGTGCGTTCCCGTGGGTCCGGTGGGGCGAGTGCGTTCCCGTGGGTCCGGTGGGGCGAGTGCGGTCCCGTGGGTCCGGTGGGGCGAGTGCGTTCCCGTGGGTCCGGTGGGGCGTGTGCGGTCCCGTGGGTCCGGTGGGGCGAGTGCGGTCCCGTGGGTCCGGTGGGGCGTGTGCGGTCCCGTGGGTCCGGTGGGGCGAGTGCGGTCCCGTGGGTCCGGTGGGGCGAGTGCGGTCCCGTGGGTCCGGTGGGGCGAGTGCGTTCCCGTGGGTCCGGTGGGGCGAGTGCGTTCCCGTGGGTCCGGTGGGGCGAGTGCGTTCCCGTGGGTCCGGTGGGGCGAGTGCGGTCCCGTGGGTCCGGTGGGGCGAGTGCGTTCCGGTGGGGCGAGTGCGTTCCCGTGGGTCCGGTGGGGCGAGTGCGTTCCCGTGGGTCCGGTGGGGCGAGTGCGGTCCCGTGGGTCCGGTGGGGCGAGTGCGTTCCCGTGGGTCCGGTGGGGCGAGTGCGTTCCCGTGGGTCCGGTGGGGCGAGTGCGTTCCCGTGGGTCCGGTGGGGCGAGTGCGTTCCCGTGGGTCCGGTGGGGCGAGTGCGGTCCCGTGGGTCCGGTGGGGCGAGTGCGTTCCCGTGGGTCCGGTGGGGCGAGTGCGTTCCCGTGGGTCCGGTGGGGCTAGTGCGTTCCCGTGGGTCCGGTGGGGCGAGTGCGGTCCCGTGGGTCCGGTGGGGCGAGTGCGGTCCCATGGGTCCGGTGGGGCGTGTGCGGTCCCGTAGGTCCGGTGGGGCGTGTGCGGTCCCGTGGGTCCGGTGGGGCGAGTGCGGTCCCGTGGGTCCGGTGGGGCGTGTGCGGTCCCGTGGGTCCGGTGGGGAGAGTGCGGTCCCGTGGGTCCGGTGGGGCGAGTGCGTTCCCGTGGGTCCGGTGGGGCGAGTGCGTTCCCGTGGGTCCGGTGGGGCGAGTGCGGTCCCGTGGGTCCGGTGGGGCTAGTGCGTTCCCGTGGGTCCGGTGGGGCGTGTGCGGTCCCGTGGGTCCGGTGGGGCGAGTGCGGTCCCGTGGGTCCGGTGGGGCGTGTGCGGTCCCGTGGGTCCGGTGGGGCGAGTGCGGTCCCGTGGGTCCGGTGGGGCGAGTGCGGTCCCGTGGGTCCGGTGGGGCGAGTGCGTTCCCGTGGGTCCGGTGGGGCGAGTGCGTTCCCGTGGGTCCGGTGGGGCGAGTGCGTTCCCGTGGGTCCGGTGGGGCGAGTGCGGTCCCGTGGGTCCGGTGGGGCGAGTGCGTTCCGGTGGGGCGAGTGCGTTCCCGTGGGTCCGGTGGGGCGAGTGCGTTCCCGTGGGTCCGGTGGGGCGAGTGCGGTCCCGTGGGTCCGGTGGGGCGAGTGCGTTCCCGTGGGTCCGGTGGGGCGAGTGCGTTCCCGTGGGTCCGGTGGGGCGAGTGCGTTCCCGTGGGTCCGGTGGGGCGAGTGCGTTCCCGTGGGTCCGGTGGGGCGAGTGCGGTCCCGTGGGTCCGGTGGGGCGAGTGCGTTCCCGTGGGTCCGGTGGGGCGAGTGCGTTCCCGTGGGTCCGGTGGGGCGAGTGCGTTCCCGTGGGTCCGGTGGGGCGTGTGCGGTCCCGTGGGTCCGGTGGGGCGTGTGCGTTCCCGTGGGTCCGGTGGGGCGAGTGCGGTCCCGTGGGTCCGGTGGGGCGTGTGCGTTCCCGTGGGTCCGGTGGGGCGAGTGCGTTCCCGTGGGTCCGGTGGGGCGAGTGCGTTCCCGTGGGTCCGGTGGGGCGTGTGCGGTCCCGTGGGTCCGGTGGGGCGTGTGCGTTCCCGTGGGTCCGGTGGGGCGAGTGCGGTCCCGTGGGTCCGGTGGGGCGAGTGCGGTCCCGTGGGTCCGGTGGGGCGTGTGCGGTCCCGTGGGTCCGGTGGGGCGATTTGGAATCTCGGACGCACTTTTTGCACGTTTTACTTGAATGATTTATTTCTATAAAATCTTCTTTCCTTATTTCGGTTCTTTGGGTTTGGAACATGAAAAGAATGAATATCGCTCTTCATATCCTCCATATAGAAAGTAATGAGGAATCTTCATTGAGGACCCGACATGAGGAAGTGATAGGGACAGGGGGGTGATGGGGGGTCTCTCTGGTGAGGACAGGGGGGTGATGGGGGGGGGGGACTCTCTGGTGAGGACAGGGGGGTGATGGGGGGGGTCTCTCTGGTGAGGACAGGGGGGTGATGGGGGTCTCTCTGGTGGGGACAGGGGGGTGATGGGGGGGTCTCTCTGGTGAGGACAGGGGGGTGATGGGGGGGGGGGGGTCTCTCTGGTGAGGACAGGGGGGTGATGGGGGTCTCTCTGGTGAGGACAGGGGGGTGATGGGGGGGGTCTCTCTGGTGAGGACAGGGGGGTGATGGGGGTCTCTCTGGTGAGGACAGGGGGGTGATGGGGGTCTCTCTGGTGAGGACAGGGGGGTGATGGGGGTCTCTCTGGTGAGGACAGGGGGTGATGGGGGTCTCTCTGGTGGGGACAGGGGGTGATGGGGGTCTCTCTGGTGGGGACAGGGGGTGATGGGGGTCTCTCTGGTGGGGACAGGGGGTGATGGGGGTCTCTCTGGTGGGGACAGGGGGTGATGGGGGTCTCTCTGGTGGGGACAGGGGGGTGATGGGGGGTCTCTCTGGTGAGGACAGGGGGGTGATGGGGGTCTCTCTGGTGAGGACAGGGGGGTGATGGGGGTCTCTCTGGTGAGGACAGGGGGTGATGGGGGTCTCTCTGGTGAGGACAGGGGGTGATGGGGGTCTCTCTCTGGTGGGGACAGGGGGTGATTGGGGGGGTCTCTCTGGTGGGGACAGGGGGTGATGGGGGTCTCTCTGGTGGGGACAGGGGGTGATGGGGGTCTCTCTGGTGGGGACAGGGGTGATTGGGGGGGTCTCTCTGGTGGGGACAGGGGGTGATGGGGGGGTCTCTCTGGTGGGGAAAGGGGGTGATGGGGGGTCTCTCTGGTGGGGACAGGGGGTGATGGGGGGGTCTCTCTGGTGGGGACACAAGAACAGGAAGTGGTGGGGGTCTCTCTGGTGGGGACAGGAAGTGGTGATTGGTCGGTGATCAGACAAGGATTGGATTGTCTCTGTATGATAAGCGGAGGAGGGGGTGATAACACATGGGGGGGGGTGGGGGGGTTGACTTCTTACTGTAAACATGATCTGGAGGCAAAAGGTCAGTTAAACATCCCCCCCCCACCCCCATCCATTGTCCCCAGCAGGGGGCGGCTCTGTGGATGTGGCGGCTCTCAGGGGTGACAGATCAGAGATAAGCCGGAGCCCCCCCACCAGGAGATGTAATGAACTCCTCCGATCTTCTCCCAAATCCTCCTAATCCTCCAATCCCACTTCACAGCTAATCCCACCGGAGGGGGAGGGGGACTCGCCGTCCAGAGGGCCGCACTATGGGCCAAACAGGAGAGAAATAGAGCAATTCACAGCGTCCAACAAAACTGCGCCAAACCCTCAAATCCGATAAAACGCCCATCCACCGCACTACAGGCTACTCAGTAGACACGGCACCGCCAATAATTTTGTTCCGTTTCGTATTTCGTGTCTGAAATACAAATTTTTGTTAGTGTTCATTATGATGAATTTATCATTATGAGGGGTTCCCACCATCCCTGTGCTGAGTTCCCGGGTCTGTACACCCGCTGTGCCCATTATGAGGGGTTCCCACCATCCCTGTGCTGAGTTCCCGGGTCTGTACACCCGCTGTGCCCATTATGAGGGGTTCCCACCATCCCTGTGCTGAGTTCCCGGGTCTGTACACCCCTGTGCCCATTATGAGGGGTTCCCACCATCCCTGTGCTGAGTTCCCGGGTCTGTACACCCGCTGTGCCCATTATGAGGGGTTCCCACCATCCCTGTGCTGAGTTCCCGGTCTGTACACCCGCTGTGCCCATTATGAGGGGTTCCCACCATCCCTGTGCTGAGTTCCCGGGTCTGTACACCCGCTGTGCCCATTATGAGGGGGTTCCCACCATCCCTGTGCTGAGTTCCCAGGTCTGTACACCCGCTGTGCCCATTATGAGGGGTTCCCACCATCCCTGTGCTGAGTTCCCGGGTCTGTACACCCGCTGTGCCCATTATGAGGGGTTCCCACCATCCCTGTGCTGAGTTCCCGGGTCTGTACACCCGCTGTGCCCATTATGAGGGGTTCCCACCATCCCTGTGCTGAGTTCCCGGGTCTGTACACCCGCTGTGCCCATTATGAGGGGTTCCCACCATCCCTGTGCTGAGTTCCCGGGTCTGTACACCCGCTGTGCCCATTATGAGGGGTTCCCACCATCCCTGTGCTGAGTTCCCGGGTCTGTACACCCGCTGTGCCCATTATGAGGGGTTCCCACCATCCCTGTGCTGAGTTCCCAGGTCTGTACACCCGCTGTGCCCATTATGAGGGGTTCCCACCATCCCTGTGCTGAGTTCCCGGGTCTGTACACCCGCTGTGCCCATTATGAGGGGTTCCCACCATCCCTGTGCTGAGTTCCCGGGTCTGTACACCCGCTGTGCCCATTATGAGGGGTTCCCCCCATCCCTGTGCTGAGTTCCCGGGTCTGTACACCCGCTGTGCCCATTATGAGGGGTTCCCACCATCCCTGTGCTGAGTTCCCAGGTCTGTACACCCGCTGTGCCCATTATGAGGGGTTCCCACCATCCCTGTGCTGAGTTCCCGGGTCTGTACACCCGCTGTGCTCGTTATGAGGGGTTCCCACCATCCCTGTGCTGAGTTCCCGGGTCTGTACACCCGCTGTGCTCGTTATGAGGGGTTCCCCCATCCCTGTGCTGAGTTCCCGGGTCTGTACACCCGCTGTGCCCATTATGAGGGGTTCCCACCATCCCTGTGCTGAGTTCCCGGGTCTGTACACCCGCTGTGCCCATTATGAGGGGTTCCCACCATCCCTGTGCTGAGTTCCCGGGTCTGTACACCCGCTGTGCCCATTATGAGGGGTTCCCACCATCCCTGTGCTGAGTCCATTATGAGGGGTTCCCACCATCCCGGGTCTGTACACCCGCTGTGCCCATTATGAGGGGTTCCCACCATCCCTGTGCTGAGTTCCCGGGTCTGTTCACCCGCTGTGCCCATTATGAGGGGTTCCCACCATCCCTGTGCTGAGTTCCCGGGTCTGTACACCCGCTGTGCCCATTATGAGGGGTTCCCACCATCCCTGTGCTGAGTTCCCAGGTCTCTACACCCGCTGTGCCCATTATGAGGGGTTCCCACCATCCCTGTGCTGAGTTCCCGGGTCTGTACACCCGCTGTGCCCATTATGAGGGGTTCCCACCATCCCTGTGCTGAGTTCCCGGGTCTGTACACCGCTGTGCCCATTATGAGGGGTTCCCACCATCCCTGTGCTGAGTTCCCGGGTCTGTACACCCGCTGTGCCCATTATGAGGGGTTCCCACCATCCCTGTGCTGAGTTCCCAGGTCTGTACACCCGCTGTGCCCATTATGAGGGGTTCCCACCATCCCTGTGCTGAGTTCCCAGGTCTGTACACCCGCTGTGCCCATTATGAGGGGTTCCCACCATCCCTGTGCTGAGTTCCCGGGTCTGTACACCCGCTGTGCCCATTATGAGGGGTTCCCACCATCCCTGTGCTGAGTTCCCGGGTCTGTACACCCGCTGTGCCCATTATGAGGGGTTCCCACCATCCCTGTGCTGAGTTCCCAGGTCTGTACACCCGCTGTGCCCATTATGAGGGGTTCCACCATCCCTGTGCTGAGTTCCCGGGTCTGTACACCCGCTGTGCCCATTATGAGGGGTTCCCACCATCCCTGTGCTGAGTTCCCAGGTCTGTACACCCGCGCTGTGCCCATTATGGGGGGTTCCCACCATCCCTGTGCTGAGTTCCCAGGTCTGTACACCCGCTGTGCCCATTATGAGGGGTTCCCACCATCCCTGTGCTGAGTTCCCGGGTCTGTACACCCGCTGTGCCCATTATGAGGGGTTACCACCATCCCTGTGCTGAGTTCCCGGGTCTGTACACCCGCTGTGCCCATTATGAGGGGTTCCCACCATCCCTGTGCTGAGTTCCCGGGTCTGTACACCCGCTGTGCCCATTATGAGGGGTTCCCACCATCCCTGTGCTGAGTTCCCGGGTCTGTTCACCCGCTGTGCCCATTATGAGGGGTTCCCACCATCCCTGTGCTGAGTTCCCGGGTCTGTTCACCCGCTGTGCCCATTATTATGAGGGGTTCCCACCATCCGCTGTGCGTCATAAATGTAGAAATCCTCCACCAATGGTTCTCCTTCTCCTTCTCCTTCTTCTCCTTCTTTTTCTCGGCGGCCAATCGGGGGCTCTTTTTGGCCAATCAGAAAACAGGTCTCACGCCCTCTTCTGATTGGCTGGATTGAGGATCAGTGTTACAACAGCGAATGTTCATTGACTGCTGTAACACCTGGGTGGGCTCCGAGCGCAATGCTCTGCGACACGAGCCCACCCTATATTGAAGTATTTTAGAGCCTCTGACTCCAATCAGGTGCTTCAAAAAGACCCCCGCCGCTGTAATCCATGCACCCGGTGTCCTGAAAGGGGGTGGCCACCTGAATAGGGGGGGGGGTGCGGCAGCTGTGGCTAGATTCGTTCTATGCATGACTCTCAGTCATATGGGGGGGGTGGCGTGGAGAGAGGGGGACCGCCGCTGAAAGCCACCACCACCCAAAAACCTACTAAATGTTGACGGGTCCAGAAGATGTGTGAGAAATCCCCCCCCCCCCCTCCCCCGGAGTAGGGTTGCCACCTGTCCAGGATTCACCCGGACACAATATTTAGACAGGAATGTGGCTCAGAACCGGCCCCATGAGAGGGGGAGGGGCACCAGAACGGCCCCATGAGAGGGGGAGGGGCACCAGAACGGCCCCATGAGAGGGGGAGGGGCACCAGAACGGCCCCATGAGAGGGGGAGGGGCACTATGCACCCCACATTACTATTCTCTTTGGACACCCAAAGGTCTCCCAGGTCTGTTACAATCCTATAGTGTATTCTAAAAAAAATATATATATTTGTGCTGTGCGCCGCTAAAGTGTTCGGGTTTGACTTGAAGGAAAAGTGGCAACCGGAGCCGCACCACACCGCCAATAATCGGAGGGTTCGTCTCACACCGCCAACAATCGGAGGGGCACGGAGGGTTCGTCTTAAAGGGCTTAAAGTGGGCTCTATGTACAAATTTAAATGGAATCAAACGGTCTCTCAATGAGGATCGAAAGGGAAAGTCCCATCATCCCGGTCATCATTGTCAGGAATATCCCCCAACCGTCCAGTCCTCCAACCCCGGGAGAGAAACTGATAAAATGTCCAATCATTGAGAACTGAACATGGAGGGCGCGGGAGAGCCGATCGGAACAAATGGGCGCCGGGGGCAGATTAGTGACAACCTGAGAGACTTCACATCGTATTTGGTCCATCCAAAAGGTTCTGGTCGTTTATAAAACTCGGGAAGAGTGGAATTCAACCGGAGGGGGCAATTGGTGAAATTGCTGCTCTGGGGTAAAGTTTGCACCTAAGATCAGCCCCCCCCCCCCTCGGATAGAAGTGGCATTGGGGGATTCTACCACAGATAGGTCTGGACACAACCACCATGCGGCCGTCACCAGCTGAGTGTAAAAAATAGCTAAACCACCCTGAGGGACGCATGAGGTGGTCAACTTCTATCCAGGATTCTTTGGCCCCCATTAATTGATTGAGTCTTCCAAAGAACGATCTTCCATCGGGGGGATGTCTAAAGAGACGTCTACATTATGGAATCATTTTCAAGAGATTAATCTGTCCCTTTAAGGATTTCGCTAGAAATTCCCAAGCCTTCGACTTCAGCCGTATGTCCCTCAAGACCGGAGTCCGAGGCCTGGCGAGAAATCACCACTCCGAGGTACTCTGCCCACTTCTCTACCCACTGTAATGGAAAAATAAAAGTGGAGAAAAAAAAACCATTAAATCTGACCGATCGCCAAACCGAACTTATCTCCTCCAATCAATTCATCAGTCTCCTCCTCTCCTGTATGACCCCCCCCCCCACCATTCCTCTGTACTCCTCTCCTGTATGACCCCCCCCCCCCCACCATTCCTCTGTACTCCTCTCCTGTATGACCCCCCCCCCCCCCCACCATTCCTCTGTACTCCTCTCCTGTATGAGCCCAGCCCCCCACCATTCCTCTGTACTCCTCCTCTCCTGTATGAATGGAGTGATCATATTTCCCTTCCAGGCACACTCCTCTGAGCCCCGGGCCCTCATTCATCATATACTGTCATAGTGTCTGATGACATCATACACCCCCCCCCCTCCCCCCATGCTCATTTCCTCTCCATTCTCAGAACCTTGCTGGATGATAGCAGCTGGGAGAACTCTGTGTAACAATCCACATCCCCTTAGATCTGCCCGGATACAGTGACATCATCTCTATTTTTTCCTAATGGCTGGAATTTTTCTATTGGCTGGAAATTCACCTTTTTATAGCATAGAAAGCTGTGAAAAATAATCCAGCCAATGGGGATGAGGGATGATGTCATTGTAGGTGGGCTCTGATCCAATAATAACTCTGGAGAGGTGAACATAGGCGGAGAATATCCCAAACTTCCCAGAACAAAGTCCTGATTGTTTTTCTCTATCATGGCTCATATATGAGCAGAGCCAAATCCTCCTCCGTGTAGAAGAACAGAACACCCCCGCCCCCCACTGTTCAGAGTTCAGGATTTTCCCAGCAGTGCGTTGTGGGTGGGGGATGTGGGCGGGGATGTGTGTTGTGGGTGGGGGATGTGCACTGTGGGTGGGGGATGTGGGCGGGGATGTGTGTTGTGGGCTTAGTGTGTGCATTGTGGGCGGGAAGTGTGCATTGTGGGCGGGAAGTGTGCGTTGTGGGCGGGGATGTGCGTTGTGGGCGGGGGTGTGCATTGTGGGCGGGGGATGTATGTTGTGGGCGGGGGGTGTGCATTGTGGGTGGGTATGTGAAGTGGAGGTGGAGTCAGAAGATGATGATCTGATTTGACCTTTTTGTTGTTTTTCCCTCAGATTGTGAAGGAGATCGAGATTCTCTTCCCGTTCTTCAAGGGGGATTATATTGGATGGAAAGACTCCGTCCGCCACAACCTCTCCTCCAATCACTGCTTCCGGAAGGTGAGTCCCGCCATTCTCCACTTCTTTTCAGTCTGAATATAAATTCGGACACATTTTTTCTTGCTCTGAGATTCGGATGTATCTGAATCTCCGAATGAAATGGTAACGAATTCCAAATTTTCAGAACAATTTGAACCGGTGAAAAGTTGATCGATCCAAATTCGATTTGAAGAATAGCTGGTTGCCATGGAGCCGGCCGGCAATCCGGCCCCCAGGTATTTAACAACTAATGACTCAGCGGGCTCCCCCCACCCCCACCCAAAGCAAAGGCCTCTTCCATACAACCCTGGCCTGGTGGTTGTGCTTATTGGTATTTAGAAGATCCCTCCCCCCCATGTGAATGAGTAGGGGTACATAGCCACACCCCTACTCAATCACTAAAAAGTGCTTAAGGAGTTAACAAACGCACAGCAATTCCATTATTAGAAAAAAGCAAAAACTCCGACCAGAAAAAAACGTTGCCCACTAAACATGACTGGGACAGATAAACATGGGGGCGGGGTTACCCGGTGACGTCATCGGGTGGACCTGCCCCATACTGACACTCGCCCAATGAGGTAGATGTGGGGGCGGGGTCATCCAGTAACATGACTGGGTAATCCTGCCCCATACTGACACTCGCCCAATGAGAGGTACATCAGCGGGTAATCCCGCCCCATACTGACACTCGCCCAATGAGAGGTAGATCACCGGGAAATCCCGCCCCACACTGACACTGGCCCAATGAGAGGTAGATCACCGGGTAATCCCGCCCCATACTGACACTCGCCCAATGAGAGGTAGATCACCGGGTAATCCCGCCCCATACTGACACTCGCCCAATGAGAGGTAGATCACCGGGTAATCCCGCCCCAAACTGACACTCGCCCAATGAGAGGTAGATCAGCGGGTAATCCCGCCCCATACTGACACTCGCCCAATGAGAGGTAGATCACCGGGTAATCCTGCCCCATACTGACACTCGCCCAATGAGAGGTAGATCAGCGGGAAATCCCGCCCCATACTGGCACTCGCCCAATGAGAGGTAGATGACCGGGAAATCCCGCCCCACACTGACACTCGCCCACTGAGAGGTAGATCACCGGGTAATCCTGCCCCATACTGACACTCGCCTAATGAGAGGTAGATCACCGGGAAATCCCGCCCCACACTGACACTCGCCCACTGAGAGGTAGATCACCGGGTAATCCCGCCCCATACTGACACTCGCCCAATGAGAGGTAGATCACCGGGTAATCCCGCCCCATACTGACACTCGCCCAATGAGAGGTAGATCAGCGGGTAATCCCGCCCCTTACTGACACTCGCCCAATGAGAGGTAGATCACCGGGTAATCCTGCCCCATACTGACACTCGCCTAATGAGAGGTAGATCACCGGGAAATCCCGCCCCACACTGACACTCGCCCACTGAGAGGTAGATCACCGGGTAATCCCGCCCCATACTGACACTCGCCCAATGAGAGGTAGATCAGCGGGTAATCCCGCCCCATACTGACACTCGCCCAATGAGAGGTAGATCAGCGGGTAATCCCGCCCCATACTGACACTCGCCTAATGAGAGGTAGATCACCGGGAAATCCCGCCCCACACTGGCACTCGCCCAATGAGAGGTAGATCACCGGGTAATCCCGCCCCATACTGACACTCGCCCAATGAGAGGTAGATCACCGGGTAATCCCGCCCCATACTGACACTCGCCCAATGAGAGGTAGATCACCGGGAAATCCCGCCCCACACTGGCACTCGCCCAATGAGAGGTAGATCACCGGGTAATCCCGCCCCATACTGACACTCGCCCAATGAGAGGTAGATCACCGGGTAATCCCGCCCATACTGACACTCGCCCAATGAGAGGTAGATCACCGGGAAATCCCGCCCCACACTGTCACTCGCCCAATGAGAGGTAGATCACCGGGTAATCCCGCCCCATACTGACACACGCCCAATGAGAGGTAGATCACCGGGTAATCCCGCCCCATACTGACACTCGCCCAATGAGAGGTAGATCACCGGGAAATCCCGCCCCACACTGACACTCGCCCAATGAGAGGTAGATGACCGGGAAATCCCGCCCCACACTGACACTCGCCCACTGAGAGGTAGATCAGCGGGTAATCCCGCCCCACACTGACACTCGCCCAATGAGAGGTAGATCAGCGGGAAATCCCGCCCCATACTGACACTCGCCCAATGAGAGGTAGATCACTGGGTAATCCCGCCCCATACTGGCACTCGCCCAATGAGAGGTAGATCACTGGGTAATCCCGCCCCATACTGGCACTCGCCCAATGAGAGGTAGATCAGCGGGAAATCCCGCCCCATACTGACACTCGCCCAATGAGAGGTAGATCAGCGGGTAATCCCGCCCCATACTGACACTCGCCCAATGAGAGGTAGATCAGCGGGTAATCCCGCCCCATACTGACACTCGCCCAATGAGAGGTAGATCAGCGGGTAATCCCGCCCCATACTGACACTCGCCCAATGAGAGGTAGATAAGCGGGTAATCCCGCCCCATACTGACACTCGCCCAATGAGAGGTAGATCAGCGGGTAATCCCGCCCCATACTGACACTCGCCCAATGAGAGGTAGATCAGCGGGTAATCCCGCCCCATACTGACACTCGCCCAATGAGAGGTAGATCACCGGGTAATCCCGCCCCATACTGACACTCGCCCAATGAGAGGTAGATCACCGGGTAATCCCGCCCCATACTGACACTCGCCCAATGAGAGGTAGATCACCGGGTAATCCCGCCCCATACTGACACTCGCCCAATGAGAGGTAGATCACCGGGTAATCCCGCCCCATACTGACACTCGCCCAATGAGAGGTAGATCAGCGGGTAATCCCGCCCCATACTGACACTCGCCCAATGAGAGGTAGATCACCGGGTAATCCCGCCCCATACTGACACTCGCCCAATGAGAGGTAGATCAGTGGGTAATCCCGCCCCCATACTGACACTCGCCCAATGAGAGGTAGATCAGTGGGTAATCCCGCCCCATACTGACACTCGCCCAATGAGAGGTAGATCACCGGGTAATCCCGCCCCATACTGACACTCGCACAATGAGAGGTAGATCACCGGGTAATCCCGCCCCATACTGACACTCGCCCAATGAGAGGTAGATCAGCGATTAATCCCGCCCCATACTGACACTCGCCCAATGAGAGGTAGATCAGCGGGTAATCCCGCCCCCATACTGACACTCGCCCACTGAGAGGTAGATCACCGGGTACTCCCGCCCCATACTGACACTCGCCCACTGAGAGGTAGATCAGTGGGTAATCCCGCCCCATACTGACACTCGCCCAATGAGAGGTAGATCAGTGGGTAATCCCGCCCATCTGCCCCATACTGACACTCGCCCAATGAGAGGTAGATGGGGGGTGGGGGTGTAGTCATCCCGCCCCATACTGACACTCGCCCAATGAGAGGTAGATCAGCGAGTAATCCCGCCCCATACTGACACTCGCCCAATGAGAGGTAGATCAGCGGGTAATCCCGCCCCTTACTGACACTCGCCTAATGAGAGGTAGATCAGCGGGTAATCCCGCCCCATACTGACACTCGCCCAATGAGAGGTAGATCAGCGGGTAATCCCGCCCCTTACTGACACTCGCCCAATGAGAGGTAGATCAGCGGGTAATCCCGCCCCATACTGACACTCGCCCAATGAGAGGTAGATCAGCGGGTAATCCCGCCCCATACTGACACTCGCCCAATGAGAGGTAGATCACCGGGTAATCCCGCCCCATACTGACACTAGCCCAATGAGAGGTAGATCACCGGGTAATCCCGCCCCATACTGACACTCGCCCAATGAGAGGTAGATCACCGGGTAATCCCGCCCCATACTGACACTCGCCCAATGAGAGGTAGATCACCGGGTAATCCCGCCCCATACTGACACTCGCCCAATGAGAGGTAGATCAGCGGGTAATCCCGCCCCATACGACACTCGCCCAATGAGAGGTAGATCAGCGAGTAATCCCGCCCCATACTGACACTCGCCCAATGAGAGGTAGATCACCGGTAATCCCGCCCCATACTGACACTCGCCCAATGAGAGGTAGATCACCGGGTAATCCCCCGCCCCATACTGACACTCGCCCAATGAGAGGTAGATCAGCGGGTAATCCCGCCCCATACTGACACTCGCCCAATGAGAGGTTAGATCACCCGGGTAATCCCGCCCCATACTGACACTCGCCCAATGAGAGGTAGATCAGCGAGTAATCCCGCCCCATACTGACACTCGCCCAATGAGAGGTAAGATCAGCGGTAATCCCGCCCCATACTGACACTCGCCCAATGAGAGGTAGATCACCGGGTAATCCCGCCCCCATACTGACACTCGCCCAATGAGAGGTAGATCAGTGGTAATCCCGCCCCATACTGACACTCGCCCAATGAGAGGTTAGAATCAGTGGGTAATCCCGCCCCATACTGACACTCGCCCAATGAGAGGTAGATCAGCGGGTAATCCCGCCCCATACTGACACTCGCCCAATGAGAGGTAGATCACCGAGTAATCCCGCCCCATACTGACACTCGCCCAATGAGAGGTAGATCAGCGGGTAATCCCGCCCCATACTGACACTCGCCCAATGAGAGGTAGATCACCGGGGTAATCACCGGTAATATAATTAAATATATAGAAACAATAAGAAATAATAAATAATAATTTATAAAATAGGTATATAAATAATAAATATATTATATAAATTTAAAATAATAAAAAAAAAATTATATAATAATATTAAAATTATTATAATATTAAATAATAATTATATACTGTACGATAAATAATATATATTTTTAAGATTAATAATAAAAAGTATAATATTTATAATAATAAAAAAATAATATTATAATATATAATTATCATAGATATAAATATATATATTATATATATTTCTAATTATAATTTATAGTTAAATAATAATAATAATATAATATTTATTTATAATATATTATTATATGATATATAAATTAAATATAATTGATATATATTTAATATATGTAATTTATATAATTTTATATATATAATAAATTATATTTATAATCTTATTATTTTATATATAAATATATATATTATTAATATCTAATAGAATTAATTAATATATATTTATATTATATATTTTAATATATTAATATATATAATATATTAATAATATTTTATATATATATATATTATATTAAATTTATTAATTAATATATAAAATATAAATCAATATATATATATAATATAGAATATATAGATAAATATATTAATCTTATTATTTTATTATATATATATAATTAATATATCATATATATTTATAATATAATATAATAATATATATATATATTTAATAATAAAATTATATATTATTTATATATATATTAATATATATATAAATATATAATAAATAAAACAACTATTAATACCTCACCCCAGACACAATCTACCACATACACAACATACCCAACCCCAACTACCACAATATCACACAACACACAAAAACCCAACCCCTCCACACAACCACACACACACACAATCATCCACAACCAAACACAACACCACACAACCCACACACACAAACACACACCGACAACCACCACACAACACCAACAACACACACCACATCACCACAACCCAACACTACACCCAAACACACACAGACACAAACAACACACCTCACACCACCCAACCACCAACAACACCAAACCACCAGACACAAACACCACAAACCACACCAACACACCAACACACACCACACACCCACAAAGCACAAAAATCAAGAACACAACACACAACAACACAACCAACACAACACCACCAACAACCACACTACACCACAACACACCACACTCCATAAATCAACCACACCAAACAAACACCACACCAATACACACCACAACATCGACCAACACCACAACAACTACCGCCCACTGAACAAAAAACCACAAACAACACCACACTACCACAAACACCGACAAGACCACACATAACCCACTCAAAAACCAAACAACACCACACACACACCAACACACACCACCACACACAACAATAATCCCGCCCCATACTGACACTCGCCCAATGAGAGGTAGATCAGCGGGTAATCCCGCCCCATACTGACACTCGCCCAATGAGAGGTAGATCACCGGGTAATCCCGCCCCATACTGACACTCGCCCAATGAGAGGTAGATCACCGGGTAATCCCGCCCCATACTGACACTCGCCCAATGAGAGGTAGATCACCGGGTAATCCCGCCCCATACTGACACTCGCCCAATGAGAGGTAGATCAGCGGGTAATCCCGCCCCATACTGACACTCGCCAAATGAGAGGTAGATCAGCGGGTAATCCCGCCCCATACTGACACTCGCCCAATGAGAGGTAGATCAGCGGGTAATCCCGCCCCATACTGACACTCGCCCAATGAGAGGTAGATCAGCGGGTAATCCCGCCCCATACTGACACTCGCCCAATGAGAGGTAGATCAGTGGGTAATCCCGCCCCATACTGACACTCGCCCAATGAGAGGTAGATCAGCGGGTAATCCCGCCCCATACTGACACTCGCCCAATGAGAGGTAGATCAGCGAGTAATCCCGCCCCATACTGACACTCGCCCAATGAGAGGTAGATCAGCGGGTAATCCCGCCCCATACTGACACTCGCCCAATGAGAGGTAGATCACCGGGTAATCCCGCCCCATACTGACACTCGCCCAATGAGAGGTAGATCAGTGGGTAATCCCGCCCCATACTGACACTCGCCCAATGAGAGGTAGATCAGGGGTAATCCCGCCCATACTGACACTCGCCCAATGAGAGGTAGATCACCGGTAATCCCGCCCCATACTGACACTCGCCCAATGAGAGGTAGATCACAGGGTAATCCCGCCCCATACTGACACTCGCCCAATGAGAGGTAGATCAGCGGGTAATCCCGCCCCATACTGACACTCGCCCAATGAGAGGTAGATCAGCGGGTAATCCCGCCCCATACTGACACTCGCCCAATGAGAGGTAGATCAGCGGGTAATCCCGCCCCATAATGACACTCGCCCAATGAGAGGTAGATCAGCGGGTAATCACGCCCCATACTGACACTCGCCCAATGAGAGGTAGATCACCCGGGTAATCCCGCCCCATACTGACACTAGCCCAATGAGAGGTAGATCACCGGGTAAACCCGCCCCATACTGACACTCGCCCAATGAGAGGTAGATCACCGGGTAATCCCGCCCCATACTGACACTCGCCCAATGAGAGGTAGATCAGCGGGTAATCCCGCCCCATACTGACACTCGCCCAATGAGAGGTAGATCAGCGGGTAATCCCGCCCCATACTGACACTCGCCCAATGAGAGGTAGATCACCGGGTAATCCCGCCCCATACTGACACTCGCCCAATGAGAGGTAGATCACCGGGTAATCCCGCCCCATACTGACACTCGCCCAATGAGAGGTAGATCAGTGGGTAATCCCGCCCCATACTGACACTCGCCCAATGAGAGGTAGATCAGTGGGTAATCCCGCCCCATACTGACACTCGCCCAATGAGAGGTAGATCACCGGGTAATCCCGCCCCATACTGACACTCGCCCAATGAGAGGTAGATCACCGGGTAATCCCGCCCCATACTGACACTCGCCCAATGAGAGGTAGATCACCGGGTAATCCCGCCCCATACTGACACTCGCCCAATGAGAGGTAGATCAGCGGGTAATCCCGCCCCATACTGACACTCGCCCAATGAGAGGTAGATCAGCGGGTAATCCCGCCCCATACTGACACTCGCCCAATGAGAGGTAGATCAGCGGGTAATCCCGCCCCATACTGACACTTGCCCAATGAGAGGTAGATCACCGGGTAATCCCGCCCCATACTGACACTCGCCCAATGAGAGGTAGATCACCGGGTAATCCCGCCCCATACTGACACTAGCCCAATGAGAGGTAGATCACCGGGTAATCCCGCCCCATACTGACACTCGCCCAATGAGAGGTAGATCACCGGGTAATCCCGCCCCATACTGACACTCGCCCAATGAGAGGTAGATCACCGGGTAATCCCGCCCCATACTGACACTCGCCCAATGAGAGGTAGATCAGCGGGTAATCCCGCCCCATACTGACACTCGCCCAATGAGAGGTAGATCAGCGAGTAATCCCGCCCCATACTGACACTCGCCCAATGAGAGGTAGATCACCGGGTAATCCCGCCCCATACTGACACTCGCCCAATGAGAGGTAGATCACCGGGTAATCCCGCCCCATACTGACACTCGCCCAATGAGAGGTAGATCAGCGGGTAATCCCGCCCCATACTGACACTCGCCCAATGAGAGGTAGATCAGCGGGTAATCCCGCCCCATACTGACACTCGCCCAATGAGAGGTAGATCACCGGGTAATCCCGCCCCATACTGACACTCGCCCAATGAGAGGTAGATCACCGGGTAATCCCGCCCCATACTGACACTCGCCCAATGAGAGGTAGATCACCGGGTAATCCCGCCCCATACTGACACTCGCCCAATGAGAGGTAGATCAGCGGGTAATCCCGCCCCATACTGACACTCGCCCAATGAGAGGTAGATCAGCGAGTAATCCCGCCCCATACTGACACTCGCCCAATGAGAGGTAGATCAGCGGGTAATCCCGCCCCATACTGACACTCGCCTAATGAGAGGTAGATCACCGGGTAATCCCGCCCCATACTGACACTCGCCCAATGAGAGGTAGATCAGCGGGTAATCCCGCCCCATACTGACACTCGCCCAATGAGAGGTAGATCACCGGGTAATCCCGCCCCATACTGACACTCGCCCAATGAGAGGTAGATCAGCGGGTAATCCCGCCCCATACTGACACTCGCCCAATGAGAGGTAGATCACCGGGTAATCCCGCCCCATACTGACACTAGCCCAATGAGAGGTAGATCACCGGGTAATCCCGCCCCATACTGACACTCGCCCAATGAGAGGTAGATCACCGGGTAATCCCGCCCCATACTGACACTCGCCCAATGAGAGGTAGATCACCGGGTAATCCCGCCCCATACTGACACTCGCCCAATGAGAGGTAGATCAGCGGGTAATCCCGCCCCATACTGACACTCGCCCAATGAGAGGTAGATCAGCGAGTAATCCCGCCCCATACTGACACACGCCCAATGAGAGGTAGATCACCGGGTAATCCCGCCCCATACTGACACTCGCCCAATGAGAGGTAGATCACCGGGTAATCCCGCCCCATACTGACACTCGCCCAATGAGAGGTAGATCAGCGGGTAATCCCGCCCCATACTGACACTCGCCCAATGAGAGGTAGATCAGCGAGTAATCCCGCCCCATACTGACACTCGCCCAATGAGAGGTAGATCAGTGGGTAATCCCGCCCCATACTGACACTCGCCCAATGAGAGGTAGATCAGCGGGTAATCCCGCCCCATACTGACACTCGCCCAATGAGAGGTAGATCAGCGGGTAATCCCGCCCCCTACTGACACTCGCCCAATGAGAGGTAGATCACCGGGTAATCCCGCCCCATACTGCCACTCGCCCAATGAGAGGTAGATCAGCGGGTAATCCCGCCCCATACTGACACTCGCCCAATGAGAGGTAGATCAGCGGGTAATCCCGCCCCATACTGACACTCGCCCAATGAGAGGTAGATCACGGGTAATCCCGCCCCATACTGACACTCGCCCAATGAGAGGTAGATCACCGGGTAATCCCGCCCCATACTGACACTCGCCCAATGAGAGGTAGATCAGCGGGTAATCCCGCCCCATACTGACACTCGCCCAATGAGAGGTAGATCACCGGGTAATCCCGCCCCATACTGACACTCGCCCAATGAGAGGTAGATCACCGGGTAATCCCGCCCCATACTGACACTCGCCCAATGAGAGGTAGATCACCGGGTAATCCCGCCCCATACTGACACTCGCCCAATGAGAGGAAGATCACCGGGTAATCCCGCCCCATACTGACACTCGCCCAATGAGAGGTAGATCACCGGGTAATCCCGCCCCATACTGACACTTGCCCAATGAGAGGTAGATCAGCGGGTAATCCCGCCCCACACTGACACTCGCCCAATGAGAGGTAGATCAGCGGGTAATCCCGCCCCATACTGACACTCGCCCAATGAGAGGTAGATCAGCGGGTAATCCCGCCCCTATGATTATTCAGCTGTATCCCTGAACGGGAACAGTTGTGTTTTCATGTATTTTTTTTCTATTAATAAAGGAATTGTCAAAAACCGGAGTTGTTTCTTTATTAACTGTCTTTTTCTGTGGCGAATGAATGGAGGTTCTATGTACCTCATACTCATTCACACAGGGGGGGAGGGGGCCGGGAACTGGGGCTCCCCTAGTTAAAGGGGGCTTCCAGATTTTGATTAATCAACCCCGACAACCACCAGCCAGGGTTGTGGGGAAGAGGCCCTTGTCCCATCAACATGGGGACAAGGTGCTTTGAGGGCGTGTGTCCTGGTATGGTTCAGGAGGGGGCGCTCACTTGTTCCTCCACCCCCCCCCCCCTCTTACCTGGCCTGCCGGTCTGCATGCTTGGATAAGGGTCCAGTACGGATTTGGGGGGGAGGGGGTCCAAACCATTTTTTTATTTTCTTTACATTTTGGCCTGGGGTTCCCTTTTAAAATGAATACCAGACCTGAGGGGCCTGGTATGGTTTGGGGGGGGGGGGGGGGGGGGGGGGGGCCCACGCTGTTCTGAATTTTTATTTACCGGCAATTCTTCTGTTTTACATTTCAGCTGTCAGCGTTCGGGAAGCCCACTGACAGCTGATGACGCGGCGGCTTCCCGGCCCAATGCTTAACAACCAGCTATTTCGTTGCACAAAATTCAATTGTTCCGAAAATTTTGGAATTCATTAGAAAATGAAGAAACAAAACTAAAACAAAAACACAATTGGTAACATAACAAATCTATCCGAAACACATTTCTCCATTCTGCACAATTCTCAGTATGTCTTCTGTGTGTATGGACTGTACCACTTCTCTCATGGGGGGGTTGGCAGTGTATATACACCCAGGGCTTCTTTTCTCAAACAATAGGTGCTGGAACGCAACCACGACCCCCCCCCCCCCCACCCAAAACCCCTCCACCCCCCCCAAAACCCCTCCACCCACACACACCCTCCAAATCAAATAGTAGGTGTGGTCAGTCACATTTCACAAACAGTAGGAGGGTCCTAAAGGGGCAATAAATACCAAGATTGCATTACATACAGAGTGCAGAACTGTCTCTTTTAAACACAGAAACCGGACTTCTGTGTTTTCAAGTGATTGTGGTCAGCAGGCCCCCCGAAGGGTCT
Organism: Lithobates sylvaticus; assembly: GCA_028564925.1. Classification (NCBI taxonomy): domain Eukaryota; kingdom Metazoa; phylum Chordata; class Amphibia; order Anura; family Ranidae; genus Lithobates; species Lithobates sylvaticus. The sequence goes on along the minus strand of CM053030.1, from coordinate 540,060,829 downwards.
GAGACAGAAGTGGTGGAACTGAGTTCCATCAAGTTCCCCCTGAAGAAAAGCCCTGTATACACCACATTAGGACTGACTTGAATGATGTGGTGATATTTCAGCTTTTTTTGGTAACCCTGAGACCCCATCCACACCTTGTGCTGCTATAATGCAATTACCATACCTTGAGGGTGGATCTCTGGTGGGGTTCTCCTGGGGGTGGATCTCCTGGGGGTGAATCTCTGGTGGGGTTCTCCTGGGGCTGGATCTCTGGTGGGGTTCTCCTGAGGGTGGGTCTCTGGTGGGGTTCTCCTGAGGGTGGGTCTCTGGTGGGGTTCTCCTGAGGGTGGATCTCTGGTGGGGTTCTCCTGAGGGTGGGTCTCTGGTGGGGTTCTCCTGAGGGTGGATCTCTGGTGGGGTTCTCCTGAGGGTGGATCTCTGGTGGGGTTCTCCTGAGGGTGGATCTCTGGTGGGGTTCTCCTGAGGGTGGGTCTCTGGTGGGGTTCTCCTGAGGGTGGATCTCTGGTGGGGTTCTCCTGAGGGTGGATCTCTGGTGGGGTTCTCCTGAGGGTGGATCTCTGGTGGGGTTCTCCTGAGGGTGGATCTCTGGTGGGGTTCTCCTGAGGGTGGATCTCTGGTGGGGTTCTCCTGAGGGTGGGTCTCTGGTGGGGTTCTCCTGAGGGTGGGTCTCTGGTGGGGTTCTCCTGAGGGTGGGTCTCTGGTGGGGTTCTCCTGAGGGTGGGTCTCTGGTGGTGGTTATTTTGTTGGGTCTCTGGTAGGTTTTTTTTTCAAGGCTATCTTGTAGGGTTCTCCTGAGGGTGGGTCTCTGGTGGGGTTCTCCTGAGGGTGGGTCTCTGGTGGGGTTCTCCTGAGGGTGGATCTCTGGTGGGGTTCTCCTGAGGGTGGATCTCTGGTGGGGTTCTCCTGAGGGTGGATCTCTGGTGGGGTTCTCCTGAGGGTGGGTCTCTGGTGGGGTTTTCTTCCTGGATAACTGATAGCATTTCTTTTGTTGGTGGATCTTTTGTCAGTGGGCTCCCTGTATGGTTGATCTATGGTGGGGTTCTCTTGAGGGTGAGTCTCTGGCAGGGTTCTCTTCCAGGATTTCTGGTAAGGTTCTCTTCATGGATATCTTGTGGGGTTTTCTTTTGTTGGTGGGTCTATGGTGGGGTTCTCCTTGAGGATCTCTGGTAAGGTTCTCTTCGTGGATATTTTGTGGGATTTTTTTTTTTTTTTGTGTATCTATGGTGGGGTTCTATTTGGTTGGTGGGTCTCTGGTGGGGTTCTATTCCAGGATCTCTGGTAGGGGTTCTCTGCATGGATATCTTGTGGGGTTTTCTTCTGTTGGCGGATCTCTGGCAGGGTTTTCTTGGTGGGGAGCAGTGATGGATGAATTTTCCAAGGGTCTGGTGAAGCTAGACTGAAATTTGGCGAACTTAAGGGGGAATCCTGTTTTAAACATTTTTTGTTTTTTTTGGGGGGGGGGGGGGGGGTGGCCTTACTAGAGATCCTGGAAGGGAACCCTACCATAGATCCACCAACAAATGAAATGCCACCAGTTATCCAGGAAGTAAAAATATGCAGACCAAGGGTTCTCTTGATTCTGTGGAGGGGGTTCTCTTGATTCTGTGGAAGGGGTTCTCTTGATTCTGCGGAGGGGGTTCTCTTGATTCTGCGGAGGGGGTTCTCTTGATTCTGTGGAGGGGGTTCTCTTGATTCTGTGGAGGGGGGTTCTCTTGATTCTGTGGAGGGGGGGTTCTCTTGATTCTGTGGAGGGGGTTCTCTTGATTCTGTGGAGGGGGTTCTCTTGATTCTGTGGAGGGGGTTCTCTTGATTCTGTGGAGGGGGTTCTCTTGATTCTGTGGAGGGGGTTCTCTTGATTCTGTGGAAGGGGTTCTCTTGATTCTGTGGAAGGGGTTCTCTTGATTCTGTGGAAGGGGTTCTCTTGATTCTGTGGAAGGGGTTCTCTTGATTCTGTGGAGGGGGTTCTCTTGATTCTGTGGATGGGGTTCTCTTGATTCTGTGGAGGGGGGGTTCTCTTGATTCTGTGGAGGGGGTTCTCTTGATTCTGTGGAGGGGGTTCTCTTGATTCTGTGGAGGGGGTTCTCTTGATTCTGTGGAGGGGGTTCCCTTGATTCTGTGGAGGGGGTTCTCTTGATTCTGTGGAGGGGGAGGGGGTTCTCTTGATTCTGTGGAGGGGGTTCTCTTGATTCTGTGGAAGGGGTTCTCATGATTCTGTGGAGGGGGTTCCCTTGATTCTGTGGAGGGGGTTCCCTTGATTCTGTGGAGGGGGTTCTCTTGATTCTGTGGAGGGGGAGGGGGTTCTCTTGATTCTGCGGAGGGTGTTCTCTTGATTCTGCGGAGGGTGTTCTCTTGATTCTGCGGAGGGGGTTCTCTTGATTCTGCGGAGGGGGTTCTCTTGATTCTGCGGAGGGGAGGTTCTCTTGATTCTGCGGAGGGGGTTCTCTTAATTCTGCGGAGGGGGTTCTCTTGATTCTGCGAGGGGGTTCTCTTGATTCTGCGGAGGGGGTTCTCTTGATTCTGCGGAAGGGGTTTCCCTTGATTCTGCGGAGGGGGTTCTCTTGATTCTGCGGAGGGGGTTCCCTTGATTCTGCGGAGGGGGTTCCCTTGATTCTGCGGAGGGGGTTCCCTTGATTCTGTGGAGGGGGTTCTCTTGATTCTGTGGAAGGGGTTCTCTTGATTCTGTGGAAGGGGTTCTCTTGATTCTGTGGAGGGGGTTCTCTTGATTCTGTGGGGGGGGGGGTTCTCTTGATTCTGTGGAGGGGGTTCTCTTGATTCTGTGGAGGGGGTTCTTTTGATTCTGTGGAGGGGGTTCTCTTGATTCTGTGGAGGGGGTTCTCTTGATTCTGTGGAGGGGGTTCTCTTGATTCTGTGGAGGGGGTTCTCTTGATTCTGCGGAGGGGGTTCTCTTGATTCTGCGGAAGGGGTTTCCCTTGATTCTGCGGAGGGGGTTCTCTTGATTCTGCGGAGGGGGTTCCCTTGATTCTGGAGGGGGTTCCCTTGATTCTGCGGAGGGGGTTCCCTTGATTCTGTGGAGGGGGTTCTCTTGATTCTGCGGAGGGGGTTCTCTTGATTCTGTGGAGGGGGTTCTCTTGATTCTGTGGAGGGGGTTCTCTTGATTCTGTGGGGGGGGGGGGTTCTCTTGATTCTGTGGAGGGGGTTCTCTTGATTCTGTGGAGGGGGTTCTTTTGATTCTGTGGAGGGGGTTCTCTTGATTCTGTGGAGGGGGTTCTCTTGATTCTGTGGAGGGGGTTCTCTTGATTCTGTGGAGGGGGTTCTCTTGATTCTGTGGAGGGGGTTCTCTTGATTCTGTGGGGGGGGGGGGTTCTCCTTGATTCTGTGGAAGGGGTTCTCTTGATTCTGTGGAAGGGGTTCTCTTGATTCTGTGGAGGGGGGTTCTCTTGATTCTGTGGAGGGGGTTCTCTTGATTCTGTGGAAGGGGTTCTCTTGATTCTGTGGAGGGGGTTCTCTTGATTCTGTGGGGGGGGGTTCTCTTGATTCTGTGGAGGGGGGGTTCTCTTGATTCTGTGGAGGGGGTTCTCTTGATTCTGTGGAGGGGGTTCTCTTGATTCTGTGGAGGGGGGTTCTCTTGATTCTGTGGAGGGGGTTCTCTTGATTCTGTGGAGGGGGGTTCTCTTGATTCTGTGGAGGGGGTTCTCTTGATTCTGTGGAGGGGGTTCTCTTGATTCTGTGGGGGGGGGGGGTTCTCCTTGATTCTGTGGAGGGGGTTCTCCTTGATTCTGTGGAGGGGGTTCTCCTTGATTCTGTGGAGGGGTTTCTCTTGATTCTGTGGAAGGGGTTCTCTTGATTCTGTGGAGGGGGGTTCTCTTGATTCTGTGGAGGGGGTTCTCTTGATTCTGTGGAAGGGGTTCTCTTGATTCTGTGGAGGGGGGGTTCTCTTGATTCTGTGGAGGGGGGGTTCTCTTGATTCTGTGGAGGGGGGGGTTCTCTTGATTCTGTGGAGGGGGGTTCTCTTGATTCTGTGGAGGGGGTTCTCTTGATTCTGTGGAGGGGGTTCTCTTGATTCTGTGGAGGGGGGTCTCTTGATTCTGTGGAGGGGGTTCTCTTGATTCTGTGGAGGGGGGTTTCTCTTGATTCTGTGGAGGGGGTTCTCTTGATTCTGTGGAGGGGGTTCTCTTGATTCTGTGGAGGGGTTCTCTTGATTCTGTGGGGGGGGGGGTTCTCCTTGATTCTGTGGAGGGGGTTCTCCTTCTGGGGTGGGGGTTCTCTTGATTCTGTGGAGGGGGTTCTCTTGATTCTGTGGAGGGGGTTCTCTTGATTCTGTGGAGGGGGTTCTCTTGATTCTGTGGAGGGGGGTTCTCTTGATTCTGTGGAGGGGGTTCTCTTTGATTCTGTGGAAGGGGTTCTCTTGATTCTGTGGAGGGGGGTTCTCTTGATTCAGTGGAGGGGGGGTTCTCTTGATTCTGTGGAGGGGGGGTTCTCTTGATTCTGTGGAGGGGGGTTCTCTTGATTCTGTGGAGGGGGGTTCTCTTGATTCTGTGGAGGGGTTTCTCTTGATTCTGTGGAGGGGGGGTTCTCTTGATTCTGTGGAGGAGGTTCTCTTGATTCTGTGGAGGGGGTTCTCTTGATTCTGTGGTGGGGGGGTTCTCTTGATTCTGCGGTGGGGGTTCTCTTGATTCTGCGGTGGGGGTTCTCTTGATTCTGTGGAGGGGGGGTTCTCTTGATTCTGTGTAGGGGGGGTTCTCTTGATTCTGTGGAGGGGGGGTTCTCTTGATTCTGTGGAGGGGGTTCTCTTGATTCTGTGGAGGAGGTTCTCTTGATTCTGTGGAGGGGTTTCTCTTGATTCTGTGGAGGGGGGGTTCTCTTGATTCTGTGGAGGGGGGTTCTCTTGATTCTGTGGAGGAGGTTCTCTTGATTCTGTGGAGGGGGTTCTCTTGATTGTGTGGTGGGGGTTCTCTTGATTCTGCGGTGGGGGTTCTCTTGATTCTGCGGAGGGGGGGTTCTCTTGATTCTGTGGGGGGGTTCTCTTGATTCTGTGGAGGGGGTTCTCTTGATTCTGTGGAGGGGGGGTTCTCTTGATTCTGTGGAGGGGGGTTCTCTTGATTCTGTGGAGGGGGGGTTCTCTTGATTCTGTGGAGGGGGGGTTCTCTTGATTCTGTGGAGGGGGGGTTCTCTTGATTCTGCGGAGGGGGGTTCTCTTGATTCTGTGGAGGGGGTTCTCTTGATTCTGTGGAGGGGGGGTTCTCTTGATTCTGTGGAGGGGGGGTTCTCTTGATTCTGTGGAGGGGGGGTTCTCTTGATTCTGTGGAGGGGGGGTTCTCTTGATTCTGTGGAGGGGGGGGTTCTCTTGATTCTGTGGAGGGGGGGTTCTCTTGATTCTGTGGAGGGGGGGTTCTCTTGATTCTGTGGAGGGGGTTCTCTTGATTCTGTGGAGGGGGGGTTCTCTTGATTCTGTGGAGGGGGGGTTCTCTTGATTCTGTGGAGGGGGTTCTCTTGATTCTGTGGAGGGGGGGGTTCTCTTGATTCTGTGGAGGGGGGGGTTCTCTTGATTCTGTGGAGGGGGTTCTCTTGATTCTGTGGAGGGGGGGTTCTCTTGATTCTGTGGAGGGGGGGTTCTCTTGATTCTGTGGAGGGGGGGTTCTCTTGATTCTGTGGAGGGGGGTTCTCTTGATTCTGTGGAGGGGGGGTTCTCTTGATTCTGTGGAGGGGGGGTTCTCTTGATTCTGTGGAGGGGGGGTTCTCTTGATTCTGCGGAGGGGGGGTTCTCTTGATTCTGCGGAGGGGGGGTTCTCTTGATTCTGCGGAGGGGGTTCTCTTGATTCTGTGGAGGGGGTTCTCTTGATTCTGTGGAGGGGGTTCTCTTGATTCTGTGGAGGGGGTTCTCTTGATTCTGTGGAGGGGGTTCTCTTGATTCTGCGGTGGGGGTTCTCTTGATTCTGCGGTGGGGGTTCTCTTGATTCTGTGGAGGGGGTTCTCTTGATTCTGTGGAGGGGGTTCTCTTGATTCTGTGGAGGGGGTTCTCTTGATTCTGTGGAGGGGGTTCTCTTGATTCTGTGGGGGGGGGGGTTCTCCTTGATTCTGTGGAAGGGGTTCTCTTGATTCTGTGGAAGGGGTTCTCTTGATTCTGTGGAGGGGGGTTCTCTTGATTCTGTGGAAGGGGTTCTCTTGATTCTGTGGAAGGGGTTCTCTTGATTCTGTGGAGGGGGGTTCTCTTGATTCTGTGGAAGGGGTTCTCTTGATTCTGAGGAGGGGGTTCTCTTGATTCTGTGGGGGGGGGTTCTCTTGATTCTGTGGAGGGGGGGTTCTCTTGATTCTGTGGAGGGGGTTCTCTTGATTCTGTGGAGGGGGTTCTCTTGATTCTGTGGAAGGGGTTCTCTTGATTCTGTGGAGGGGGTTCTCTTGATTCTGTGGAGGGGGTTCTCTTGATTCTGTGGAGGGGGTTCTCTTGATTCTGTGGAGGGGGTTCTCTTGATTCTGCGGTGGGGGTTCTCTTGATTCTGCGGTGGGGGTTCTCTTGATTCTGCGGTGGGGGTTCTCTTGATTCTGTGGAGGGGGTTCTCTTGATTCTGTGGAGGGGGGGTTCTCTTGATTCTGTGGAGGGGGGTTCTCTTGATTCTGTGGAGGGGGGGTTCTCTTGATTCTGTGGAGGGGGGGTTCTCTTGATTCTGTGGAGGGGGGGTTCTCTTGATTCTGTGGAGGGGGGTTCTCTTGATTCTGTGGAGGGGGGTTCTCTTGATTCTGTGGAAGGGGTTCTCTTGATTCTGTGGAAGGGGTTCTCTTGATTCTGTGGAGGGGGGTTCTCTTGATTCTGTGGAAGGGGTTCTCTTGATTCTGCGGAGGGGGTTCTCTTGATTCTGTGGAGGGGGGGTTCTCTTGATTCTGCAGAGGGGGGGGTTCTCTTGATTCTGTGGTGGGGGGTTCTCTTGATTCTGTGGAGGGGGGTTTCTCTTGATTCTGTGGAGGGGGTTCTCTTGATTCTGTGGAGGGGGTTCCCTTGATTCTGTGGAGGGGGGGTTCTCTTGGTTCTGTGGAGGGGGTTCTCTTGATTCTGTGGAGGGGGGGGGGGGTTCTCTTGATTCTGTGGAGGGGGGGTTCTCTTGATTCTGTGGAGGGGGGTTCTCTTGATTCTGCGGTGGGGGTTCTCTTGATTCTGTGGAGGGGGTTCTCTTGATTCTGCGGTGGGGGTTCTCTTGATTCTGCGGTGGGGGTTCTCTTGATTCTGCGGTGGGGGTTCTCTTGATTCTGCGGTGGGGGTTCTCTTGATTCTGTGGAGGGGGTTCTCTTGATTCTGTGGAGGGGGGGTTCTCTTGGTTCTGTGGAGGGGGTTCTCTTGATTCTGTGGAGGGGGGGTTCTCTTGATTCTGTGGAGGGGGGGTTCTCTTGATTCTGTGGAGGGGGGGTTCTCTTGATTCTGCGGTGGGGGTTCTCTTGAT
>CM053030.1:539915938-540048438 GCA_028564925.1 Lithobates sylvaticus | reverse complement strand
CTGTACAGAGAAACACCAATCAGTCTCCTCCCCTTGTGAGTCCCCTCCCCCCACAGTAAGAATCACTCTTAGGGAACATATTAACCCCTCCCCCCCCCCTAGTGGTTAACCCCTTCACTGCCAGTGTCATTTATACAGGAATCAGTGCATTTAAATAGCATTGATTGCTGTATAAATGACAATGGTGCCAAAAATGTGTCAAAAATGTCCGATGTGTCCGCCATAATGTCGCAGTCACAATAAAAATCGCTGATCGCCGCCATTACTAGTAAAAAAAAAATATTAATAAAAATGCTATAAAAACTATCCCCTATTTTGTAAACGCTATAACTTTTGCGCAAACTAATCAATGATCGCTAATTGCGATTTTTTTTTTTTTTTTTATTTTTTTTTTTTTTTTTACCAAAAATATGTAGAAGAATACGTATCGGCCGAAACTGAGGAAAATAAATGTTTTTTTATATATTTTTTGGGGATATTTAGTATAGTGAAAAGTAAAAAATATTGTTTTTTTTTTTTAAATTTGTCGCTCTTCTTTTGTTTATAGCGCAAAAAATAAAAAACGCAGAGGTGATCAAATACCACCAAAAGAAAGCTCTATTTGTGGGGAAAAAATGCTAACAATTTCATTTGGGTACAGTGTCGTATGACCGCGCAATTGTCATTCAAAGTGTGTCAGCGCTGAAAGCTGAAAAATGGCCTGGGCAGGAAGGGGGTGAAAATGCCCTGTACTGAGGTGGTTAAGCATTTCCATGTGAGGGAGGAAGGGTGGGTGTGGGGGGAGGGGTCCAATCTGGGTAATGTTATGAACCGATCAAAGCCACCCTTGAACCCATTCACCCCTAAAGGGTTCTGTGAATGGGTGGGGGCCATGTGTAGTAATGAATGTGGATGAAACCTATTCGGTACCCATATGATTGAGGGGAAGCTCTGCAGTAGTAATGTGTTATCTAGGGGGGAGGGGGGAATCCAGAAACCGTTAGGGTGTGGGCTCCCCCCGGAACATTGAAGGAGGTATGTTGGTATCAAGTTTTGAGGGTGTGGAGATCGCCTAAGTAGGATCAGTGAGGATTAATGGGGTAAGAGGAAGGGTATGGGCAGAGGAAGGGTATGGGCAGAGGGAGGGTATGGGCAGAGGGAGGGCATGATAATCCAGACACTATGATGCTTCGGAGACAGATCAATATGTATCATGGCTGAGAGGTTGGGTCACCGGGCGGAATGGTCAAAGTCGAGGAGTCTCTAAAGTGCAACCAGCCAGCCCATGTTGTACTAAATTTTGTCGGATTGTCTTTTGCTTGGTAAATTAGTTTTTCCATCTCGGCCGTTCTATCGACTCTTTTGAACCATTCAGCCACTGTGGGTGGTGTGGAGCTCCTCCAGTGGACCGGGACACAGAGATTGGCTGCATTGATAAGGTGTAGGGTCAGGGGGAGGGGCATGGAGATGTGATGGAGCATATATTGGGCCGGAGGGAAGTCTGGGGCATAAGAGGTAATTTGGGTGATAAGGCGGTGAATTTTCGTCCAGTACGGTAGGATAAGAGGACACTCCCACCAGATATGAATGACGCCAATGCCAGCATGTCGGGGGGACCGAGGGGTGCATTTTGTGGATCTTATCAGGTGTCCTGTACCAGTTGGTGAATAGTTTGTATCTGTTTTCCTGGGTGGAAACATTAATGGAGCCCTTATGGATACGGTTGTGTATACGTTCCCATTCAGTGGAGGGTAAATCTATGGACAAATCTGATTCCCAACGTCGGATAAGCTAATCGCCTTTAACTTTGCGAGTGGATACTTTGCCGGCGGTATCCGCGCGGTCTCCCATTGATTTCAATGGGAAGGAGCGGTATAGGAGCGGTGAATACACGGCTCCTTCACCGCTCCAAATATGCTGCTAGCAGGACTTTTTTTTTACCGTCCTGCTAGCGCACCGCTCCAGTGTGAGCCCGCCGGCTTTCACACTGGAGGAAAGGACCCACTTTTTTTCAGGAGCTACACGGGCGCTTTTTTTAGCGCTGTAGCTTCTAAAAAACACCCCAGTGTGAAAGCACCCTTAAGGCAAGACCAGGCAGGAAATCAGGATTACGGACCAAAGGGGTCATAGGGTAGATGTGACAGCGGGGATTTAGTGAAAGAGTCCTCAACTGTGATCCAGGCTTTATTGGAACGATGCAGATGCCAATCTACAATCCTAGTTAAATGACATGCCCAGTGGCACTTTTAAATGTCAGGGAGGCCAAGGCCCCCTAGTAGTTTGGGGAGTACCAGTCTATCCCAGCTTAGTCTGGGGGTCTTGGACACCCAGATAAAAGTCCTACACATTCGCTTGTATGATGTAAAAAAGGCGGTGGATATCTTTATGGGGATTGCCTGGAAAAGGTAAAGAAGTCTGGGCAATACATTCATTTTTAATATGGCTGTCCTACCCAACCAGGAGAATGTACTAAATTGCCATTTATTTAAATCATCTTGTTGGTTTTGAAGCGCGGGTTGGAAGTCTCTCATGTAGAGATCCTGTAATTTAGTAGGTATTTTGATGCCCAGGTAAGTAATGTCCTGTGATTCCCATGTAAAGGGAAAGTTCTGCTGGCATTGGGTGACCAGTGTGGCTGGTAGGATGATGTTCAGTGCTTTCGATTTTGTAAAGTTAATTTGAAGGTTTGATAAGGTTTTGAATAATGAGAAATCCTTAAGAAGATTGGGGATAGTGACGATAGCGTCTGTGAGGAAGAGCAAAACGCCGTCCGCATAGGCTGCTAATTTATAGTGATTATCACCAATGTTAATGCCTTTGACGTCCGGGTTGTCTCTTAATCTGCGGAGCATTGGTTCCATAGTAAGGATGAATATGAGCGGGGATAGGGGGCATCCCTGACGGGTTCCATTTGAGGCAGAGAAGGCATTCGACAGGCGGCCATTGATCCTAAGTTTAGCTGTAGGTGCAGAGTATAGCGCCAGTATCATTTGGAGTGGATGCGATGGGAAACCCATTACTCTTCCATATAGTCCCAAGCAACCTTGTCGAACGCCTTCTCTGCACCCAAAGACAGGAAAAAACCTTGTGTGGATGTTTTGGAGAGCCAGTGATGGATATTTAGTGCCTTGGTAGTATTGTCCCTGGCCTCCCTGTCAGGGACAAAACCTACTTGATCAAGAGAGATCAGTTTGGGTAACAGAGGGAGAATGCGGTTTGCCAACACTTTGGCGTAGAGCTTTTGGTCTACGTTCAGGAGTGAAATCGGGCGGTAGTTAGAGACCAATGAGGGGTCTTTGCCTTGCTTGGGGATGAGAGTGACGTGTGCTTCAAGGATGTCCCTCATCGTATTAGAGGTTGGTGATAGATTATTGAAGGCTTTTGGTGAGGTTGGAAATGAGGGTGTCTGGGAAGGACTTATAATAGCTAACTGTCAGGCCATCCGGCCAGGGCTTTTGCCCGGTTTCATTTGTTTTAATGCAGTTAGAATTTCATTTCCTGAGAGTGGGAGATCAAGGTCCGAGGATTGATCAGGAGAGACGGGGGAGGGACGGTATTGTGCAAGGAAGTCTGTAATGGCTGTCAGTCGGTCCAAGGTGGCTGCAGGGGGGAGCGTGGTGGGGAGGTTGTATAGTTTGGAGAAGTACTGAACAAAATGGTCAGAGATGTCTTCAGTGGTAACAAGGGTGTCGCCGGATGGTGTTGTAATTTTGTGAATGGTATGGGCCGCTTTCTTAGCTTGAAGCGCTCTGGCTAAGAGTTTACCCGACTTGTTGCCAAATTCGTAGAATAGTTTTTGGGTCATGGCATAATTCCGTTTCAGTGTGTGATTGAGTTCCTCTAGGAGTTCTTCTCTGGCCTGAGTCAGTTCCGTCAATGAGGAGGCTGCTAGCGATGCTTTGTGTGCTTGTTCAAGTGTTAGTATGCGATCGGTCAGCTCATTAATACGCGCTTTTCTAAGTTTGTTTCGTTGGGCCGCAAGGGAGATAAATTTCCCCCTTATGACGCATTTGTGTGCTGCCCAAATGGAGATGGGAGAGGCGTCGTCCGTTGTATTTTCTGCAAAGTATTGGATAAGGCTCGTGGTAATTTGTTGTATATGGTCTAGGTCGGTCAGTAGAGAGTAGAGTATCAAGTCGCAATATATTGGATCTACCAAGGGTCTTCGGGAAGGTTACAGTTATAGTTATGGGGTTGTGGTCAGAAAGCACCATGGGTTCAATTGTAGCTTTTGAGAGGTGTGTGAGATCATTTTGGGATAAGAAAAAGTTGTCTATTCTGGAGTGTTTGTTATGAGGTGCAGAAAAGAAGGTGAAGTCCTTAGTGTTGGGGTGCAATGTGCGCCAGGCATCATGAAGTAACAGGTTGCTGAGTTGCAATTTAATAGCTCATAGAGCCCTGTAGGTTAGGAATGATGCACCATTAGATGTGTCAAGGGAGGGATTCAGAGCGACATTGAAGTCGCCTCCTACTATCAGAGTACCCGAGTGAAAGCTGAGAAGTTGTTGGAAGGTGTCTCTAAAATAGGCCACTTGTTGCGAGTTTGGGGCTTATATGTTAGTGATTGTGACAGGCCTGTGGTGCAGAGTGCCTTTGATGAATAGGAATCTCCCTTGGGAGATTCAAGGTTAACAGTGTGAAAGAACTGATTAAAGCTGAACAGGGCAAACTGAGATTGCATGGTAGTGGATACCTGAGGCTGGCTAACGGTCTCGGCGAGCTCTCCTCAGCGAGTTTGTGGGGCTGCCCTCCTGATAGTGGGTGCGGGGACCGGTAAGGTGTCTGGGGGCAGATGGAGTCCTTCGCCTACGGTACCTGCAATCTTGCACCTCCATAGGTTCCTCTTGAGGGGCTTTGCTTGTCACTGAGCGGTGAAACTTTTCATACCAGTTAGGGACATCTACCAGAGGTATGCCCAGGGTTCTGCAGAAGTGTGGGAGATCCTCTGATACTCTCAGGAGAGCCGTGCGGCCCTGGGTGGAGGCAGAAAAGCCAAACGGGAATTTCCATTCATATTGAATACCTTTTGTGCGAAGGGCATCCAGCAGGGGCTTCAGATCACATCGGTGCTGTAAGGTGATTCCTGAGAGGTTCTGATAGATTTGAAGTGCTCTCCCCTCATGGAGAATTTGAGGCCTACTTCTTGCCTGTCTGAAAATTTCTTCCTTCAGCTTGAAGTCTGTTATGCAGCAAATGATGTCCCTTGGGGGATCCGTCTCCTTTCCCTTAGGACGTAAGGCCCAGTGGATCCTTTCCATGTCAATGGGCGTATGAGGTGGTCTATTAAGCAGACCATTGAAGATTCCAGTCACAGTGGGGGTTATTTGTTCTCCCTTGACGGCCTCTGACTCTGAGATTATGGCGCCGACCTCTGTTGTCGAGATCTTCCAGATGGTGTTGCATATCTCTCATTTGTAAAGTGTGGGAGTCAATGCGATTTGCAGCTATGCGGATAGTCGCATCATGGCGTTCCCTCACTCTTTCAACTGTGAGGACTCTGTCACTGAGCACACGGATATCGAGCCTGAGCTACGAAATGGTGGCAGATAAGGTATCTTTGATATCCGCTGCGATGGTCCGCAGGTCCTGCATGTTTAAGTGTGGCTGGGGTGAGAGTTCAATGCCATTTCTATCTGTGTGAGGGCTTGAAGAACCCGCGTGTGGCGGTTCTGTCATTGCCGCCTCAGAAGCCTGAGAGAAAGAGTGCCTGTGGCGGGAAGGCGCAATGTTCCCTTAGGAACAGAGCATTTCAGGAATATTATGACCCCCGTCCCCTATTTGTTTGCGGGGGGAACTGGAGCGGGAGGCAGAAGGATTCCGTGATGCAGTCCCCATGATTTGGAGGTGTTCAGGGGCAATTTTACCTCAGATTCCAGTCAGCTTTTCCCAGTGGCGGCAGGAGCTCAGGAATCAAGCATCCATCTTCCTGCTAGGTCAGGCCACGCCCCCCACGTTTAACACCTTTTACCGGCATCTTTACAGCTCCATCGCTGGAGCCTCGGAACGCAAAACGCCATGGAGGCCATAGGCTAACATGGAGAGCTGTAAAAGCTGCAAAAATCGCTCATAAAAGCGGCTCTAAAAACGTCCCGTAGGCATGAGGCCTTAGAGCAATAATATAAATATGTCATAGTAGCCTAATGCCCATAAAAATAAATGTGGAAAAACGGGTGTTGATAACATAATGGTGAAGTCACCGGGGGGGGGGGGGGAGACAAGAAGAGGAGCGCTGAGGGAAGAATTGATGGTGATAACAAAATTACTGCCGAGAGAAAAACTCCACAAAATGAATTAACGGATCGTAAAAACCCAGAATCCAGAATCTAGCAGAGGAAATCGGGGATTAATGATATCATTTCCTATAAACCCCTCCAAGCCATTTCTTTAGCCTGGATAAAGAGTTTATAGGAATTCATCTCATTAATACCCGATTTCCTCTGCTAGATTCTGGATTTTGGGTTTTTACGATCCGTTAATTCATTTTGTGGAGTTTTTCTCTCTGCGCTCCTCTTCTTGTCTTCATATTCTGGTTACTTCACAATTATGTTATCAACACCCGTTTTTCCACATTTATTCTTATGGGCATTAGGCTGCTATCACATATTTATATTATTGCTCTAAGTGTTGACATATTTAATTCTTTTTTTTTTTCTTGGTTTATTGCGTTTCCCTGTGTTAGGAGCTGGCCGGCTGTTCCATGACCGTCCGATCGTTTAGGGGGGTCTTTATCATTTTCCTGGGCGAGTGTGCGATCCTTCCATCCATGGGTGTTCCTTGAGTGTCCACTAGGTGGTGCTGGTGGATACTGGCCGCCTTTGGTAGCTCTGTGATATTCTCTCTCGCACGGTCTATTTGCCGTTTTTGCGGTACGGCGCATGCGCAGTCCAGGATCGTATCCGGTGAGGTCATTGACCGGCGCTGGTCTGTGACGTCATCCGGATAGGCGCCAGGACGCTACTGATTGGGAAGTTCGGATCTTTTAAGTGAATTGGTTCATTTCGAACTACTCACTAAAATTAATCAATTCTTTGGTTCACTTGCTGAAAACCAACAATCTCCCCCAACCTTCTTATATGATTAGAATCCGACGGTTGTCAGGTCCTCCTGGGGACGTTTACTTGGATTTAGTTCTATGCTCAGAGCACAATCCTATTATTGTGTCAGACTGTCCAATCGTATCGTCGTGTCAGACTGTCCAATTGTATCGCCGTGTCAGACTGTCCGATCGTATCGCCGTGTCAGACTGTCCAATCGTATCGTCGTGTCAGACTGTCCGATCGTATCGCCGTGTCAGACTGTCCAATCGTATCGCCGTGTCAGACTGTCCAATCGTATCGCCGTGTCAGACTGTCCAATCGTATCGCCGTGTCAGACTGTCCAATCGTATCGTATCGTCGCGTCAGACTGTCCAATCATATCGTCGCGTCAGACTGTCCAATCGGCCGGTGTCATCAATTTTGGTGTAAATGAACAGCGGGATTTAGTTTATGAACCTCATTCTGATTGGCCGCCTTCACAGATGACATCGCCAGGCATCAGATTTTTCTGTAGTCTTTACAGCGAATGCACAGGAAAAACGATCGGATTTTAGTAGAGCTGCGCGATTCTCAGAAAATAGACTCTGGGTAGCTGACGGTGGTAATATTCATAATATGGGTAACACTAGCAAGTTTACTCAGACAGACTGTGGTGGGTAATATTCATTATATATATATAAAAAAAGAGGGGGACAGTGGTTGCCATCTTGCTGGTATTTTAAGTTCCCCCCTTTAATAGCCCGACTGTCATCTGCAAGCAAAGTCTGGGGTAGCTGAATGTGGTAATATTCATAATATATTATATTGTCGCCTCACCATCATTGCAGCCTTACTGTGCCCATCATTGCCGCTTCACATGCCCATAATTGCCGCCTTACTGTGCCCATAAATGCCACCTTACTGTGCCCTCATTGCAGCCTTTATGTGCCCATCATTGCCGCCTTACCATGCCCTCATGGCAGCCTCACCATCATTGCAGCCTTACAGGGGATCCATACAGGAGAGTTTCTTAATACAAATCGCAATAATGACAACAGTTTCATTTTAATTAGGTTCACTTTTCCTATCAAGGTGAGAGGCAAATTCCGCCAGGCGCCAATTTTTTGCATAACGATTGATATGACAGGCGCCACGTTTAGCCGGAAGTAGTCCGAAACGGAGTTAGTTATGGTGAGTCCCAGGTACTTGGCCCTAGACACCTTCTGAAGAGGTGTGGCGGCGAGGGCAGCATGGCATACATCTTTACCCAGGGGGAGAATTGTGGATTTGTGCCAATTTACACGCAACCCTGAGAAGGTAGAGCTATGATCTAAAATGGAGAGGGCCTGGGGCAGAGCCGCGGCGGGGTCGTCTAAAAATAGGACCGTCTGCGTATAGAGCCGTCTTCTCCACTAAATTGTCCACTGTAATACCTTTCACTAGAGAGGAGCCACACAAGGCAGCAGCAATCGGCCCCATCATTAAGGCAAACAGCCCGGGGGCAACCCTGCCTAGTCCCACGGCCAACCGGGAAAGACTCTGACAACCTACCATTCGATGTGATTGTGGCCGTAGGATGATCATATAGTAACCTGACCCAGTGTAAGAACACCTCCCCCAAAGCCCATATGTTGTAAAACTGCCGGCATGTATTGCCAATCGACCGGATCGAATACCTCTTCTAGATCAAGAAAAACTAACACCCGTTCGTCTGGATGTAGTGCAACATGAGTGAATACTCTCCGGAGGTTTACATCAGTGGCCTTATGGTAAGGTGACCAGATTTTTTAAATTAAATCCGGGGACAAATTTTTTTTTTTTACTAGCAATGGCGGCAATCAGCGCTCTCTGCCCATTGCCGCTGCCCGCCACACAGCCTGTCAAGTGTTACTCTTTGGGTTCCGGGTACTACTGGGTGGGGAGCGGAGGAAGATCACTCCGCCAGGGAAGGCAAGGAGATAAGCAGGCAGGCGGCTCGCCGGGACTTGAGGCAAGGCAGAAGAACATGCGAGCGGAGCTGGATGGGCATTGGGCATGCACCTGAAACTGAATAAATATTCCCTCCGCTCCGACCAGCACATTATCATCAGAAAAGGGCACAGATAATGGAAAGAAATACCCCCTCTAAGCTTGTAGGAGTGGCGGGGGGGGGGGGGGGCGTAATTCTGAATTTTCTTTTTTTAAATTCTGCACTGACCGTCTTTGAAATTGCCCCGCCCCCATTCAAATACAATCCGGGGACAAAACCGGGTACAGACTTGGTCCAGGGACAGTGTCCTCAATCCGGGCACTGTGTCTGGTCACCCTACCTTATGGGGCATAAAACGGGTCTGGTCAGGGGAAACTAAATAATGGAGTACTGTGGAGCATTTTGGTGAGAATTTTAGATCCATATTCAATAGGGCCTATAAGAGGTACATAGAAGAGGGTCCTTGTCCGGTTTAGCGAGTAGGACTACATTAGCCTCATAGGATGGGGGAAAATAATTTATACGAAGACATTTGTTGTATAAGGTCAGCAAATGTGGCGACAGAGGCTCTGCGTAGTGCTGGTACCATTCTGCATGGAGCCCATCAGGGCCAGGGGACTTACCATATGGAAAAGAGCCAATGGCAGAAGCAACCTCCTCCCCAGTGAAAGGCGCATCCAGCAATGACCTAGCGTCACCGGACAGGACAGCAAGCCTCAATCCCCCCCAAAAATGTGAGCAATGTCGTGCTGTCATATGGCGGTTTGGGTGAATAAAGTGACTTATAAATATCAACAAAGGTCTGAAGCACTTCCTCTGATCTCAAAACACCATCCGCGTCATATACACAGGGCACCACAGTTGGCATATAAGTGTCAGCAGACAACATTGCTTACAGGCCCCACATTGTGTTTGGTTACAATAAGGCCGGTTTCACACTGGGGCGGTGCGGGTGGCGGCGGTAAAGCAGTGCTATATTTAGCACTGCTTTACCGTTGTTTTAGCCGCGGTATGCGGCCGCTAGCGGGGTGGATTTAACCCCCGCTGGCGGCCGAAAAATCGTTAAAGCCCCCCGCAAAGCACCGCGAATCAGTGCTTTGCTGGTGGTATTACCGCGGTATCCCCGCGGTGTCCCATTGATTTCAATGGGTAGGTTTGGTGAATACACGGCTCCTTCACCGCTCCAAAGATGCTGCTAGCAGGACTTTATTTACCGTCCTGCCAGCGCACCGCTCCAGTGTGAGAGCCCGCCGGCTTTCACACTGGAGATAAAGGACCCGCTTTTTTCAGGCGCATTACAGGCGTTATTTTTAGCGATGTAGCGCCTGAAAAACGATTAGGTGTGAAAGGGGACTAATGGAGGTTTAGCTCTCTTCTCGCCTGCTGGAGTGACCACAAGGTCTCGGGAGTAGGAGCAGTCGCATGGTCAGCTGCACAAGCGAGTTCCACTTCCTGCAACCTCTGAGCGTCACTATTTTGCGACACTTTGGCTGCCTTTATGGCTGAGATATATTATCCCCTAAAGACCACCTTAAAAGAATCCCACACCATCTGAGGGGTGGAGGAGTCCATATTGGCTCGCTAAAAGGTGGCAAATTGAGCTGTTATCAATGGTTCCACCGTGGGCTCTGCCACCCAACCTGGCTGCAGCCTCCAAGAACGGGCTCCCACTGTGGAAGGTAAGCTCAAGGTGACCTGCAACAGGGTTATGGTCTGAAATCCCCCCAGCTAGATATGCAACCTCCGACGCCCAGGACAGCAGATTAGGGCTGGCAAAGGCCATATCCAGTCTGGAGGATGAATGGAATACATGAGACAAGTAGGAATTCTGCCGAGTAGCCGGGTGCTGCCATCTCCACAATTCACTAAGCCCAGCCGCCTCCGCCCAGACTGCAAGATCAGGATTATTTGCCCTGGATGGGTTAGAGTGAATAATCAAGTATGTTATTAAAATCCTCCACGATAAGAATTTTCAGTGGCAAGAGGGAGGTAAGCTTGTCAACTATGGAGTAGAGCACCGCAGCCTGAAAAGGTGGTGGCACATACACATTAACCAGTGCAAGTTTCAAGGAGTCTGTTTCTAGAACCACAGCTATATATCTCCCGGCAGGGTCTGAGAATACTTGGTTTAAAGTACAATTCAGGCTTTTGTGCAAAATAATAGAGACCCCCCTGACATACGTGGAAAAGGAGGAGTGGAAGGCACATTGAATCCAGTTCCTTTTTAAAGATAAAATCCTGTTTCCCATCAGGTGGGTCTCCTGCAACAGTACCACGTGTGGATTGTGGGTCTTTATATATTGTAAAACTGTGAATCTTTTAAACTTTGAGTTTAATCCCCTGACATTCCAGGAGAAAATGCGCAGGTTTTTGGTCATATTGTACTTCAGGGGTAATTCAGGATGACTAGTGGGTGAGGTATATCAATGAGCGCATGTGGTCCAGTGACAGCAACCCAGGCAATGAAGACTGAGACTTTAGCCCCAGATAGTGGCATAAGAAAAATTTGCACTTTGAAACACAAAAAAAGGGGGAATTTTTTTTTTTTAGAAACAGACAACAAAAACATCCCTGCTTCCTGACCAACGGACAGTAACCAGTCAAACGAGTCAGAGAAGCTTTATTACCCAAAACTGGACTAAGTGGACTAAGCAGAGCTATTGCTCAAAACAGGTACGTGGCACTAACTAGCCGTTTTCATTGCAGGTGCCCCCAGAGTAAAGAGAGTAAGAAGTCCAGCACTGTGTTGTCATACCGGATGGTCCGTTGCCTCCGTGCCTCGGCCAGGATGAGATCCTTGTCCCTAAAATTTAGGGATTCTAGCACCAGTCGGAACCCTATGTGCCCTTTCCACTTGATAACAGGCGAGACCCTTTGCAGGTTTAATACTTGCTTAAAGAGGGATTCTGCAAACGTGGCAGGATTATCTCCCTCTGCGCCCTCTGGCAATCCCACTACCGGCACATTATTTCTGCGCAGCCTATTTTCTGCGTCGTCAGACTGCGCCATCAGGATGTTCACTTGGCACTGCAGATCCGTGAGGGTTCAATTTCTGGCTGCAGCAGAATCTTCCACGTCAGATATGTGGATTTCAGCCTTGCCCAGGCGACCACGGACTTTGTCCAGGTCCTGCCTCATGAGACCGCACTCCTGGGCCAGAGTGTCTATTCTGTTCATTTTTTTTTTTAACAAGAAACATGAGGGAGGTTTTACTTGCCTCTATGGCCATAAGAATAGCCACTGTCGCTGGATCCTCTGTCACCACAGCTGCTGGAGATGGCCCTGGGCTAGCAGCAGGCTCAGGCTCCATGATCTCCCCGCTCCGCTCCTCTGTCTGCACCGCTATAGTAGATCTGCATTGTGCACGAGGTGGTAAAATGGCCGCCGCGCGTGTGACTGGCGGGGAGCCCCGATGCCCGCCAGCGGTCTGCTTCTTCCTGGCTGACTTCCTCTCTTGCATGGGCAACACAGGGGGGATCCCCAGGCTGACTGCAACAGTTTGCTGAGCAGGATGGCGTTCTATGATCCCCTATAGACAGGATTTGCTGCAGGATATCAGGAGCCTCTGTGGGATTTCCCGGCTTCACATCCTGGCCACGCCCCTAGATGCCATTTATTTTATGGGTCAGGTGTGTTTATTTCAGGTGTGTATTAAGGATGAGATACTAGACATATATCTTTTATATATACTTCAATATGGCCTTTATCGGCTGAGTTTCTATCTAGTTAGAAACATATTTTACCAGCAATTTTTTGCTGTGTTAATTCTATATATATATATCCGCTCTCTCTTCTTGAGACAGTTTGCCTACTTATTTTCTGTATCTTGTCCTGGTTCCCACACTTGCCTGGGAATTTCCCCTCAGGGGCCTATAGACGCCCTTCGATTTGGTCGGTCCTGCCATGGTAAGCTCCGCTGATTATATTTCATGCGTTTGTGAGTGGAATCCTGGTAAACGGACGTTCAGAGGCAGTTCCTGAACTTATCCAATGTTATCTTTTGTGTACACAGGTTTCTTTAACCACTTCAGCCCCGGACCATTTGGCAGCCAAAGGACCAGAGGTCTTTTTTCAATTTCGCACTGCACTACTTTAACTGGTAATTGCGCGGTCATGCAATTTTGTAACCAAACGAAATTTGCGTCCTTTTCTTCCCACAAATAGAGCTTTCTTTTGATGGTATTTGATTGCCTCTGTGATTTTTATTTTTTGCGATATAAACGGAAAAAGAGAGAAAATTTTGAAAAAAAAAGAGATTTTCTACTTTTTGTTATAAAAAAAATCTAATAAACTCAATTTTAGTCAAACATTTGGGCCAAAATGTATTCAGCCACATGTCTTTAGTAAAAAAAAAAATGCCAATAAGCGTATATTTATTGGTTTGCGCAAAAGTTATAGCGTCTACAAACTAGAGTACATTTTCTGGAATTTACACCGCTTTTAATTTATGACTGCCTATTTCATTTCTTGAGGTGCTAAAATGGCAGAGAAGTACAAAACCCCCCCAAATGACCCCATTTTGGAAAGTAGACACCCCAAGCTATTTGCTGAGAGGCATGTTGAGCCCATTGAATATTTTTTTTTTTTTTTTGTCCCAAGTGATTGAATAAAGACAAAAATAAAAAAGATTTTTTTTTTTTTCAAAAAGTTGTCACTAAATGATATATTGCTCACACATGCCATAGTTATATGTGGAATTGCACCCCAAAATACATTTTGCTGCTTCTCCTGAGTATGGGGATACCACATGTGTGGGACTTTTTGGGAGCCTAGCCGCGTACGGGGCCCCGAAACCCAAGCACCGCCTTCAGGATTTCTAAGGGTGCAAATTTTTGATTTCACTCCTCACTACCTATCACCGTTTCGAAGGCCATAAAATGCCAAAATAGCACAAAACCCCCCCAAATGACCCCATTTTGGAAAGTAGACACCCCAAGCTATTTGTTGAGAGGCATGGTGAGTATTTTACAGCTCTCATTTGTTTTTGAAAATGAAGAAAGTAAAGAAAAAAAATTTTTTTTTTTCTTTTTTTCAATTTTCAAAACTTTGTGACAAAAAGCGAGATCTGCAAAATACTCACCATACCTCTCAGCAAATAGCTTGGGGTGTCTACTTTCCAAAATGGGGTCATTTTGGGGGGTTTTATGCCATCTGGGCATTCCATGGCCTCCGAAACTGTGATTGGCAGTGAGAAGTGAAATAAAAAAATTACACCCTTAGAAAGCCTGAAGGCGGTGATTGGTTTTTGGGGTTCCGTACGCAGCTAGGCTCCCAAAAAGTCCCACACATGTGGTATCCCCGTACTCAGGAGAAGCAACAGAATGTATTTTGGGGTGTATTTCCACATATGCCCATGACATGTTTGAGCAATATATCATTTAGTGACAACTTTTTGTAAAAAAAATATATATATATTTTTTTTTTTTTCATTATTCAATCTCTCGGGACAAAAAAAAAAAATATTTAATGGGCTCAACATTGCTCTCATCAAATAGCTTGGGGTGTCTACTTTCCAAAATGGGGTCATTTGGGGGGGGGTTTGAACTGTCCTGGCATTTTATGCACAACATTTAGAAGCCTATGTCACACGTCACCCACTCTTCTAACCACTTGTAGACAAAGCCCTTTCTGACACTTTTTGTTTACATGAAAACATATTTTTTTTTTTGCAAGAAAATTACGTTGAACCCCCAAACACTATATATAATGTTAAAGCAAAGGCCCTACAGATTAAAATGGTGGGTGTTGCATTTTTTTTTTTCCACACAGTATTTGCGCAGCGATTTTTCAAACGCATTTTTTGTGGAAAAAATACACTTTTTTTTATTTTAATGCACTAAAACACACTATATTGCTCAAATTTTTGATGAAATAAAAAATATGATCTTAGGCCGAGTACATGGATACCAAACACGACATGCTTTAAAATTGCGCACAAACACGCAGTGGCGACAAACTACATACATTTTTAAAAGCCTTTAAAAGCCTTTACATGATACCACATTAGATTCACGGAGGAGGTCTACTGCTAAAATTACTGCCCTCGATCTGACCTTCGCGGTGATACCTCACATGCATGGTGCAATTGCTGTTTACATATGACGCCAGACCAACGCTTGTGTACGCCTTTGCGCAAGAGAAGGGGGGGCAGGGGTGCTTTTTTTTTTTTTTTTTTTTGGTTTTTTTTTTTATTTATTTAGCTTTTTTATTTTATTTTTAAACTGTTCCTTCCATTTTTTTTCTTTGTTATGATTTTTATTGTTATCTCAGGGAATGTAAATATCCCCTATGATAGCAATAGGCAGTGACAGGTACTCTTTTTTTGAAAAAATTGGGGTCTATTAGACCCTAGATCTTTCCTCTGCCCTCAAAGCATCTGACCACACCAAGATTGGTGTGATAAAATGCTTTCCCAATTTCCCAATGGCGCGGTTTATATCCGGGAGGGGGGACATTCCCTCCCACTGCTTGTAAAAGCAGTCTAGAGGCTAATTACCCGCTAGAATTGCTTTTACATGAAAGCCGATCACTGGCTGAAAAGAATGATACCAAGATGATACCTAAACCTGCAGGCATCATTCTGGTATAACCATTCAAAGTCCAGCAACATACTGGACATATATTGTAATCTTTTTATTTTTTTCATGCAGCCTCTTGGCTGAACGAAAAAAAGAGATTGATTGGTGGGTATGCCCACCATTAGAATACCTCCCTTCATCCACCCACTTCTAATGATGGGCATACATGCACCATTTATATATGCCGATGCATGGGGGCATCCTCCCGCAAAAGTTATGCCGTGTACACACGGTCGGAATTTCGACCGTATGTACGTGGCATTAGGAGCCAATCGCTCCTCCCCCCACCCTGCTGCCCCCATGCTTCGGCATATATGCTCTTTTTTTTAACTGTGGTGGTGAAATCACCTCCTACAGCGTTGGAGTCGCGGCTTTATGTATCGTGGGAGCAAACGCTGTTGCTGTCAAGATAAATAAATCCGCGTTGCAACTGAATGGCGCACCTGAAAACAAAAAAATGCTTAACACTAAAACACAGTAAACAAAATTACATACCTGAAAAGCAAGCATGATAAAACATGATAAAACATAATAAAACATTGCAGAATAGAATGGAGTAAAAAAAGAGCAACAATAGAGAGAGAATAGAGAGAGAGAGAGAAACAATAAAACGACAACTATTTTATTTTTTTTTATTTTTTTGAGATTCACAGGTAAAAAAGCTCCTGACTGAAGCGACTGAATCAAAACGCTACCACAAAAAAAATGTTAGCGATCGCAGGGATCAGGCCTGACTCTGCGAACGCTGCAGTTATGTGTGCTTAGTGTTTTGTAAGTGACAGTGATCGATCGATACTGCACTTGGGTGGGCTGGGCTGGGCGGAGGGGGAAAACGCAGGTGCTAGCAGGTATCTGGGCTGATCCCGCTAACAATGCGGTTTTTTTTGGAACCCTAAACTGCTGGGACGCTAGTATAGATCTGATCAGATCAGATATTGATCTGATCAGATACTGTGCCACTAAGGGAGGTGTATGCTTTGTGCGTGGGTGTTTGCGGTACTGGCACTAACCTGGGGCGACGCAGACCTTATTTGACCCTAAAACCTAATTGATATCACCCGCCGGGCGATCAGGGGGTTAAACCGTTATTGGGTAATAAATGGCGGGTGCCCTGACAGTATAAAAAACAAGCTAACTAACCAGCGTCACCCGTAACAGTAATACAAAAAAAAAACTGGTTACCTAGCGACACTAATGCAGCGATCAGAAAAACGATCGCTTAGTGACACTGGCAAAAGGGGGTGAAAGGGTTAACTAGGGGCAATCAGGGGGTTAAAACCTTTATTAGGTAATATATGGGGGTACCTGACGCTATATAAAAACCTGACGGGGAACCTAAATAACGAAATAACTAACTGGCTAACCAGCGTCACCAGTGACAGTTATACAGTGATCACTGGTGAAAGGGTTAACTCTAGGGGCAATCAAGGGGTTAAAACCTTTATTTAGGTTGTAATATGGGGGTACCTGACCTATAAACCTATTTATGAACCTATATAAACATGGCGGTTACCTAAAAAAAAAAAATGGTTACCTAGCGACAGCAGTGACACTAATACAGCGATCAGAAAAACGATCGCTTAGTGACACTGGCAAAAGGGGTGAAAGGGTTACCTGGGGGGCAATCAAGGGGTTAAACCTTTATTAGGGGGGGGGGTAGGGGGCTACCTTGGACCTAAAACTAACTGCACTGACAGTTATTACAGTCACACTGACACTAAATGCAGTGATCAGTAAAAAAATGATCACTGCAATGAGTGACACTGTGACTGGGGGGGGAGGGGGTGATCTGGGGGGTGATCTGGGGGTGACAGGGGGGTGTTTTGTGTGCCTATGTGTACTGGTGTCAGTGTACTGTTGGTGCACTAACCTTTACATCTTGTCACCTCGGCGTTCCGGTCACATAGACCGGCGCACCGAGCGTGACATCACTTCCTCTGCCTGTGTTTTGATTGACACAGACAGAGGAAGCATCTGATTCGCCAGGAGCGATCGCGAGGGGGTGGCCAGAAACCACTGGCCGTCCCCTCATCCCGGATCGCTCCTGAAGCGATCCCGACCGTCCCCGCCGGCCGGGGGGGGTCCGATCGGACCCCCCACCCGGCGGCAAGTGGTTAATGTCATTTTCAGGCAGTTGCCTTTAGAGGCTTTTCTTTGAAGGCAAAAAAAATGCACGTACAGGTACGTGGTTCTGCCTGTACGTGCCATTCTGCCGACGTATATATACAGGGGGCGGTCGGGAAGTGGTTATATGTTTATTCCTTATAGAGATAACTGCATATAGCATCACTGGAAATATACTCCTGAAGAAGCGGTCATCCTGCGAAACATGTTGCGTTCAAACTGATTTTTTTTTTCTTTCAATAGGTTTTTATTGGTATTAGAAAATATAACAGCCAAAAATACAAGAGAAAACTGAGTTAAGTACAATGGTGTTAACAAATACAATGTTGATATCAGGTACACAGTGACATCAATGAGCTGCGATATAGGTGGTAAACCAAGCTAAACTGAGGAGTAAATCATCATTTTGGAAGTCCAGATTGTTGATTTACTATTCTATTATGTTTCCCGTTCCCAAATGGAATATGGGAGAGTAGGTCTTTGGTATCAGATTGGCCCGGCTTCCCTCTAGCACCCCATTTGGGAGCATCCTGTGCCAGAGGAGGCCCAGCCTCATCATGGATTGTGATATGGTTTAATCCACCAAGGGAAGTCAGGTCAGCATTTGTATACAAGGAGATCCAAGGCGCCCAACGTTTAAGGGCGCCCTGGAGATGTCCGTAGGAGGACGCCATCATCCGCTCGTATGTGTAGTGTAAGTGAGTTAAATCAATTACTTGAGCTATGGTAGGGGGACTATCGTTTTTTTCATTGTCTAGTAATTGTCAATGTTGCGGCCAGGAGTAAGTGGACAATAGTGTGTTGTATTGTTGGGGGAAAGTCTTTTATCCCTAGAGATAGAATAGCTAGGGCGGGGTTTGGTATTATCTGTTGAAGGGCAATATTAGAGATTATATCAAAGATTTCCAACCAGTAGGAGTTCAAATTGGGGTATTTCCATAGAACATACATTGGGTCTCCTCGGTTGTCGCAGTGTCTCCAGCATCTGTCGGATAACAGGGGATTGAATCTGGACAGTAAGGAAGGGATGAAGTACCATCTGAGCGTTATTTTGACTGATAATTCCCACAAAGTGGAACAGCTCGAGGCTTTTTGAGTTGGAGGGCAGGATTGTTGTAAATCTGTTTCCCATTGGATGTGGGATGAAGATTTGATGAAGGTTTGTTTCTGGTGGAGGATGTTGTGGATTCCTTTTCGAGAAGGTATGCGAGAAGTTAGATAAGCCCAAGCCGATGTATGGACTTTACTCGGGGTAGATGGGGTTTTGTTTGGGCCGTGTTGGATTTGTAAATATTGGTAATAATCTGTTTGAGGAACTTTGAATTCTTTTTG
Organism: Lithobates sylvaticus; assembly: GCA_028564925.1. Taxonomy (NCBI): domain Eukaryota; kingdom Metazoa; phylum Chordata; class Amphibia; order Anura; family Ranidae; genus Lithobates; species Lithobates sylvaticus. The sequence goes on along the minus strand of CM053030.1, from coordinate 540,029,440 downwards.
GATGGTATAGAAGGATTTGAGAGTTCCCTGGGAGTAGAAATGGTGAATGTGCGTTATGCCCTTTGTAATCCAGGAGTGGAGAGAAATGTGATTGATGTTGTAGAGCAGAGACTGCTGCGGGATCCAGGCGCATCTGCGCCTTTGCGGGCTGTTTGGTGACGGACTATCAGGCGGTGAACTTTGTGGAAGTGTTGGGATGTTGTCCGTCTCCCATGTATCAGGATTAGCATCTGGTAAATCCGTGTAGGAGGAAGATGCTTGTGGTTGGTCTCAGCCGGCGCCATTTTGCCAGTTCTCTTCGGCCGTCGCTGGCATAGTGAAGAAGTCTGTAAGTTTCTTAGGCTGTCTTTCGTATTTTCGTTTGTGGGACTGCATTGAGTGATCGCCTATAGTGGAGCGGAGCTGTAAGAGGTCTCTCGGTGTGCTGTATAATGCTGAAATAGTCGCTCTTTCCCCGGTCTTCAGTCACAGTAAAGGGCTTAAGCGGCCAACTCGATCGCGTGCAAGCCACGCCCCCCAGTTCGAACTGATTTTGAACATCATTCCTAATCCTGGATGAATGCACGCTCCATTGTTCAGTTCTCGTACAGAGAATATATCTATATGTATTATGTATATTTTCTCTCTTGGAGGACCTTTTTTAAACCCTGTGTGTTTTTTCTAAATAAATTTATATATTTCTATTAGACATGTGCAATTCGTTTATTTTTTTTTCGTTTATCGTTTTTTTTCATTATTTTCGTTCGTTTTCGTACGAATGAACGAATCGTTCGAATCGTACGAATCGTAACGAATCATTCGAATCAAAAAAAACAGAAGGGCGCACCGACCTTTGTGCATTACCACTAAAAAGGTTTTATTAAAATATATAAAAAAACAGCAAAAAAACTACTCACAAACGAGTACACGGTATAGGCAAAAACATGGATGGATGCACACGTCCACTGCTTTCAGTCACGATTCTTGAACACCGGGAGGACCTGATGGTTCCTCAGTGAATGGCTGACGCGTTTCAGGGGAGTACCCCTTTCATCAGAGCCTACAAGTGGGCAATGGTCTTGTCTCCCCCCATTCTATTCAACTCTCTTCTTTTATGGGGTAAATGGGTGGGCGTGGTCGGGCACTTACCCCCTCCCCCCATCCCCTCCTCCTCGTAGGCCCTCCCATACAGTTAGAAAAGGGTGCATATGAGTATGAAAGGTACCTCTATATACAACAATCCAATGGTCCTCCAATAGATCCCCCAAGACCCCAAGGCTTCTCAGGACATGAAGGGTCTACTCATCTTGTCTAGGTCCTTAGCCGGCGTGTTCCCCATCGATCCAGTGAATCCCTTCAGTGACTGGATGGCTGGCGACTCCGGACCGGAAGTGCGGGTGTATTTGCGTTCCACCCGCAACTTCCGGTCGAACCACGCCTCGTTCTCAAACAGGCCAAAGCATTATAGTATTAAAACAGGCCATATCCCGGAAGCGCAGGTGTGTTTGCACTCCACCCGCGACTTCCGGACGGACCACACCTCGTTCCCAGACTGGCCACAAACCAAAGACACTAGAGTGAGCCATATCCCGGAAATGCGGGTGTGCATGCGCTCCACCCGCGACTTCCGGTCTAACCAAGCCTCGCTCATACAGCGGCCCTGAACCTGATGGAGCTATATATACCTCCACTGCGCCTGCGCTCCTCTACTCTACGGGCTATTACCGCGCATGCGCGCCCATACATAGCGGCTTAGTGTGGGGGGGCATCGGTGTACCCCCTCTCCACCCAAGCCTCAAAAAAGGAACACCCACACAGTGTGTTACTGGGACTAAGCTATGCCAAGGGGAATTAGTGCAGACGCATGAAGCAATACACAGGGGGGGGGGGGGGGGGGGGGGGAGATCAAAAGGGCCCCACCATACTCGCTGGAAAAAGTGTGCATGGATAGTGCACACAGTAGTGCCACTGGCAATGGCCATGAACCAAGGAAGAGTATCCACATGCAGTTGTCATACTGTTGCATACAATATACATATATATGTACACATATATATATACACATACATATGTACATGTATATGCACGCTACATGTGGACAAACAATGATGATGATAATAAAAAATAAAATTAAAAAAGATGTTAAAAAATGTGTATACAATATACATAAAAAACGCACCTAAAAAGTGTACATATATATATATATATATACATATATACACAATACTCATAAAAAAGAGCTTTCAGGTACAGTGTTCAAATCACTGCCTGCAAAGCGTGGATGTGCAAAATATATATCAAAAAACAGTTTTAGTTAGAGCATCCCCAAATCAATGGAATTTGATAGATACATAATTGAATCGTGTTGTACCACATTGCATAGTATTTACTGTTAATAATAAATATATGTTAAAATGTATTAAAACCCAATAATGTGGCAAACTAAATAAAAAACCCAAAACAGACCCCTTTCTACAGTTTAAAAGCCCCAGCACACCCACACTCCTACAGGTCTAAATGTGTTAAACACTGAACCTTACTAGGATACACAAATGCACTTCGCAGTACCATCAAATTGCGGTGCACACTTCCATATAGACCTCTTAGGACCTCTACCTCGACCTCTACCTCAATGACAAGACCATTTAACCCACTCTAAAACAGTCCCCATATGAGACTTAATAATGCTGCAGAAGGCTACATGGATCCCTAACTGCCCTTCAACACACCCCTTTCTACCCCTATTTTGAAGGCTATGGCTGCGGTGCCCTACTAACATGTATTTGTACTCAAGAAGTTTAATATTCCCTATTGCTGCAGAAATCAGTGAATAGGTCTGCAAACTATATGCTAAAGATGCGACTCAATACTCAAGCACTAGCCCCAGACCTAGCTGCCCCTCTGCCCCAACTGCAAATCTCAGACCAGATTATGTAGTTCTATTTCTTCGTTTAGGCCCTTGGGAGCCATGGTGTCCAAGGTAAAGATCCAATAGGCTTCCCTTTTGCATAGAAGCTGGTACTTTTTTCCGTTATCTAGCTCATTTGGCATAGCCTCAATGCCAAAGACCCTAAGACCTTCAATGCTACTACCATGAGCCTCTTTGAAGTGCCTGGGTACGGAGTATTTGTCTTTTTTCGTCAAGATATTGCTCCTGTGCTCATTCATCCTTGTTCTCATCTGTCTTGACGTACGACCAATATAGAGGTGGCCACAAGGGCACAAAAGCCCGTATATGACATATGCGGTCCCACAATTGATGAACTGTTTGATCTTGTGTAGTTTGCCATCGGCACCTATTAGTTCTTTCTTTCTATGGTGCATATATAGGCAGTTCCCACAGTTCGTGACCCCACATCTATAATTCCCCTTTTGGTCGAATAACGTCGTCCAAGGATTGTTGGGGCCTTTAGTTCTAGTTTTCTTTATCCTGCTTGGGGCAATAAAACTCTTGAGATCTTTTGGTCTCCTAAAGATTATATTCGGGCGCTGAGGGAGATGCGTCCTCAAAATAGGGTCTGATTCCAGAATCTTCCAGTTCTTTTTTACAATTTTCTGTATTGCACTTGCTTTGTTATTGAACCTAGTGCAAAACCGAACCTGTAAAAGCTCATCCCCCTGGGGTACCACCTTTTTTATTTTTATTTCCTCCATCTCAGTGTTGTCATATTGCACGAGATACTTCTGGAAGGCTTCTTCTAAATGTTCGTCCGTAAACCCCTTCTCTTTGAATTTGTTTCTGAGGACTGCACTTTGTTCTTCATAATCCTGTTTGAGGGTACAGGTGCGCTTCAGTCTACAGAATTGACCAAAGGGGACATTGCGGATCCATTGTGGATGGTGGTGGCTACGGGCATGAAGGTAAGAATTTCCAGCACTTGGTTTAAAGTGGGTTTTTGAGTAGATTTTCCCTTCATCGTCTGACCGTAATTCCAGGTCTAGAAAGACTAAGGAAAAGTCGTCCACCACATGTGTAAAAGAAATCCCAAAGGGATTCTCTGCACAATGTTTTAAGAAGCCCTCTAGATCCTCATCAGTTCCACCCCAAATGATAAGAATATCATCAATGTACCTTGAGTACAAGATTAAATTCCCGCCGAATGGGTTATTGGCCCAGATGTAGTTTTGTTCCCAGTACCCCATGAACAGATTTGCATAGCTTGGGGCAAATCTAGCCCCCATTGCTGTGCCCTTGACTTGCCTATAGAATCCGTCCATAAAGGTAAAGTAATTATGCGTCAGCGTAAATTCGATGCAATCATATAGAAACTGGGCTTGTGTCGGGTTGTACAGACGTGTATCGGCCAGATAATACTCCACTGCTCTTAACCCAAATTCATGCTGTATGGAAGTGTACAGAGATGCCACATCTAGGGAAAGCCATCTGTAACCTTTCTCCCATGTATATGAGCTCAGGATCTCCAAGGCGTGGCCTGAATCTTTAATATAGGATGGTAGGTTCGTGACAAGTCCTTGAAGGAAATAGTCTATGTAACATCCCAGGTTACTAGTGAGGCTATCTATTCCAGCTATAATCGGTCTACCCGGGGGTTTCTCCAGATTCTTGTGGATCTTCGGAATATGGTAGAAGTGGGGTACTACAGGATGTTTAGGAAGTAAGAAAAAATACTCGTTTTTGGTGATAACATTGTTGGCAAGTGCTTTATCTACAAGTGTTTTAAGCTCAGTACTATAGAGGGCCGTAGGGTCCCAAGTCAGTTTCTCATAGGTACTTTTGTCTCCAATGAGTCTTGATGCTTCGTCCACATACTGGTCCTTATCCTGTATAACCAGACCTCCGCCTTTGTCAGCTTTCCTTATGATTATCTCCGAGTTTTTCTTCAGACTATTAAGCGGACCATCCAGATCTGCCTCATGTCCTTTATTGAACTTACGAGTCTGGTTCTCACATATTTTCCTGAATTCTCCCATCACTACCTCATAGAATGCTGGGATACAATTGCCCTTGTTCCAGTGGGGATAGAATCCCGATTTTGGTCTAAAATTGGTACTGATGATCCTATCCTCACAGCTCCAAGGAGGGAACTCCTCCATAGGATCCCTACCCCCTTCAGCATATAGTTCTTCCAAGATATCTAGTATTCCTTCATCATCGAAGTCTCCAGGGGAGAGGGGAACAGTTGTCTCAGCCTTTTTTGTCCACAGACCCATTGATTTCCTTGAGCTTGAAGTGACGTTTAAGTGTCAAGTTCCGTATGAACTTGTTTAAATCTATAAACAACTCAAACAGGTTGGGTGGACTCTCTGGGGCAAAATTAAGCCCTCTTCTGAGCAACTTTAACTCAGGTTCTGAAAATTCACATTTTGATAAGTTGAATATTCTTATTGTGGAGTGGCCTTCTTCTACTTTGGAGTTTTTTGAAATTCGCCGCCCTCCCCTGCGACCTCTCCTTGTAGCTTTTGCTGTAATTGACTTCTGGTATTGGGAAGTGAGATCATTCGTGATGTACTGTTTTTCTGCGCTGCGGGTTTCATCTTCCCCGCAGCTCCATCCACAAAAAAAGACTCATCTACTTTTGATTGTGGTCCTTTAGTGTCTCTGACTTTACACCCCCTTCCCAAAGTTGCATTCTTTCTCTATCTCCTCTCTGATCTTTGTGGGAGTGCCGATTCTTTCTCTATCTCCTCTCTGATCTGGTGTGTTCTTGGGTCAAGATGTACCAATGAACTTTCTTGTATGGGAAGTGTGCACCGCAAATTAGGATGGTACTGCGAAGTGCATTTGTGTATCCTAGTAAGGTTCAGTGTTTAACACATTTAGACCTGTAGGAGTGTGGGTGTGTGCTGGGGGCTTTTATACTGTAGAAAGGGTCCTGTTTTGGGGTTTATTTATTTAGGTTGCACATTATTGGGTTTTAATACATTTTAACATATATTTATTATTAACAGTAAATACTATGCAATGTGGTACAACACGATTCAATTATGTATCTATCAAATTCCATTGATTTGGGGATGCTCTAACTAAAACTGTTTTTTGATATATATTCTGCACATCCACGCTTTGCAGGCAGTGATTTGAACACTGTACCTGAAAGCTCTTTTTTATGAGTATTTTTGTGTATATATGTATATATATATATATATATGTACATTTTTTAGGTGCGTTTTTTTTTTATGTATATTGTATACACATTTTTTAACATCTTTTTTAATATTATATTTTTATTATCATCATCATGGTTTGTCCACATGTAGCGTGCGTATGCATGTACATATGTATGTGTATATATATATGTGTACATATATATGTATATTGTATGCAACAGTATGACAACTGCATGTGGATACTCTTCCTTGGTTCATGGCCATTGCCAGTGGCACTACTGTATGCACTATCCATGCACACTTTTTCCAGCGAGTATGGTGGGGCACTTTTGATCTCTCCCCCCCCCCCCCCCTGTGTATTGCTTCATGCGTCTGCACTAATTCCCCTTGGCATAGCATAGTCCCAGTAACACACTGTGTGGGTGTTCCTTTTTTGAGGCTTGGGTGGAGAGGGGGTACACCGATGCCCCCCCACACTAAGCCGCTATGTATGGGCGCGCATGCGCGGTAATAGCCCGTAGAGTAGAGGAGCGCAGGCGCAGTGGAGGTAGATATAGCTCCATCAGGTTCAGGGCCGCTGTATGAGTGAGGCTTGGTTAGACCGGAAGTCGCGGGTGGAGCGCATGCACACCCGCATTTCCGGGATATGGCTCACTCTAGTGTCTTTGGTTTGTGGCCACTCTGGGAACGAGGTGTGGTCCGTCCGGAAGTCGCGGGTGGAGTGCAAACACACCTGCGCTTCCGGGATATGGCCTGTTTTAATACTATAATGCTTTGGCCTGTTTGAGAACGAGGCGTGGTTCGACCGGAAGTTGCGGGTGGAACGCAAATACACCCGCACTTCCGGTCCGGAGTCGCCAGCCATCCAGTCACTGAAGGGATTCACTGGATCGATGGGGGACACGCCGGCTAAGGACCTAGACAAGATGAGTAGACCCTTCATGTCCTGAGAAGCCTTGGGGTCTTGGGGGATCTATTGGAGGACCATTGGGTTGTTGTATATAGAGGTACCTTTCATACTCATATGCACCCTTTTCTAACTGTATGGGAGGGCCTACGAGGAGGAGGGGATGGGGGGAGGGGGTAAGTGCCCGACCACGCCCACCCATTTACCCCATAAAAGAAGAGAGTTGAATAGAATGGGGGGAGACAAGACCATTGCCCACTTGTAGGCTCTGATGAAAGGGGTACTCCCCTGAAACGCGTCAGCCATTCACTGAGGAACCATCAGGTCCTCCCGGTGTTCAAGAATCGTGACTGAAAGCAGTGGACGTGTGCATCCATCCATGTTTTTGCCTATACCGTGTACTCGTTTGTGAGTAGTTTTTTTGCTGTTTTTATATATTTTTAATAAAACCTTTTTAGTGGTAATGCACAAAGGTCGGTGCGCCCTTCTGTTTTTCTTGTTTCTGTAGTGTTGTGAACACCCATTGTTCAAAGGAGGGCTGCAAGATTTTGGACATTACCTTGAGGAATTGCACTTATATCCTTTTTTACGAAGCAAGAGACTAGACACCAGAGCGCAGGAGAATTTGTCGTATGTTTTCTGTATATCTTTGGGGACTCCAGCTGCTAGGTGATTGGTCGAGGTGATTTGATATATGACTGATCAAAAACAGCAATCATGGTACTATCGATTGAAGAAAGACAGATAAGAAGAACGTCATTGGCAAAAGGTTTTCTGAATAGTATAAACAACTATGAACGTCAACCAGAGACATGCAACGTTGTTGAAACCACTGAAGTTACACCGAATAGAGAGGAACTGATGATATCAATTTTCTATAAACTTAAGCACCTCTTAGAGAATGAAATGACCCAGTGGTGGGATATTATATTGTTGCAGAAATATTTGGAAGTCAATAGAATCCCAAGGGGGTTGAGGATCACTAAAATCTGCAGCTTTTTAGATGATGACATTAGAGAAGAATGGACTAAAGAAATGAGGTCTTTCAATAAATCCTGGTTAAATTTGATCATTAGCCAAAGGGAGAGGAATCTAGAACACATTAAGCAAGATATAGTTGACATTCAGGAGCAGCTATCAAAGTTCACAGATCTTGAATCCTTCGCCGTATGGGATCTGAGGATCAATGAACAGACTATGGAATTTGAAGCTGACCTGATAGTCAAAAAATCCGGAAAATTCGAGAGAGACAGACATGATTATATGATGGGATGTGAATTTCACTGGAAAAAGGACAAAATGGGATCCAAGGGTATAGGGGGTGAAATGGAGCAGTCCGATCATCCAGTAGACACTGCCCAGAGTGGCAATAGTAGAATGGAAAACACTATAGATGACAATATAGGCCCTAATAGCAATAGATATAGAAATAAGAATAAGAATAAATATTGGAAGAAGAACAATAGGAATAGAAATAGAAATAGAAATAAAAATAAAGATAAAAATATAAACAGAGAGTATATTTATAATAAAAACTGGGGAGACAGCTATGCCAACAATAGGAGGAGTAAGGATACCTTGCTCTATGGTCCGCCTAGAGGGAATGTACAGGATGACTTCCCACCTCCTCCCTCAGTACAAGAAAGTTCATTGGTACATCTTGACCCAAGGGCCCTCAATGGAAGAACTAATGAAAATAGGAATGAAGGGGTACAGAAAACTTTAGATTACACCAAGCAAGTCAAAGGAGACTGCATTAATTCAGTACCACAGGAGGAAAAAGAAAGGGCGAAAGATTTGGTCACGGATCCATCTTTGCGAACACACCAGATCAGAGAGGAGATAGAGAAAGAATCGGCACTCCCACAAAGATCAAGATCGAATGCAACTTTGGGAAGGGGGTGTAAAGTCAGAGACACTAAAGGACCACAATCAAAAGTAGATGAGTCTTTTTTTGTGGATGGAGCTGCGGGGAAGATGAAACCCGCAGCGCAGAAAAACAGTACATCACGAATGATCTCACTTCCCAATACCAGAAGTCAATTACAGCAAAAGCTACAAGGAGAGGTCGCAGGGGAGGGCGGCGAATTTCAAAAAACTCCAAAGTAGAAGAAGGCCACTCCACAATAAGAATATTCAACTTATCAAAATGTGAATTTTCAGAACCCGAGTTAAAGTTGCTCAGAAGAGGGCTTAATTTTGCCCCAGAGAGTCCACCCAACCTGTTTGAGTTGTTTATAGATTTAAACAAGTTCATACGGAACTTGACACTTAAACGTCACTTCAAGCTCAAGGAAATCAATGGGTCTGTGGACAAAAAGGCTGAGACAACTGTTCCCCTCTCCCCTGGAGACTTCGATGATGAAGGAATACTAGAAATCTTGGAAGAACTATATGCTGAAGGGGGTAGGGATCCTATGGAGGAGTTCCCTCCTTGGAGCTGTGAGGATAGGATCATCAGTACCAATTTTAGACCAAAATCGGGATTCTATCCCCACTGGAACAAGGGCAATTGTATCCCAGCATTCTATGAGGTAGTGATGGGAGAATTCAGGAAAATATGTGAGAACCAGACTCGTAAGTTCAATAAAGGACATGAGGCAGATCTGGATGGTCCGCTTAATAGTCTGAAGAAAAACTCGGAGATAATCATAAGGAAAGCTGACAAAGGCGGAGGTCTGGTTATACAGGATAAGGACCAGTATGTGGACGAAGCATCAAGACTCATTGGAGACAAAAGTACCTATGAGAAACTGACTTGGGACCCTACGGCCCTCTATAGTACTGAGCTTAAAACACTTGTAGATAAAGCACTTGCCAACAATGTTATCACCAAAAACGAGTATTTTTTCTTGCTTCCTAAACATCCTGTAGTACCCCACTTCTACCATATTCCGAAGATCCACAAGAATCTGGAGAAACCCCCGGGTAGACCGATTATAGCTGGAATAGATAGCCTCACTAGTAACCTGGGATGTTACATAGACTATTTCCTTCAAGGACTTGTCACGAACCTACCATCCTATATTAAAGATTCAGGCCACGCCTTGGAGATCCTGAGCTCATATACATGGGAGAAAGGCTACAGATGGCTTTCCCTGGATGTGGCATCTCTGTACACTTCCATACAGCATGAATTTGGGTTAAGAGCAGTGGAGTATTATCTGGCCGATACACGTCTGTACAACCCGACACAAGCCCAGTTTCTATATGATTGCATCGAATTTACGCTGACGCATAATTACTTTACCTTTATGGACGGATTCTATAGGCAAGTCAAGGGCACAGCAATGGGGGCTAGATTTGCCCCAAGCTATGCAAATCTGTTCATGGGGTACTGGGAACAAAACTACATCTGGGCCAATAACCCATTCGGCGGGAATTTAATCTTGTACTCAAGGTACATTGATGATATTCTTATCATTTGGGGTGGAACTGATGAGGATCTAGAGGGCTTCTTAAAACATTGTGCAGAGAATCCCTTTGGGATTTCTTTTACACATGTGGTGGACGACTTTTCCTTAGTCTTTCTAGACCTGGAATTACGGTCAGACGATGAAGGGAAAATCTACTCAAAAACCCACTTTAAACCAAGTGCTGGAAATTCTTACCTTCATGCCCGCAGCCACCACCATCCACAATGGATCCGCAATGTCCCCTTTGGTCAATTCTGTAGACTGAAGCGCACCTGTACCCTCAAACAGGATTATGAAGAACAAAGTGCAGTCCTCAGAAACAAATTCAAAGAGAAGGGGTTTACGGACGAACATTTAGAAGAAGCCTTCCAGAAGTATCTCGTGCAATATGACAACACTGAGATGGAGGAAATAAAAATAAAAAAGGTGGTACCCCAGGGGGATGAGCTTTTACAGGTTCGGTTTTGCACTAGGTTCAATAACAAAGCAAGTGCAATACAGAAAATTGTAAAAAAGAACTGGAAGATTCTGGAATCAGACCCTATTTTGAGGACGCATCTCCCTCAGCGCCCGAACATAATCTTTAGGAGACCAAAAGATCTCAAGAGTTTTATTGCCCCAAGCAGGATAAAGAAAACTAGAACTAAAGGCCCCAACAATCCTTGGACGACGTTATTCGACCAAAAGGGGAATTATAGATGTGGGGTCACGAACTGTGGGAACTGCCTATATATGCACCATAGAAAGAAAGAACTAATAGGTGCCGATGGCAAACTACACAAGATCAAACAGTTCATCAATTGTGGGACCGCATATGTCATATACGGGCTTTTGTGCCCTTGTGGCCACCTCTATATTGGTCGTACGTCAAGACAGATGAGAACAAGGATGAATGAGCACAGGAGCAATATCTTGACGAAAAAAGACAAATACTCCGTACCCAGGCACTTCAAAGAGGCTCATGGTAGTAGCATTGAAGGTCTTAGGGTCTTTGGCATTGAGGCTATGCCAAATGAGCTAGATAACGGAAAAAAGTACCAGCTTCTATGCAAAAGGGAAGCCTATTGGATCTTTACCTTGGACACCATGGCTCCCAAGGGCCTAAACGAAGAAATAGAACTACATAATCTGGTCTGAGATTTGCAGTTGGGGCAGAGGGGCAGCTAGGTCTGGGGCTAGTGCTTGAGTATTGAGTCGCATCTTTAGCATATAGTTTGCAGACCTATTCACTGATTTCTGCAGCAATAGGGAATATTAAACTTCTTGAGTACAAATACATGTTAGTAGGGCACCGCAGCCATAGCCTTCAAAATAGGGGTAGAAAGGGGTGTGTTGAAGGGCAGTTAGGGATCCATGTAGCCTTCTGCAGCATTATTAAGTCTCATATGGGGACTGTTTCAGAGTGGGTTAAATGGTCTTGTCATTGAGGTAGAGGTCGAGGTAGAGGTCCTAAGAGGTCTATATGGAAGTGTGCACCGCAATTTGATGGTACTGCGAAGTGCATTTGTGTATCCTAGTAAGGTTCAGTGTTTAACACATTTAGACCTGTAGGAGTGTGGGTGTGCTGAGGCTTTTAAACTGTAGAAAGGGGTCTGTTTTGGGTTTTTTATTTAGTTTGCCACATTATTGGGTTTTAATACATTTTAACATATATTTATTATTAACAGTAAATACTATGCAATGTGGTACAACACGATTCAATTATGTATCTATCAAATTCCATTGATTTGGGGATGCTCTAACTAAAACTGTTTTTTGATATATATTCTGCACATCCACGCTTTGCAGGCAGTGATTTGAACACTGTACCTGAAAGCTCTTTTTTATGAGTATTGTGTATATATATATATATATATATATATATGTACACTTTTTAGGTGCGTTTTTTTATGTATATTGTATACACATTTTTTAACCTCTTTTTTATTTATTTTTTATTATCATCATCATTGTTTGTCCACATGTAGCGTGCATATGCATGTACATATGTATGTGTATATATATATGTGTACATATATATGTATATTGTATGCAACAGCATGACAACTGCATGTGGATACTCTTCCTTGGTTCATGGCCATTGCCAGTGGCACTACTGTATGCACTATCCATGCACACTTTTTCCAGCGAGTATGGTGGGGCACTTTTGATCTCTCCCCCCCCCCCCCCCCTGTGTATTGCTTCATGCGTTTGCACTAATTCCCCTTGGCATAGCTTAGTCCCAGTAACACACTGTGTGGGTGTTCCTTTTTAGAGGCTTAGGTGGAGAGGGGGTACACCGATGCCCCCCCACACTAAGCCGCTATGTATGGGCGCGCATGCGCGGTAATAGCCCGTAGAGTAGAGGAGCGCAGGCGCAGTGGAGGTATATATAGCTCCATCAGGTTCAGGGCCGCTGTATGAGCGAGGCTTGGTTAGACCGGAAGTCGCGGGTGGAGCGCATGCACACCCGCGTTTCCGGGATATGGCTCACTCTAGTGTCTTTGGTTTGTGGCCAGTCTGGGAACGAGGTGTGGTCCGTCCGGAAGTCGCGGGTGGAGTGCAAACACACCTGCGCTTCCGGGATATGGCCTGTTGTAATACCATAATGCTTTGGCCTGTTTGAGAACGAGGCGTGGTTCGACCGGAAGTTGCGGGTGGAACGCAAATACACCCGCACTTCCGGTCCGGAGTCGCCAGCCATCCAGTCACTGAAGGGATTCACTGGATCGATGGGGAACACGCCGGCTAAGGACCTAGACAAGATGAGTAGACCCTTCATGTCCTGAGAAGCCTTGGGGTCTTGGGGGATCTATTGGAGGACCATTGGATTGTTGTATATAGAGGTACCTTTCATACTCATATGCACCCTTTTCTAACTGTATGGGAGGGCCTACGAGGAGGAGGGGATGGGGGGAGGGGGTAAGTGCCCGACCACGCCCACCCATTTACCCCATAAAAGAAGAGAGTTGAATAGAATGGGGGGAGACAAGACCATTGCCCACTTGTAGGCTCTGATGAAAGGGGTACTCCCCTGAAACGCGTCAGCCATTCACTGAGGAACCATCAGGTCCTCCCGGTGTTCAAGAATCGTGACTGAAAGCAGTGGACGTGTGCATCCATCCATGTTTTTGCCTATACCGTGTACTCGTTTGTGAGTAGTTTTTTTTGCTGTTTTTATATATTTTAATAAAACCTTTTTAGTGGTAATGCACAAAGGTCGGTGCGCCCTTCTGTTTTTCTTGTTTCTGTAGTGTTGTGAACACCCATTGTTCAAAGGAGGGCTGCAAGATTTTGGACATTACCTTGAGGAATTGCATTTATATCCTTTTTTACGAACCAAGAGACTAGACACCAGAGCGCAGGAGAATTTGTCGTATGTATATTTATAATAAAAACTGGGGAGACAGCTATGCCAACAATAGGAGGAGTAAGGATACCTTGCTCTATGGTCCGCCTAGAGGGAATGTACAGGATGACTTCCCACCTCCTCCCTCAGTACAAGAAAGTTCATTGGTACATCTTGACCCAAGGGCCCTCAATGGAAGAACTAATGAAAATGAAAGGAATGAAGGGGTACAGAAAACTTTAGATTACACCAAGCAAGTCAAAGGAGACTGCATTAATTCAGTACCACAGGAGGAAAAAGAAAGGGCGAAAGATTTGGTCACGGATCCATCTTTGCGAACACACCAGATCAGAGAGGAGATTGAGAAAGAATCGGCACTCCCACAAAGATCAAGATCGAATGCAACTTTGGGAAGGGGGTGTAAAGTCAGAGACACTAAAGGACCACAATCAAAAGTAGATGAGTCTTTTTTTGTGGATGGAGCTGCGGGGAAGATGAAACCCGCAGCGCAGAAAAACAGTACATCACGAATGATCTCACTTCCCAATACCAGAAGTCAATTACAGCAAAAGCTACAAGGAGAGGTCGCAGGGGAGGGCGGCGAATTTCAAAAGACTCCAAAGTAGAAGAAGGCCACTCCACAATAAGAATATTCAACTTATCAAAATGTGAATTTTCAGAACCCGAGTTAAAGTTGCTCAGAAGAGGGCTTAATTTTGCCCCAGAGAGTCCACCCAACCTGTTTGAGTTGTTTATAGATTTAAACAAGTTCATACGGAACTTGACACTTAAACGTCACTTCAAGCTCAAGGAAATCAATGGGTCTGTGGACAAAAAGGCTGAGACAACTGTTCCCCTCTCCCCTGGAGACTTCGATGATGAAGGAATACTAGAAATCTTGGAAGAACTATATGCTGAAGGGGGTAGGGATCCTATGGAGGAGTTCCCTCCTTGGAGCTGTGAGGATAGGATCATCAGTACCAATTTTAGACCAAAATCGGGATTCTATCCCCACTGGAACAAGGGCAATTGTATCCCAGCATTCTATGAGGTAGTGATGGGAGAATTCAGGAAAATATGTGAGAACCAGACTCGTAAGTTCAATAAAGGACATGAGGCAGATCTGGATGGTCCGCTTAATAGTCTGAAGAAAAACTCGGAGATAATCATAAGGAAAGCTGACAAAGGCGGAGGTCTGGTTATACAGGATAAGGACCAGTATGTGGACGAAGCATCAAGACTCATTGGAGACAAAAGTACCTATGAGAAACTGACTTGGGACCCTACGGCCCTCTATAGTACTGAGCTTAAAACACTTGTAGATAAAGCACTTGCCAACAATGTTATCACCAAAAACGAGTATTTTTTCTTACTTCCTAAACATCCTGTAGTACCCCACTTCTACCATATTCCGAAGATCCACAAGAATCTGGAGAAACCCCCGGGTAGACCGATTATAGCTGGAATAGATAGCCTCACTAGTAACCTGGGATGTTACATAGACTATTTCCTTCAAGGACTTGTCACGAACCTACCATCCTATATTAAAGATTCAGGCCACGCCTTGGAGATCCTGAGCTCATATACATGGGAGAAAGGCTACAGATGGCTTTCCCTGGATGTGGCATCTCTGTACACTTCCATACAGCATGAATTTGGGTTAAGAGCAGTGGAGTATTATCTGGCCGATACACGTCTGTACAACCCGACACAAGCCCAGTTTCTATATGATTGCATCGAATTTACGCTGACGCATAATTACTTTACCTTTATGGACGGATTCTATAGGCAAGTCAAGGGCACAGCAATGGGGGCTAGATTTGCCCCAAGCTATGCAAATCTGTTCATGGGGTACTGGGAACAAAACTACATCTGGGCCAATAACCCATTCGGCGGGAATTTAATCTTGTACTCAAGGTACATTGATGATATTCTTATCATTTGGGGTGGAACTGATGAGGATCTAGAGGGCTTCTTAAAACATTGTGCAGAGAATCCCTTTGGGATTTCTTTTACACATGTGGTGGACGACTTTTCCTTAGTCTTTCTAGACCTGGAATTACGGTCAGACGATGAAGGGAAAATCTACTCAAAAACCCACTTTAAACCAAGTGCTGGAAATTCTTACCTTCATGCCCGTAGCCACCACCATCCACAATGGATCCGCAATGTCCCCTTTGGTCAATTCTGTAGACTGAAGCGCACCTGTACCCTCAAACAGGATTATGAAGAACAAAGTGCAGTCCTCAGAAACAAATTCAAAGAGAAGGGGTTTACGGACGAACATTTAGAAGAAGCCTTCCAGAAGTATCTCGTGCAATATGACAACACTGAGATGGAGGAAATAAAAATAAAAAAGGTGGTACCCCAGGGGGATGAGCTTTTACAGGTTCGGTTTTGCACTAGGTTCAATAACAAAGCAAGTGCAATACAGAAAATTGTAAAAAAGAACTGGAAGATTCTGGAATCAGACCCTATTTTGAGGACGCATCTCCCTCAGCGCCCGAATATAATCTTTAGGAGACCAAAAGATCTCAAGAGTTTTATTGCCCCAAGCAGGATAAAGAAAACTAGAACTAAAGGCCCCAACAATCCTTGGACGACGTTATTCGACCAAAAGGGGAATTATAGATGTGGGGTCACGAACTGTGGGAACTGCCTATATATGCACCATAGAAAGAAAGAACTAATAGGTGCCGATGGCAAACTACACAAGATCAAACAGTTCATCAATTGTGGGACCGCATATGTCATATACGGGCTTTTGTGCCCTTGTGGCCACCTCTATATTGGTCGTACGTCAAGACAGATGAGAACAAGGATGAATGAGCACAGGAGCAATATCTTGACGAAAAAAGACAAATACTCCGTACCCAGGCACTTCAAAGAGGCTCATGGTAGTAGCATTGAAGGTCTTAGGGTCTTTGGCATTGAGGCTATGCCAAATGAGCTAGATAACGGAAAAAAGTACCAGCTTCTATGCAAAAGGGAAGCCTATTGGATCTTTACCTTGGACACCATGGCTCCCAAGGGCCTAAACGAAGAAATAGAACTACATAATCTGGTCTGAGATTTGCAGTTGGGGCAGAGGGGCAGCTAGGTCTGGGGCTAGTGCTTGAGTATTGAGTCGCATCTTTAGCATATAGTTTGCAGACCTATTCACTGATTTCTGCAGCAATAGGGAATATTAAACTTCTTGAGTACAAATACATGTTAGTAGGGCACCGCAGCCATAGCCTTCAAAATAGGGGTAGAAAGGGGTGTGTTGAAGGGCAGTTAGGGATCCATGTAGCCTTCTGCAGCATTATTAAGTCTCATATGGGGACTGTTTCAGAGTGGGTTAAATGGTCTTGTCATTGAGGTAGAGGTCGAGGTAGAGGTCCTAAGAGGTCTATATGGAAGTGTGCACCGCAATTTGATGGTACTGCGAAGTGCATTTGTGTATCCTAGTAAGGTTCAGTGTTTAACACATTTAGACCTGTAGGAGTGTGGGTGTGCTGGGGCTTTTAAACTGTAGAAAGGGGTCTGTTTTGGGTTTTTTATTTAGTTTGCCACATTATTGGGTTTTAATACATTTTAACATATATTTATTATTAACAGTAAATACTATGCAATGTGGTACAACACGATTCAATTATGTATCTATCAAATTCCATTGATTTGGGGATGCTCTAACTAAAACTGTTTTTTGATATATATTCTGCACATCCACGCTTTGCAGGCAGTGATTTGAACACTGTACCTGAAAGCTCTTTTTTATGAGTATTGTGTATATATGTATATATATATATATATGTACACTTTTTAGGTGCGTTTTTTATGTATATTGTATACACATTTTTTAACCTCATTTTATTTTTTATTATCATCATCATTGTTTGTCCACATGTAGCGTGCATATACATGTACATATGTATGTGTATATACATATGTGTACATATATATATGTATATTGTATGCAACAGTATGACAACTGCATGTGGATACTCTTCCTTGGTTCATGGCCATTGCCAGTGGCACTACTGTGTGCACTATCCATGCACACTTTTTCCAGTGAGTATGGTGGGGCACTTTTGATCTCTCCCCCCCCCCCCCCCCCCTGTGTATTGCTTCATGCGTTTGCACTAATTCCCCTTGGCATAGCATAGTCCCAGTAACACACTGTGTGGGTGTTCCTTTTTAGAGGCTTAGGTGGAGAGGGGGTACACCGATGCCCCCCCACACTAAGCCGCTATGTATGGGCGCGCATGCGCGGTAATAGCCCGTAGAGTAGAGGAGCGCAGGCGCAGTGGAGGTATATATAGCTCCATCAGGTTCAGGGCCGCTGTATGAGCGAGGCTTGGTTAGACCGGAAGTCGCGGGTGGAGCGCATGCACACCCGCGTTTCCGGGATATGGCTCACTCTAGTGTCTTTGGTTTGTGGCCAGTCTGGGAACGAGGTGTGGTCCGTCCGGAAGTCGCGGGTGGAGTGCAAACACACCTGCGCTTCCGGGATATGGCCTGTTGTAATACCATAATGCTTTGGCCTGTTTGAGAACGAGGCGTGGTTCGACCGGAAGTTGCGGGTGGAACGCAAATACACCCGCACTTCCGGTCCGGAGTCGCCAGCCATCCAGTCACTGAAGGGATTCACTGGATCGATGGGGAACACGCCGGCTAAGGACCTAGACAAGATGAGTAGACCCTTCATGTCCTGAGAAGCCTTGGGGTCTTGGGGGATCTATTGGAGGACCATTGGATTGTTGTATATAGAGGTACCTTTCATACTCATATGCACCCTTTTCTAACTGTATGGGAGGGCCTACGAGGAGGAGGGGATGGGGGGAGGGGGTAAGTGCCCGACCACGCCCACCCATTTACCCCATAAAAGAAGAGAGTTGATTAGAATGGGGGGAGACAAGACCATTGCCCACTTGTAGGCTCTGATGAAAGGGGTACTCCCCTGAAACGCGTCAGCCATTCACTGAGGAACCATCAGGTCCTCCCGGTGTTCAAGAATCGTGACTGAAAGCAGTGGACGTGTGCATCCATCCATGTTTTTGCCTATACCGTGTACTCGTTTGTGAGTAGTTTTTTTGCTGTTTTTATATATTTTTAATAAAACCTTTTTAGTGGTAATGCACAAAGGTCGGTGCGCCCTTCTGTTTTTCTTGTTTCTGTAGTGTTGTGAACACCCATTGTTCAAAGGAGGGCTGCAAGATTTTGGACATTACCTTGAGGAATTGCATTTATATCCTTTTTTACGAACCAAGAGACTAGACACCAGAGCGCAGGAGAATTTGTCGTATGTTTGCTGTATATCTTTGGGGACTCCAGCTGCTAGGTGATTGGTCCAGGTGATTTGATATATGACTGATTAAAAACAGCAATCATGGTACTATCGATTGAAGAAAGACAGATAAGAAGAACGTCATTGGCAAAAGGTTTTCTGAATAGTATAAACAACTATGAACGTCAACCAGAGACATGCAATGTTGTTGAAACCACTGAAGTTACACCGAATAGAGAGGAACTGATGATATCAATTTTCTATAAACTTAAGCACCTCTTAGAGAATGAAATGACCCAGTGGTGGGATATTATATTGTTGCAGAAATATTTGGAAGTCAATAGAATCCCAAGGGGGTTGAGGATCACTAAAATCTGCAGCTTTTTAGATGATGACATTAGAGAAGAATGGACTAAAGAAATGAGGTCTTTCAATAAATCCTGGTTAAATTTGATCATTAGCCAAAGGGAGAGGAATCTAGAACACATTAAGCAAGATATAGTTGACATTCAGGAGCAGCTATCAAAGTTCACAGATCTTGAATCCTTCGCCGTATGGGATCTGAGGATCAATGAACAGACTATGGAATTTGAAGCTGACCTGATAGTCAAAAAATCCGGAAAATTCGAGAGAGACAGACATGATTATATGATGGGATGTGAATTTCACTGGAAAAAGGACAAAATGGGATCCAAGGGTATAGGGGGTGAAATGGAGCAGTCCGATCATCCAGTAGACACTGCCCAGAGTGGCAATAGTAGAATGGAAAACACTATAGATGACAATATAGGCCCTAATAGCAATAGATATAGAAATAAGAATAAGAATAAATATTGGAAGAAGAACAATAGGAATAGAAATAGAAATAGAAATAAAAATAAAGATAAAAATATAAACAGAGAGTATATTTATAATAAAAACTGGGGAGACAGCTATGCCAACAATAGGAGGAGTAAGGATACCTTGCTCTATGGTCCGCCTAGAGGGAATGTACAGGATGACTTCCCACCTCCTCCCTCAGTACAAGAAAGTTCATTGGTACATCTTGACCCAAGGGCCCTCAATGGAAGAACTAATGAAAATGAAAGGAATGAAGGGGTACAGAAAACTTTAGATTACACCAAGCAAGTCAAAGGAGACTGCATTAATTCAGTACCACAGGAGGAAAAAGAAAGGGCGAAAGATTTGGTCACGGATCCATCTTTGCGAACACACCAGATCAGAGAGGAGATTGAGAAAGAATCGGCACTCCCACAAAGATCAAGATCGAATGCAACTTTGGGAAGGGGGTGTAAAGTCAGAGACACTAAAGGACCACAATCAAAAGTAGATGAGTCTTTTTTTGTGGATGGAGCTGCGGGGAAGATGAAACCCGCAGCGCAGAAAAACAGTACATCACGAATGATCTCACTTCCCAATACCAGAAGTCAATTACAGCAAAAGCTACAAGGAGAGGTCGCAGGGGAGGGCGGCGAATTTCAAAAGACTCCAAAGTAGAAGAAGGCCACTCCACAATAAGAATATTCAACTTATCAAAATGTGAATTTTCAGAACCCGAGTTAAAGTTGCTCAGAAGAGGGCTTAATTTTGCCCCAGAGAGTCCACCCAACCTGTTTGAGTTGTTTATAGATTTAAACAAGTTCATACGGAACTTGACACTTAAACGTCACTTCAAGCTCAAGGAAATCAATGGGTCTGTGGACAAAAAGGCTGAGACAACTGTTCCCCTCTCCCCTGGAGACTTCGATGATGAAGGAATACTAGAAATCTTGGAAGAACTATATGCTGAAGGGGGTAGGGATCCTATGGAGGAGTTCCCTCCTTGGAGCTGTGAGGATAGGATCATCAGTACCAATTTTAGACCAAAATCGGGATTCTATCCCCACTGGAACAAGGGCAATTGTATCCCAGCATTCTATGAGGTAGTGATGGGAGAATTCAGGAAAATATGTGAGAACCAGACTCGTAAGTTCAATAAAGGACATGAGGCAGATCTGGATGGTCCGCTTAATAGTCTGAAGAAAAACTCGGAGATAATCATAAGGAAAGCTGACAAAGGCGGAGGTCTGGTTATACAGGATAAGGACCAGTATGTGGACGAAGCATCAAGACTCATTGGAGACAAAAGTACCTATGAGAAACTGACTTGGGACCCTACGGCCCTCTATAGTACTGAGCTTAAAACACTTGTAGATAAAGCACTTGCCAACAATGTTATCACCAAAAACGAGTATTTTTTCTTACTTCCTAAACATCCTGTAGTACCCCACTTCTACCATATTCCGAAGATCCACAAGAATCTGGAGAAACCCCCGGGTAGACCGATTATAGCTGGAATAGATAGCCTCACTAGTAACCTGGGATGTTACATAGACTATTTCCTTCAAGGACTTGTCACGAACCTACCATCCTATATTAAAGATTCAGGCCACGCCTTGGAGATCCTGAGCTCATATACATGGGAGAAAGGCTACAGATGGCTTTCCCTGGATGTGGCATCTCTGTACACTTCCATACAGCATGAATTTGGGTTAAGAGCAGTGGAGTATTATCTGGCCGATACACGTCTGTACAACCCGACACAAGCCCAGTTTCTATATGATTGCATCGAATTTACGCTGACGCATAATTACTTTACCTTTATGGACGGATTCTATAGGCAAGTCAAGGGCACAGCAATGGGGGCTAGATTTGCCCCAAGCTATGCAAATCTGTTCATGGGGTACTGGGAACAAAACTACATCTGGGCCAATAACCCATTCGGCGGGAATTTAATCTTGTACTCAAGGTACATTGATGATATTCTTATCATTTGGGGTGGAACTGATGAGGATCTAGAGGGCTTCTTAAAACATTGTGCAGAGAATCCCTTTGGGATTTCTTTTACACATGTGGTGGACGACTTTTCCTTAGTCTTTCTAGACCTGGAATTACGGTCAGACGATGAAGGGAAAATCTACTCAAAAACCCACTTTAAACCAAGTGCTGGAAATTCTTACCTTCATGCCCGTAGCCACCACCATCCACAATGGATCCGCAATGTCCCCTTTGGTCAATTCTGTAGACTGAAGCGCACCTGTACCCTCAAACAGGATTATGAAGAACAAAGTGCAGTCCTCAGAAACAAATTCAAAGAGAAGGGGTTTACGGACGAACATTTAGAAGAAGCCTTCCAGAAGTATCTCGTGCAATATGACAACACTGAGATGGAGGAAATAAAAATAAAAAAGGTGGTACCCCAGGGGGATGAGCTTTTACAGGTTCGGTTTTGCACTAGGTTCAATAACAAAGCAAGTGCAATACAGAAAATTGTAAAAAAGAACTGGAAGATTCTGGAATCAGACCCTATTTTGAGGACGCATCTCCCTCAGCGCCCGAATATAATCTTTAGGAGACCAAAAGATCTCAAGAGTTTTATTGCCCCAAGCAGGATAAAGAAAACTAGAACTAAAGGCCCCAACAATCCTTGGACGACGTTATTCGACCAAAAGGGGAATTATAGATGTGGGGTCACGAACTGTGGGAACTGCCTATATATGCACCATAGAAAGAAAGAACTAATAGGTGCCGATGGCAAACTACACAAGATCAAACAGTTCATCAATTGTGGGACCGCATATGTCATATACGGGCTTTTGTGCCCTTGTGGCCACCTCTATATTGGTCGTACGTCAAGACAGATGAGAACAAGGATGAATGAGCACAGGAGCAATATCTTGACGAAAAAAGACAAATACTCCGTACCCAGGCACTTCAAAGAGGCTCATGGTAGTAGCATTGAAGGTCTTAGGGTCTTTGGCATTGAGGCTATGCCAAATGAGCTAGATAACGGAAAAAAGTACCAGCTTCTATGCAAAAGGGAAGCCTATTGGATCTTTACCTTGGACACCATGGCTCCCAAGGGCCTAAACGAAGAAATAGAACTACATAATCTGGTCTGAGATTTGCAGTTGGGGCAGAGGGGCAGCTAGGTCTGGGGCTAGTGCTTGAGTATTGAGTCGCATCTTTAGCATATAGTTTGCAGACCTATTCACTGATTTCTGCAGCAATAGGGAATATTAAACTTCTTGAGTACAAATACATGTTAGTAGGGCACCGCAGCCATAGCCTTCAAAATAGGGGTAGAAAGGGGTGTGTTGAAGGGCAGTTAGGGATCCATGTAGCCTTCTGCAGCATTATTAAGTCTCATATGGGGACTGTTTCAGAGTGGGTTAAATGGTCTTGTCATTGAGGTAGAGGTCGAGGTAGAGGTCCTAAGAGGTCTATATGGAAGTGTGCACCGCAATTTGATGGTACTGCGAAGTGCATTTGTGTATCCTAGTAAGGTTCAGTGTTTAACACATTTAGACCTGTAGGAGTGTGGGTGTGCTGGGGCTTTTAAACTGTAGAAAGGGGTCTGTTTTGGGTTTTTTATTTAGTTTGCCACATTATTGGGTTTTAATACATTTTAACATATATTTATTATTAACAGTAAATACTATGCAATGTGGTACAACACGATTCAATTATGTATCTATCAAATTCCATTGATTTGGGGATGCTCTAACTAAAACTGTTTTTTGATATATATTCTGCACATCCACGCTTTGCAGGCAGTGATTTGAACACTGTACCTGAAAGCTCTTTTTTATGAGTATTGTGTATATATGTATATATATATATATATATGTACACTTTTTAGGTGCGTTTTTTATGTATATTGTATACACATTTTTTAACCTCATTTTATTTTTTATTATCATCATCATTGTTTGTCCACATGTAGCGTGCATATACATGTACATATGTATGTGTATATATATATGTGTACATATATATGTATATTGTATGCAACAGTATGACAACTGCATGTGGATACTCTTCCTTGGTTCATGGCCATTGCCAGTGGCACTACTGTGTGCACTATCCATGCACACTTTTTCCAGTGTTTTTGGTGGGGCACTTTTGATCTCTCCCCCCCCCCCCCCCCTGTGTATTGCTTCATGCGTTTGCACTAATTCCCCTTGGCATAGCATAGTCCCAGTAACACACTGTGTGGGTGTTCCTTTTTAGAGGCTTAGGTGGAGAGGGGGTACACCGATGCCCCCCCACACTAAGCCGCTATGTATGGGCGCGCATGCGCGGTAATAGCCCGTAGAGTAGAGGAGCGCAGGCGCAGTGGAGGTATATATAGCTCCATCAGGTTCAGGGCCGCTGTATGAGCGAGGCTTGGTTAGACCGGAAGTCGCGGGTGGAGCGCATGCACACCCGCGTTTCCGGGATATGGCTCACTCTAGTGTCTTTGGTTTGTGGCCAGTCTGGGAACGAGGTGTGGTCCGTCCGGAAGTCGCGGGTGGAGTGCAAACACACCTGCGCTTCCGGGATATGGCCTGTTGTAATACCATAATGCTTTGGCCTGTTTGAGAACGAGGCGTGGTTCGACCGGAAGTTGCGGGTGGAACGCAAATACACCCGCACTTCCGGTCCGGAGTCGCCAGCCATCCAGTCACTGAAGGGATTCACTGGATCGATGGGGAACACGCCGGCTAAGGACCTAGACAAGATGAGTAGACCCTTCATGTCCTGAGAAGCCTTGGGGTCTTGGGGGATCTATTGGAGGACCATTGGATTGTTGTATATAGAGGTACCTTTCATACTCATATGCACCCTTTTCTAACTGTATGGGAGGGCCTACGAGGAGGAGGGGATGGGGGGAGGGGGTAAGTGCCCGACCACGCCCACCCATTTACCCCATAAAAGAAGAGAGTTGATTAGAATGGGGGGAGACAAGACCATTGCCCACTTGTAGGCTCTGATGAAAGGGGTACTCCCCTGAAACGCGTCAGCCATTCACTGAGGAACCATCAGGTCCTCCCGGTGTTCAAGAATCGTGACTGAAAGCAGTGGACGTGTGCATCCATCCATGTTTTTGCCTATACCGTGTACTCGTTTGTGAGTAGTTTTTTTGCTGTTTTTATATATTTTAATAAAACCTTTTTAGTGGTAATGCACAAAGGTCGGTGCGCCCTTCTGTTTTTCTTGTTTCTGTAGTGTTGTGAACACCCATTGTTCAAAGGAGGGCTGCAAGATTTTGGACATTACCTTGAGGAATTGCATTTATATCCTTTTTTACGAACCAAGAGACTAGACACCAGAGCGCAGGAGAATTTGTCGTATGTTTGCTGTATATCTTTGGGGACTCCAGCTGCTAGGTGATTGGTCCAGGTGATTTGATATATGACTGATTAAAAACAGCAATCATGGTACTATCGATTGAAGAAAGACAGATAAGAAGAACGTCATTGGCAAAAGGTTTTCTGAATAGTATAAACAACTATGAACGTCAACCAGAGACATGCAATGTTGTTGAAACCACTGAAGTTACACCGAATAGAGAGGAACTGATGATATCAATTTTCTATAAACTTAAGCACCTCTTAGAGAATGAAATGACCCAGTGGTGGGATATTATATTGTTGCAGAAATATTTGGAAGTCAATAGAATCCCAAGGGGGTTGAGGATCACTAAAATCTGCAGCTTTTTAGATGATGACATTAGAGAAGAATGGACTAAAGAAATGAGGTCTTTCAATAAATCCTGGTTAAATTTGATCATTAGCCAAAGGGAGAGGAATCTAGAACACATTAAGCAAGATATAGTTGACATTCAGGAGCAGCTATCAAAGTTCACAGATCTTGAATCCTTCGCCGTATGGGATCTGAGGATCAATGAACAGACTATGGAATTTGAAGCTGACCTGATAGTCAAAAAATCCGGAAAATTCGAGAGAGACAGACATGATTATATGATGGGATGTGAATTTCACTGGAAAAAGGACAAAATGGGATCCAAGGGTATAGGGGGTGAAATGGAGCAGTCCGATCATCCAGTAGACACTGCCCAGAGTGGCAATAGTAGAATGGAAAACACTATAGATGACAATATAGGCCCTAATAGCAATAGATATAGAAATAAGAATAAGAATAAATATTGGAAGAAGAACAATAGGAATAGAAATAGAAATAGAAATAAAAATAAAGATAAAAATATAAACAGAGAGTATATTTATAATAAAAACTGGGGAGACAGCTATGCCAACAATAGGAGGAGTAAGGATACCTTGCTCTATGGTCCGCCTAGAGGGAATGTACAGGATGACTTCCCACCTCCTCCCTCAGTACAAGAAAGTTCATTGGTACATCTTGACCCAAGGGCCCTCAATGGAAGAACTAATGAAAATGAAAGGAATGAAGGGGTACAGAAAACTTTAGATTACACCAAGCAAGTCAAAGGAGACTGCATTAATTCAGTACCACAGGAGGAAAAAGAAAGGGCGAAAGATTTGGTCACGGATCCATCTTTGCGAACACACCAGATCAGAGAGGAGATTGAGAAAGAATCGGCACTCCCACAAAGATCAAGATCGAATGCAACTTTGGGAAGGGGGTGTAAAGTCAGAGACACTAAAGGACCACAATCAAAAGTAGATGAGTCTTTTTTTGTGGATGGAGCTGCGGGGAAGATGAAACCCGCAGCGCAGAAAAACAGTACATCACGAATGATCTCACTTCCCAATACCAGAAGTCAATTACAGCAAAAGCTACAAGGAGAGGTCGCAGGGGAGGGCGGCGAATTTCAAAAGACTCCAAAGTAGAAGAAGGCCACTCCACAATAAGAATATTCAACTTATCAAAATGTGAATTTTCAGAACCCGAGTTAAAGTTGCTCAGAAGAGGGCTTAATTTTGCCCCAGAGAGTCCACCCAACCTGTTTGAGTTGTTTATAGATTTAAACAAGTTCATACGGAACTTGACACTTAAACGTCACTTCAAGCTCAAGGAAATCAATGGGTCTGTGGACAAAAAGGCTGAGACAACTGTTCCCCTCTCCCCTGGAGACTTCGATGATGAAGGAATACTAGAAATCTTGGAAGAACTATATGCTGAAGGGGGTAGGGATCCTATGGAGGAGTTCCCTCCTTGGAGCTGTGAGGATAGGATCATCAGTACCAATTTTAGACCAAAATCGGGATTCTATCCCCACTGGAACAAGGGCAATTGTATCCCAGCATTCTATGAGGTAGTGATGGGAGAATTCAGGAAAATATGTGAGAACCAGACTCGTAAGTTCAATAAAGGACATGAGGCAGATCTGGATGGTCCGCTTAATAGTCTGAAGAAAAACTCGGAGATAATCATAAGGAAAGCTGACAAAGGCGGAGGTCTGGTTATACAGGATAAGGACCAGTATGTGGACGAAGCATCAAGACTCATTGGAGACAAAAGTACCTATGAGAAACTGACTTGGGACCCTACGGCCCTCTATAGTACTGAGCTTAAAACACTTGTAGATAAAGCACTTGCCAACAATGTTATCACCAAAAACGAGTATTTTTTCTTACTTCCTAAACATCCTGTAGTACCCCACTTCTACCATATTCCGAAGATCCACAAGAATCTGGAGAAACCCCCGGGTAGACCGATTATAGCTGGAATAGATAGCCTCACTAGTAACCTGGGATGTTACATAGACTATTTCCTTCAAGGACTTGTCACGAACCTACCATCCTATATTAAAGATTCAGGCCACGCCTTGGAGATCCTGAGCTCATATACATGGGAGAAAGGCTACAGATGGCTTTCCCTGGATGTGGCATCTCTGTACACTTCCATACAGCATGAATTTGGGTTAAGAGCAGTGGAGTATTATCTGGCCGATACACGTCTGTACAACCCGACACAAGCCCAGTTTCTATATGATTGCATCGAATTTACGCTGACGCATAATTACTTTACCTTTATGGACGGATTCTATAGGCAAGTCAAGGGCACAGCAATGGGGGCTAGATTTGCCCCAAGCTATGCAAATCTGTTCATGGGGTACTGGGAACAAAACTACATCTGGGCCAATAACCCATTCGGCGGGAATTTAATCTTGTACTCAAGGTACATTGATGATATTCTTATCATTTGGGGTGGAACTGATGAGGATCTAGAGGGCTTCTTAAAACATTGTGCAGAGAATCCCTTTGGGATTTCTTTTACACATGTGGTGGACGACTTTTCCTTAGTCTTTCTAGACCTGGAATTACGGTCAGACGATGAAGGGAAAATCTACTCAAAAACCCACTTTAAACCAAGTGCTGGAAATTCTTACCTTCATGCCCGTAGCCACCACCATCCACAATGGATCCGCAATGTCCCCTTTGGTCAATTCTGTAGACTGAAGCGCACCTGTACCCTCAAACAGGATTATGAAGAACAAAGTGCAGTCCTCAGAAACAAATTCAAAGAGAAGGGGTTTACGGACGAACATTTAGAAGAAGCCTTCCAGAAGTATCTCGTGCAATATGACAACACTGAGATGGAGGAAATAAAAATAAAAAAGGTGGTACCCCAGGGGGATGAGCTTTTACAGGTTCGGTTTTGCACTAGGTTCAATAACAAAGCAAGTGCAATACAGAAAATTGTAAAAAAGAACTGGAAGATTCTGGAATCAGACCCTATTTTGAGGACGCATCTCCCTCAGCGCCCGAATATAATCTTTAGGAGACCAAAAGATCTCAAGAGTTTTATTGCCCCAAGCAGGATAAAGAAAACTAGAACTAAAGGCCCCAACAATCCTTGGACGACGTTATTCGACCAAAAGGGGAATTATAGATGTGGGGTCACGAACTGTGGGAACTGCCTATATATGCACCATAGAAAGAAAGAACTAATAGGTGCCGATGGCAAACTACACAAGATCAAACAGTTCATCAATTGTGGGACCGCATATGTCATATACGGGCTTTTGTGCCCTTGTGGCCACCTCTATATTGGTCGTACGTCAAGACAGATGAGAACAAGGATGAATGAGCACAGGAGCAATATCTTGACGAAAAAAGACAAATACTCCGTACCCAGGCACTTCAAAGAGGCTCATGGTAGTAGCATTGAAGGTCTTAGGGTCTTTGGCATTGAGGCTATGCCAAATGAGCTAGATAACGGAAAAAAGTACCAGCTTCTATGCAAAAGGGAAGCCTATTGGATCTTTACCTTGGACACCATGGCTCCCAAGGGCCTAAACGAAGAAATAGAACTACATAATCTGGTCTGAGATTTGCAGTTGGGGCAGAGGGGCAGCTAGGTCTGGGGCTAGTGCTTGAGTATTGAGTCGCATCTTTAGCATATAGTTTGCAGACCTATTCACTGATTTCTGCAGCAATAGGGAATATTAAACTTCTTGAGTACAAATACATGTTAGTAGGGCACCGCAGCCATAGCCTTCAAAATAGGGGTAGAAAGGGGTGTGTTGAAGGGCAGTTAGGGATCCATGTAGCCTTCTGCAGCATTATTAAGTCTCATATGGGGACTGTTTCAGAGTGGGTTAAATGGTCTTGTCATTGAGGTAGAGGTCGAGGTAGAGGTCCTAAGAGGTCTATATGGAAGTGTGCACCGCAATTTGATGGTACTGCGAAGTGCATTTGTGTATCCTAGTAAGGTTCAGTGTTTAACACATTTAGACCTGTAGGAGTGTGGGTGTGCTGGGGCTTTTAAACTGTAGAAAGGGGTCTGTTTTGGGTTTTTTATTTAGTTTGCCACATTATTGGGTTTTAATACATTTTAACATATATTTATTATTAACAGTAAATACTATGCAATGTGGTACAACACGATTCAATTATGTATCTATCAAATTCCATTGATTTGGGGATGCTCTAACTAAAACTGTTTTTTGATATATATTCTGCACATCCACGCTTTGCAGGCAGTGATTTGAACACTGTACCTGAAAGCTCTTTTTTATGAGTATTGTGTATATATGTATATATATATATATATGTACACTTTTTAGGTGCGTTTTTTATGTATATTGTATACACATTTTTTAACCTCATTTTATTTTTTATTATCATCATCATTGTTTGTCCACATGTAGCGTGCATATACATGTACATATGTATGTGTATATACATATGTGTACATATATATGTATATTGTATGCAACAGTATGACAACTGCATGTGGATACTCTTCCTTGGTTCATGGCCATTGCCAGTGGCACTACTGTGTGCACTATCCATGCACACTTTTTCCAGTGAGTATGGTGGGGCACTTTTGATCTCTCCCCCCCCCCCCCCCCCCTGTGTATTGCTTCATGCGTTTGCACTAATTCCCCTTGGCATAGCATAGTCCCAGTAACACACTGTGTGGGTGTTCCTTTTTAGAGGCTTAGGTGGAGAGGGGGTACACCGATGCCCCCCCACACTAAGCCGCTATGTATGGGCGCGCATGCGCGGTAATAGCCCGTAGAGTAGAGGAGCGCAGGCGCAGTGGAGGTATATATAGCTCCATCAGGTTCAGGGCCGCTGTATGAGCGAGGCTTAGTTAGACCGGAAGTCGCGGGTGGAGCGCATGCACACCCGCGTTTCCGGGATATGGCTCACTCTAGTGTCTTTGGTTTGTGGCCAGTCTGGGAACGAGGTGTGGTCCGTCCGGAAGTCGCGGGTGGAGTGCAAACACACCTGCGCTTCCGGGATATGGCCTGTTGTAATACCATAATGCTTTGGCCTGTTTGAGAACGAGGCGTGGTTCGACCGGAAGTTGCGGGTGGAACGCAAATACACCCGCACTTCCGGTCCGGAGTCGCCAGCCATCCAGTCACTGAAGGGATTCACTGGATCGATGGGGAACACGCCGGCTAAGGACCTAGACAAGATGAGTAGACCCTTCATGTCCTGAGAAGCCTTGGGGTCTTGGGGGATCTATTGGAGGACCATTGGATTGTTGTATATAGAGGTACCTTTCATACTCATATGCACCCTTTTCTAACTGTATGGGAGGGCCTACGAGGAGGAGGGGATGGGGGGAGGGGGTAAGTGCCCGACCACGCCCACCCATTTACCCCATAAAAGAAGAGAGTTGATTAGAATGGGGGGAGACAAGACTATTGCCCACTTGTAGGCTCTGATGAAAGGGGTACTCCCCTGAAACGCGTCAGCCATTCACTGAGGAACCATCAGGTCCTCCCGGTGTTCAAGAATCGTGACTGAAAGCAGTGGACGTGTGCATCCATCCATGTTTTTGCCTATACCGTGTACTCGTTTGTGAGTAGTTTTTTTGCTGTTTTTATATATTTTAATAAAACCTTTTTAGTGGTAATGCACAAAGGTCGGTGCGCCCTTCTGTTTTTCTTGTTTCTCCCACTCACTATTCCCAGGTCTCAGGATCTCATTCAGCACAGCGAAAGGGAGTGTCACCGCTCCAGGAGGATCATCTGATAACAAGGCTCCTCGCCCAGTTAAAGAAGCCACAGGTGCTGGCAATGCATATAGCAAAAAATGGAAAATGGTTCTGGACAGCCACACAAAAAACACGAAATCCAAAAATACATGTCACAGCAGAACAGGAAACAGACGCGTTTCACACTAGACACAGTGCTTAATCATATCTCTCGTTCAGCACAGATAGTTTCCTGTATCCCCACCCCATAAGTTTCGTCACAAGGCGTCTTCAGGAGGCAGAATTTTGGGCTCCCTTTTTTTGAAAAGACAATAAAAAGGGAACTTCGCTCGTGTAATACCTACAAGGCTGAATGATATCCAAAGACAGTCAATCCCGATTACTAACTCTGTATTTCCCTGTAATCATTGTAATGATAAACGCCACAAACCCCTCGGAGGGTTAGAATTATATACACCGGGGGCGTGGCTAGCCGTGAGGAGAGATGGCTGCTTAATCCACTAGCTCTGTCGGACCGGGACCTTTTCTATGCCTGAACGGGGATTTTAAGCAATAATTTTGCCCCACCGAGTATGGGGACAGCCTCCCGCAGTTCATCGACATCTCGATCGAGATCTCCAAGAAGAAACAGGGTGCTGAACAGCCAGAGTATCCCTGAGGTAACCGGAGCTCATAGGCCCAATATGGAGTCATTTACCTCAGCCACCTCACAGCAGCAAGAAGGCATTCTTCTGACACCAGCATTACAGGCGCCTGCTATGATGGCACAAACTGTGAGTACTTCTCCTCATCTTACTCTACAAGATTTGAGAGCTGTAGCAACTGATATTAAAGACACTTTCACCACAGCCATTATTGAATTAAAACAAGAACTGCAGGCTATGGCAGGCAGGGTGCAAGAGGTAGAACAGAAAACTGCCATTCACAGCTCTGCTCTGAGGAAAATTGGCGCCTCAGTCAGCACACACTCCATGCAGCTGAGGGAAGTACAGAGACATGTGGAAGAACTCGACAACAGAGGAAGAAGGCATAACTTGAGGGTGAGAGGCCTGCCTGAAAGTGTAGATAATGTGCAGCTTCAACCCACAGTGTCAGCCATATTCAATCAGCTACTTGAAAGACCTAGCCATGACACCATTGCAATGGAGCGGATTCACAGAGCTCTTAGACCCAAAGGGAGGGACACAGATCCCCCAAGAGATGTAATCTGCTATATAAATGACTATAAACTAAAAGAAGATGTGCTGAGGCAGGCGAGAGTAAAACGATCGTTGGTTTATGAAGGCCATTCCATTTCTATATACCAGGATCTTTCCTCCATAACCCTTAAGAATAGGAGAGATCTACGCCCGTT
This sequence comes from Lithobates sylvaticus, assembly GCA_028564925.1. Lineage (NCBI taxonomy): Eukaryota > Metazoa > Chordata > Amphibia > Anura > Ranidae > Lithobates > Lithobates sylvaticus. The sequence goes on along the minus strand of CM053030.1, from coordinate 539,996,914 downwards.
ACTGGAGGTACTACAAGCGAAGAACATCCCCTATCGATGGAAATTTCCTTTTGCCCTCTCAGCTACTAACCACGGGCGTACAGCAATACTCAGGGCACCTGAAGAACTGGACTCCTTCTGCCACATCCTCGACATTCCCTTTACTCCAGTACCGAACTGGTATGCGGAATTTCAGATTTCTAGCCCACAGCCCCGGCCTTGTAGCATGGATATGATGGAAACGCAAACCTCTCACTTCCGAAGACGTCGATCACCTTCAACTGAGAGACTGCATACCAATCTTGCTCCATCATCACAATCTTCCAGTCCTCCGGAGGCTCCGCTGACCAGAAGAGTCCGCAGAGATCGTTAGAAGTATACTCCAACACCCTTCTACCCCCTTCTGTTTTACTGGATCAGTTTAGCTTAACTATGTCTGATGCACATATCATATGTTTTACCTTTCATTTCTTTTCAGGTATTCTATCATATAGTCTGCTGAATTATAATTGGAAGGGAAGATGTTGTTTTTTTTTTTTTGAGATATTAAAACCCCCTTTTTGTAATTTAAAAATTCAGTTATATATGGGTTTTAGACCCTGCAGACGTTTTACTGAAATAGTTCTGTGATGATTTATCTCCATAGAAGAGTCTCTTTTATTTCTTTGGTCACAGTGCCATCTTGTGGTGAATTAAGTTATTACCTCAATAAGGTGAATGTCTCTATTACACAGTTTCTATTGGAGGGATCCTTTACAAAAGCCCTCAAACGTAAGAATTGCCTGCCTAATATTTAGCTAATATAAAGGTCACTGTTCTTAGGTTGATTGTTACCTATTCATTATAACATTTTTCAGAGGGTTTCCGTTCTTATATTACACCCTAGGTGTTTGCTCTCTGCGTCTGAATATCGAATGTAATATCCTAGATGCAGAACTCTATTCTTAACACCTTACTTTCCTTCTAAGTGCACTATTATCAATGTTATTTGGTTATAAGTATTAAAGTACACTCATAGTTCATGGATCATTGAACATTACTTAGTTTCCATTCAAGGCAATAACCCCAGTTCCAGATCTATTATATACCCCCCCCCCCCGTACTTCTAACACATTAAATGTTATTTATATAAAGGTTCATGGTCCGACGTGATAATACAAATAGATTTTCACACATTTCTTCTTATACTGGTCACCTCTCACACAGTGCTTTCTTGACTGTTTACTGTATCACTTAACATTAGTCTGTCCAATACCACTGACTTTCACCGGCAGTCTGTCCCTTCCAAGTCAGTAGGTGAGCCGGATCTCACCTACCGCCGGTTCCCCTTACATCCTTTTACTACTCGGTTTCTTATACGTGCCTAAGTCATATTAACCCTTGATTTTCTCTCCCCGAGGCCGTTCCATAGGACTGAACATATCCATACAGTGTTCGTACTTTAGTTCTTTATTTTTTATTTTATTTCCCTGTATTTCATTTTACGATCTCTAGTGATTTACCCTTATTTCTCAGGTATAACTTACCCTTGTACGCGTTATGTCTTCCACACAGCCAGCCAATCATGCCTACAACGCCACTGAAAATAGTTTCACTGAACACTAAGGGTTTGAATTTACCTGAAAAAAGATCTCAATTATTATTGACGATGAAACGAAAACGGGCTGATATCATTTTTGTACAGGAGACCCACTTCCGTGGGGATTCCATACCAAAATTATATAATATGAACTACCCTACTGTTTATCACGCAACGGATGCCACAACTAAAACGAAAGGTGTATCTATTCTTTTGGCTAAACATATCCCTTTACAAATCACTGACACATTGATAGACAAATGTGGTAGATATCTATTCTTGAAGGGTACCTTTAGAGGCAATAAAATGACATTAGCCAACATTTATGCTCCAAATTGTGGTCAGGTTTCCTTCTTCCGTAATATCGTTAAATCTTTAACGGACTTCCAAGAAGGTACCCTGATTTTAGGAGGTGACTTCAATCTTCCAATGAATCCTTTGTTAGACACCTCAACCGGCACATCCTCTATGACGTACTCAGCCCTTAAAGCAATCAAATGCGCATTACAATCGTTGCTCTTGCACGATTCTTGGCGCACCATGTATCCAGACTGTAAAGACTATACTTTTTTCTCTATTCCTCACGGTAAATATTCCAGAATCGACTACTTTTTTTTGTCTCAACCTGACCTTCCCTTTCTAGAAAACACGTCCATTGACCCCATGTATCTGTCTGACCACCACCCGATCTCTATTTGTTTATCCTTTCCTGAGCACAAGACACGTTCACATACGTGGAAACTAGACCCATCACTACTTACAGACCTATCTATCTCTGCAGAAATAGAAGACTGCCTGAAACAATATTTCGCAACCAACCACGTCACCGAGACATCTCCGTCTATACACTGGGAGGCACATAAGTGTGTTGTCAGAGGTGTCTTTATTGCCGCAGCAGCTAAGAGGCGTAAACTCACACAAAAAAAATTCAACGACTTAACCCGTGACATCCTCCAACTAGAAAAAACACATAAAAGAACGTTGGCTCTCAACACTTTATCTTCCCTGATAACTCTAAGAAAGCAACTGCTTGACTTATTAGGTAAACAAACTAGGCGTAAATTCATGTTACGTCAAAAATCCTTTTATGAATATGGCAACAAAGCGGGAAAACTGCTAGCCAGAGCCCTACAATCTAAGAAAAAGGCCAACACAATCCACTCTATCATTGATGCTAAGGGTCACAAAATATCATCCACACCAGACATTGCTGCGAATTTTGTCCAATATTATTCAAAACTTTACAATCTCACTTCCCCTAAACCTCCAGCACATGACCTAGACAGACACACTCTGATGAAGGAGTTTCTCCGTAAATATAGCCCATCACCCATCACAACCGAAATATATCAAACTTTAGACAAACCCTTTACTATAGAGGAAACGGGGGCAGCATTGAAAATGTTGAAAACAGGCAAAAGCCCAGGCCCAGACGGCCTCACGGTAGGGTATTACAAATCTTATGCCCATATTTTGACTCCCTACTTTACTTCTACATTTGATTCTTATGCAATTCCTACTTTGCCCCCACGTGATTTATTGACTGCTCACATCACGGTTATCCCCAAACCAGGAAAGGATCCACTTTTAATTACTAATTATAGACCCATTTCATTATTAAATGTTGACCTTAAGTGGTATGCAAAAATTTTGGCCATTAGACTTCAACCTCTTCTCCCTGACCTAATTCATTTGGATCAAGTGGGATTTGTTCCAGGCAGGGAGGCGAGGGATAATACCCTCAAGGCCCTAAATATTCACCATTGGCTAACTACATCCAAAATGAAAGGTTTTTTTTTATCGTTGGACGCGGAGAAGGCATTTGACAGAGTGGCCTGGGACTTTATGATAGCAACCTTACAATCCATTGGTCTACCTGAACGTATGCTTAACTATATCCTCATGTTATACTCTAAACCAACTGCACAGGTCCGAATTAACGGCCACCTGTCCGGTGCCTTCTCCGTGTCCAATGGTACCCGTCAGGGCTGCCCACTATCCCCGTTGATTTTTATCCTGACGTTGGAGCCCTTATTAAGAAACATTAGAGAAAACCCGGACATAAAAGGGATTAAAATAAAAGATCGCACCTATAAAACTGCAGCTTTTGCTGACGATATTTTGCTATTTTTATCTGAACCGCTTATTACGCTCCCAAATCTTCATAAGACCCTTGAACACTTTCAGTTCTTATCAAATCTTAAGATAAATTTTGCGAAGTCTACAGCCTTGAATATTACCCTACCCACATCACAACGCACACAATGTCAACAAAACTTCCCGTTTAAATGGGATGATAGCTCCCTTACTTACTTAGGCATCAAAATACCTACCCCGTTATCAAATTTATACTCTGCTAATTATCAACCAATATTACGAACTATTACTGAGGATTTAAAAAAATGGTCTGTAGGGCTCTTTTCCTGGTTTGGTAGAACGGCCATCATTAAAATGAACATTCTGCCGAGGTTATTATACATTTTACAAACAGTCCCCATACACATTCCTCCAATTTTCTTTACAACATATCGTAAAATATGCACAAAATTTATTTGGGGTACGACTCGCCCCAGAATAAACTTTGTCAGACTCACTTCCCCAAAATTGAGAGGAGGTTTAGGTGTACCAGACATACGCAAATACCAGATAGCCAGTCACTTAAATAGAATTGTAGATTGGAATGTTCACTATTCTACCAAAGATTGGGTCCATCTGGAACATTCTTTCTCCCCGATTCCGTTAGCCCAGGCCCCTTGGATACTTATTAATAAAGTCTCGAAGCTATTTATGGCCCACCCATTGATTCTCCCAACGTTACGAGCCCACACACATGCATTTGATAAATACAAAATATCTTCAGTTAACGGCCCTTTAACTCCGCTCAGACTAAACCCTACGTTTCCTCCAGGTATGACAACTTCCTTTCTAAGAGATGTTTGGCCACAGGAAAATGTTAGAGCTATGCAATTTTACAAACAGGACAAACAATTATCATTCTCTGAGATATCTTCCACACTTCACCATAAGAGGATGTCATACTGGATATTTTTACATATCAAATGTTTCTTGGACGCACAAGATCACCATACAACTTGGTCTCGCCCTACAACCCCTTTCGAAGACTTGTGTCTGCAAAAGGAACCCCAACGCCACCTTATCTCCTCTTCCTATACATTATTGTTTCCACAGCAACCATACACTGATCATTGGAGTATCGCTAAATGGCACAAAGATCTTTCAATACATATTCCTGATAACCACTGGGACTCCATATACACAATCACCCATAAAGGTTCCCTGAATGTTTGTGTACAGGAAAACGCCTTTAAAATTCTCTCAAGATGGTATAATACACCTTCTAAGCTACACCAATTCTACCCGTCCCTTTCACCCATGTGCTGGAGATGTGGTACAGATCTAGGGACATTGTTGCATATTTGGTGGTCCTGCACCAAAATACAACCCTTCTGGAAAAAGGTGCATAGACTCATCCAAGATATCACATCTTATAAACTGGAATACTCCCCAGCTCAATTTATGTTACACTATCCAGCTCACTCCATGCGCACATATTTCCGTTCCTTGCCCATGCACATGATTATGGCGGCAAATATGTGTATCCCCCGAAACTGGCGCTCTACTCTTCCACCAACGGTCAAAGATTGGTTTATTCGTATTCAAAAAACAGCTGAAATGGAAGAGATCATACATCAAGCCAAAGAAACGCAATTTAAATTCAACCAAACTTGGTCTTGCTGGATACAATTCACCACTACCCAAGAATTTCAAGCTTTACAGGATGATACTCTTCTATCCCACAGCTCCCCGCCCCCGATACTTAATGTGTAGCTGGTCTACACATTTCCCTCCTGGTCCTTTGGCTCGGCCTTACATGTTACCTGTCCTCCCCTCCCTTATCTTCCCTCACCTTAGGTTCCCCTTTCCTATTATTAACATTTAGGATAGGATATATCTGTTAGGTTAACTTGTCTTATGTATCGGGACATTCTATGTCTTGTCTTATGTATCGGGTCATTCTATGACTTGTCTTATGTATCGGGTCATTCTATGACTTGTCTCATGTATCGGGTCATTCTATGACTTGTCTTATGTATCGGGTCATTCTATGACTTGTCTTATGTATCGGGTCATTCTATGACTTGTCTTATGTATCGGGCCATTCTATGACTTGTCTTATGTATCGGGTCATTCTATGACTTGTCTTATGTATCGGGTCATTCTATGACTTGTCTTATGTATCGGGTCATTCATTCTATGACTTGTCTTGTGTATTGGGTCATTCTATGACTTGTCTTATGTATCGGGACATTCTATGACTTGTCTTATGTATCGGGTCATTCTATGACTTGTCTTATGTATCGGGTCATTCTATAACTTGTCTTATGTATCGGGTCATTCTATGACTTGTCTTATGTATCGGGTCATTCTATGACTTGTCTTATGTATCGGGTCATTCTATGACTTGTCTTACTTGTCTTATGTATCGGGTCATTCTATGACTTGTCTTATGTATCGGGTCATTCTATGACTTGTCTTATGTATCGGGTCATTCTATGACTTGTCTTATGTATCGGGTCATTCTATGACTTGTCTTATGTATCGGGTCATTCTATGACTTGTCTTATGTATCGGGTCATTCTATGACTTGTCTTATGTATCGGGTCATTCTATGACGTGTCTTATGTATCGGGTCATTCTATGACTTGTCTTATGTATCGGGTCATTCTATGACTTGTCATTCTATGACTTGTCTTATGTATCGGGTCATTCTATGACTTGTCTTATGTGTCGGGTCATTCTATGACTTGTCTATGTATTGTCTTATGTATCGGGTCATTCTATGACTTGTATTATCGGGTCATTCTATGACTTGTCGATAGCGATACAAGCAATTGTTTAAATGCCAAGTGTGTCCACACCAGTCTCCATTATCTCTTACCTTTTCAGCCTTTTCCATTCTCTCTCTTATGTTAGGACTTCATATCAATTCACATCCATACCTTACAGCTCCATCTCTGTCATAAGTTTAATCCCATTTTAGGTATCTAGATATAGAATTCCTTCCCATAATAGCAGTTTTGTACTCTTGAGCTTTAGAGATAATAATATTTGTCTACATTTTATCATTTATAGACACAGATCTATGTTGTTCTTTTTGGTGAGCATCCCATACATCACCAGATGTTACAAGTAGTGTTTTATGTCCATGCTTTATTATTTTACGTTATGATGTGTTTCCTTTCTGTACACTAATATCAGAAATTTATGTACAGCCATGTATATGCCTGAGTTCATTACGTTCTGTAACACATAAGTTCCATATATTGATTCTGATTGGATGTTACTCCATGTTTGTAATATCTGTATACTTGTTTTATGCTCAATAAAAACTTTTGAAAAGAATTATATACACCATTATAGTTTATATAGAATTATATTATATATACATGAACACATTGGGATTAATCGAAGGATGAATTTGGTTTATCCAATAATGATTGAATCCAGTAAATTCAATCTTTTACCAGAAGACTTAACCCCTTCCCATCGACCGACACTTTAAGGTGTTCCAAAAGCTGGGAGGTGGAGGCGGGCATTCAGGTCATGTGACCGCTGTGATTGGCTGTCACATGATCGGAAAGCTCCCGATCGCTAGTGTGCATCAAGAGGTTGGCGGAACCCGCCGCCGGCTTCCATGCTGGGAGTGCACAGGGAGCGCGCTCTCAGTGCGGGAATTATATTATATATAACAGTCATGGCCGAAATTGTTGGCACCCCAGAAATTTTTCCAGAAAGTCAAGTATTTCTCACAGAAAAGTATTGCAGTAACGCGTGTTTATTCCATTTGTGTGTATTGAAACAAAACAAAGAAAGGGAGGAAAAAAAGCAAATTGGACATAATGTCACACAAAACTCCAAAAATGGGCTGGTCAAAATTCTTGGCACCCTTAACTTAATATTTGGTTGCACACCATTTTGGAAAAAATACCTGAAATCAGTGGCTTCCTATAACCATCAATAAGCTTCTTACGCCTCTCACCCGGAATTTTGGAACGCTCTTCCTTTGCACACTGCTCCGGGTCTCTCTTATTGGAAGGGCGCCTTTTCCCCAACAGCAATTTTAAGATCTCTCCACAGGTGTTCAATGGGATTTAGATCTGGACTAATTTCCGGCCACTTTATAACTCTCCAGCGCTGTGTTGCCATCCGTTTCTGGGGCTTTTTGACGTATGTTTGGGGGTCATTGTCCTGCTGGAAGACCCAAGATCTCGGACACAAACCCAGCTTTCCGACACTGGGCTCTACAGTGTGACCCAAAATCCTTTGGTAATCCTCAGATTTCGTGATGCCCACATTCAAGGCACCCAGTGCCAGAGGCAGCAAAAACAACCCCAAAACCTCACTGAACCTCCCCCATACCTCACTGGAGGCACTGCGTTCTTTTCTTTGTAGGCCTCATTCTGTTTTCGGTAAACAGTAGAATGATGTTCTTTACCAAAAAGCTCCATCTTGGTCTCATCTGTCCACAAGACGTTTCCCCAGAAGGATTTTGTACATCTTGGCAAACTGTAGTCTTGCTTTTTTATGTCTGTGTCAGCAGTGGGTCCTCCTGGGTCTCCTGCCATAGTGTTTAATTTAAATGTTGACGGATAGTTGGCGCCGACACTGACGCTCCCTGAGCCTGCAGGACGGCTTGAATTTCTTTGGAGCTGCTTATCCACCGTCTGGACTATCCTGCGTTGCCACCTTTCATCAATTTTCCTCTTCCGCCCACGCCCAGGGAGATCAGCTACAGTGCCACGGGGTGCAAACTTATTGATAATGTTGCGCACTGAGGACAAAGGCAAATCTCCATCTCTGGAGACGGACTTGTAACCTGGAGATCAGTGATATTTTTCCACAATTTTGGTTCTCAAGTCCTCAGACAGTTCTCTTCTCCTCTTTCTGTGGTCCAGGCTTAGTGTGGCACACAGACACACAATGCAAAGACTAAGGGAACTTCTCTCCTTTTTTCTGCTTTCAGGTGTGATTTTTTTATTGCCCACGCCTCTTACTTGCCCCGGGTGAGTTTAAAGGAGCCTCACATGCTGGAAACAATCTTATTTATCCACAATTTTGAAAGGGTGCCAAGAATTCTGACCAGCCCATTTTTGGAGTTTTGTGACATTATGTCCAATTTGCTTTTTTTTTTCCTCCCATTTTTTGTTTTGTTCCATTAAAACACAAAGGGAATAAACACGTGTATAGCAAAACATGTTACTGCAATACTTTTCTGTGAGAAATACTTGATTTTCTGTGTGTGGTCGGAGTGAGAAGGTTAATGTAGGGATTTCTAGTCTCAGAGTGCCATCTGGTGGTGAAGTTAAACTATTGTCTGTACAAATGTATAGTAAATCAGTAATATCTTCCTCCAATCAGAAGTTAAACCGCACCCTCTGGGGGTGGTCCCTAATTAAGGCAGTTTTTGGGAGAATGAAAATGGAAGATCAGAGAGAGACGGGAGGACTCCATCTTGAAAGATTGGCTTAATCATGACTGATCAGCTTCTGAAGGTCCCGCCCAGCTTTATTCTTATCCATCCACCTTAGAGGGACTCCATCTTGGATCATCAGCATCTAAAGCTCCTGCCATCTTGATATCCATCCACCTTGAGGCTCCTCTGGATTCAGCCTCATCTTCAGCTCATCCAGATCCTCCATCGATCTGCACCCATCAGCCACCATTTTGAGGGTTTGATCCATCATCTTGCTCCTGAGGGTAACTAACGGCGTGTTATTATCCAGACAATTTTTTTTCTTGTTTAACCACTAGCCGACCGCCCACTGTCAAATGACGGCGGGACGGTGCGGCTCTTGTGGCGGGACGCCGTCATATGACGTCGTCTACATTTTGGCCACTAGGGGGCGCGCGCCCGCCCGCCGCGTAGCTGGGGAGCCAATGCGCGTGCCTGGCGGCCGCGATGTCCGTCAGGCACCCGCGGTTGCCCAGTAACTGAGCAGGACGTGGATCTGTGTATGTAATGATGGGGTGTAAACACACAGATCCACGTCCTGTCACTGGAGAGGAGACCGATGGTGTGTCCCTTGTACATAGGGACACCGATTGGTCCCCTCCCCCCACAGTTAGAATCACTAATATAGGGAACATATTAACCCCTGCAGCGCCCCCTAGTGTTAACCTCTTCCCTGCCAGTCACATTTATACAGTAATAAATGCATTTTTATAGCACGGATCGCTGTATAAATGTGAATGGTCCCAAAAATGTGTCAAAAGTGTCCGATGTGTCCGCCGCAATGTCGCAGTCACGATAAAAATCGCTGATCGCCGCCATTACTAGTAAAAAAAAAAATAATAATAAAAATGCTATAAATCTATCCCTATTTTGTAGAGGCTATAACTTTTGCGCAAACCGATCAATATACGCTTATTGCGATTTTTTATTACCAAAAATATGTAGAAGAATACGTATCGGCCTAAACTGAGGAAAAAATTGTTTAAAAAAAAAAAAAATAATTGGATATTTATTATAATAAAAAGTAAAAAACATTATGTATTTTCAAACTTGTTGCTCTTCTTTTGTTTATAGCGCAAGAAATAAAAACCGCAGAGGTGATCAAATACCACCAAAATAAAGCTCTATCTGTGGGGCAAAGGTGATAAAATTTTTATTTGGGTACAGCGTTGCACGACCGCGCAATTGTCATTCAAAATGCGACAGCGCTGAAAGCTGAAAAATGGCTTGGTCAGGAAGGGGGTGTTCGTGCCTCTGGTAGGGAAGTAGTTAAATAAAAATTCCAATTGCGATACATTTTTCTGGTTTGATTTGATATTCCGCTCACATCAGAACCCCCCAGGATTCGAGAATTAGGCCCCATGCACACGAGACGCCGATGCAAACTCTGCTGAATGCATGTTTTAAAAAGCAGAAACCTGCGTTTAAAAACGCGCGTTTTGCTGTGTTTTCATGCCGCGTTTGCGTCTATAAGCATTTGTAAAGATAACATCATATAGACCCTCCCCAAGCTCAGAAAACATGTATTATTAACTATTTCTGCCATTCTGATCAGAGGGAGCAGCAGAGAGAGCCGTTGTACACTTGCATTTGCCTCTCTTTCTGTGTTTTTTTTTGGAAATGGATCCCATATTGAATAGATGTCAGGAAATGCTCCTGATGTCGCTCTTGATGCGGCAGCAACGTCATCGCAAATTTGCATGAGAGGTCCAGAATCAGAGCTTGTCGATATTGGACCCATCCGTTGATGGCACAGCGAATGTCCGTTGGATATTTCACAAACATATATAGTGAGTGTATATACGCTCTATGAACTATCTAAACTAATTACCACATTTTAAACAATTTTTTCTAGTGTTTTTTATGGTTTACCATCATATTTCTGAGTTTTTCTGGTCAAAAAAATTGGGTTCCTTTAAAAAGGCTTATAAACGCAAACGCGGCTAAACACAGGTGCCTGCGTTTAGCCGCGTTTAGCTGCATTTTGCGTCTGAAACGTGGAAAAGCAAAGTGTCTGAACGCATTTTTTTGCTTCTGGAAAAACGAGGTTAAACGCAACTGCATAAAAACGGGAAAAAAATAGACTGTGTACACGGACACATAGGATAACATTGCATGCGTTCAGGGGCGGGTGAAAAAAGTGTCCAACTGCCTCTGAACGCGCGTTTAACAGCGTCTCGTGTGCATGAGGCCTTACATCTTTCCCATACTGGAACAACCCACAGACTCCGCCCCTTAATCCAACCGCAGGGAATCACGAATGTAGCCTGTGAAGCGCAGATTTATTGGTCAGCCAGATTTAGGACTATCGGGTTTTGGTATCTCCGGGTGGTCACTGAATTCATCAACTCATCGAGTTATCCAGTATATACTGTATGTAGGTTGTAGCCGTATACATTGAGGGATTCGTTGTGAATACGTTCGGTGTCTGGGACTATCAATCTGACTGTTATGTGTTGTTAGTGACTTAGTTGTAGAAGAAATCTTTTATTATTTTCTATAAATCGCAGTCCGGACTTTCACAGAATATTATTCTGCATAGCGCAAAGAATGTCAGGATTAATTAATTAGTCAGCAAAATTATATTTAATAGTTTATTTTCATATTGGAAGCACCATCATTCATCGATCGATTAAACGATCAATATTGCTGACTTAATCATTCAAACGACCATCTAGAATGGAAGGTTTAATATCTCTGAAATGGAATGTCAGACACGGCTCCGTGTTCCCAGTGATCGCCGCACGTCTTCAGAGCTTCCTCTATGACATCACACAACTTTGCTTCTTCAAGCTCCACCCTTTTACCACCCCTGGCCAATGGCGATCTATTGTTCCCCCCCCAACCAACCAGAAGAATAAAACGTAGAAAAGTGTAAAAATATAAAGTCATTATTTATTAATCATTTACAGAGGGAACAAATCAGCGATCCCATTGGGTCAATACATCCAATGGAAGGCCAGGACTGGAGCAGGGCAGCCAATCAGAGCCAAGCAATCATGGCTTACATAATAATGACATGCCCCTCCTCCAGCTCTATACAAAATAAAACTGGCTGATAAAATAATTATATACACCAGTACTCCCCAGTATACACAAATATACACCAGTATACAGAAATAAAATGCTACAATGCCGCTGTGTTAAGCGCACGTAGCAGGAAGTGGTGACTGAGTGGTCGTCATCCTCCTGGTGCATTATGGGAGACACAGAGTCAGGTACTATGACCAGTAAGAAGTGACCCCGAGCCCCCTACCGCCAATCACACCAGGAAGTGACCCGGGGGCCCCCTACCGCCAATCACACCAGGAAGTGACCCGGGGGCCCCTACCGCCAATCACACCAGGAAGTGACCCGGAGCCCCTACCGCCAATCACACCAGGAAGTGACCCGGGCCCCCTACCACCAATCACACCAGGAAGTGACCCGGGGCCCCCTACCGCCAATCACACCAGGAAGTGACCCCGAGTCCCCTACCACCAATCACACCAGGAAGTGACCCGGTGCCCCCTACCACCAATCACACCAGGAAGTGACCCGGAGCCCCCTACCGCCAATCACACCAGGAAGTGACCCCGAGTCCCCTACCACCAATCACACCAGGAAGTGACCCGGGCCCCCTACCACCAATCACACCAGGAAGTGACCCGGAGCCCCTACCGCCAATCACACCAGGAAGTGACCCCGAGTCCCCTACCACCAATCACACCAGGAAGTGACCCGGGGCCCCCTACCACCAATCACACCAGGAAGTGACCCGGGGGCCCCTACCGCCAATCACACCAGGAAGTGACCCGGGGGCCCCTACCACCAATCACACCAGGAAGTGACCCGGGGCCCCCTACCGCCAATCACACCAGGAAGTGACCCGGGGCCCCCTACCACCAATCACACCAGGAAGTGACCCGGAGCCCCCTACCGCCAATCACACCAGGAAGTGACCCCGAGTCCCCTACCACCAATCACACCAGGAAGTGACCCGGGGCCCCCCCCCCCTACCACCAATCACACCAGGAAGTGACCCGGGGGCCCCCTACCGCCAATCACACCAGGAAGTGACCCGGGGCCCCTACCACCAATCACACCAGGAAGTGACCCGGAGCCCCCTACCGCCAATCACACCAGGAAGTGACCCCGAGTCCCCTACCACCAATCACACCAGGAAGTGACCCGGTGCCCCCCTACCACCAATCACACCAGGAAGTGACCGGGGGCCCCCTACCGCCAATCACACCAGGAAGTGACCCCGAGTCCCCTACCACCAATCACACCAGGAAGTGACCCGGGGCCCCCTACCACCAATCACACCAGGAAGTGACCCGGGGGCCCCCTACCGCCAATCACACCAGGAAGTGACCCGGGGCCCCTACCACCAATCACACCAGGAAGTGACCCGGGGCCCCCTACCGCCAATCACACCAGGAAGTGACCCGGGGCCCCCTACCACCAATCACACCAGGAAGTGACCCGGGGGCCCCCTACCGCCAATCACACCAGGAAGTGACCCCGAGTCCCCTACCACCAATCACACCAGGAAGTGACCCGGGGCCCCCTACCACCAATCACACCAGGAAGTGACCTGGGGCCCCCTACCGCCAATCACACCAGGAAGTGACCCCGAGTCCCCTACCGCCAATCACACCAGGAAGTGACCCGGGGCCCCCTACCACCAATCACACCAGGAAGTGACCCGGGGCCCCCTACCGCCAATCACACCAGGAAGTGACCCGGGGCCCCCTACCGCCAATCACACCAGGAAGTGACCCGGGGCCCCCTACCGCCAATCACACCAGGAAGTAACACGGGGCCCCCTACCGCCAATCACACCAGGAAGTGACCCGGAGCCCCCTACCGCCAATCACACCAGGAAGTGACCCGGGGCCCCCTACCGCCAATCACACCAGGAAGTAACACGGGGCCCCCTACCGCCAATCACACCAGGAAGTGACCCGGGGCCCCCTACCGCCAATCACACCAGGAAGTGACCCGGGGCCCCCTACCGCCAATCACACCAGGAAGTAACACGGGGCCCCCTACCGCCAATCACACCAGGAAGTGACCCGGGGGCCCCCTACCGCCAATCACACCAGGAAGTGACCCCGAGTCCCCTACCACCAATCACACCAGGAAATGACCCGGGGCCCCCTACCACCAATCACACCAGGAAGTGACCCGGGGCCCCCTACCACCAATCACACCAGGAAGTGACCCCGAGTCCCCTACCACCAATCACACCAGGAAGTGACCCGGGGCCCCCTACCACCAATCACACCAGGAAGTGACCCTGAGCCCCCTACCGCCAATCACACCAGGAAGTGACCCGGGGCCCCCTACCGCCAATCACACCAGGAAGTGACCCTGAGCCCCCTACCGCCAATCACACCAGGAAGTGACCCGGGGCCCCCTACCGCCAATCACACCAGGAAGTGACCCGGGGCCCCCTACCACCAATCACACCAGGAAGTGACCCGGGCCCCCTACCACCAATCACACCAGGAAGTGACCCGGGGCCCCCTACCACCAATCACACCAGGAAGTGACCCCGAGTCCCCTACCACCAATCACACCAGGAAGTGACCCGGGGCCCCCTACCGCCAATCACACCAGGAAGTGACCCGGGGCCCCCTACCACCAATCACACCAGGAAGTGACCCCGAGTCCCCTACCACCAATCACACCAGGAAGTGACCCGGGGCCCCCTACCGCCAATCACACCAGGAAGTGACCCGGGGCCCCCTACCACCAATCACACCAGGAAGTGACCCGGGGCCCCCTACCACCAATCACACCAGGAAGTGACCCGGGCCCCCTACCACCAATCACACCAGGAAGTGACCCGAGCCCCCTACCACCAATCACACCAGGAAGTGACCCGGGGCCCCCTACCGCCAATCACACCAGGAAGTGACCCCGAGTCCCCTACCACCAATCACACCAGGAAGTGACCCGGGGCCCCCTACCACCAATCACACCAGGAAGTGACCCGGGGCCCCCTACCGCCAATCACACCAGGAAGTGACCCCGAGTCCCCTACCACCAATCACACCAGGAAGTGACCCGGGGCCCCCTACTGCCAATCACACCAGGAAGTGACCCGGACCCCCTACCACCAATCACACCAGGAAGTGACCCAGAGCCCCCTACCGCCAATCACACCAGGAAGTAACGCGGGGCCCCCTACCGCCAATCACACCAGGAAGTAACGCGGGGCCCCCTACCACCAATCACACCAGGAAGTGACCCGGGGCCCCCTACCACCAATCACACCAGGAAGTGACCCCGGCCCCCCTACCACCAATCACACCAGGAAGTGACCCGGGGCCCCCTACCACCAATCACACCAGGAAGTGACCCGGGGCCCCCTACCGCCAATCACACCAGGAAGTGACCCCGAGCCCCCTACCACCAATCACACCAGGAAGTGACCCGGGGCCCCCGTGGCCCCCTACCACCAATCACACCAGGAAGTGACCCCGGCCCCCTACCACCAATCACACCAGGAAGTGACCCGGGGCCCCCTACCGCCAATCACACCAGGAAGTGACCCCGAGCCCCCTACCACCAATCACACCAGGAAGTGACCCGGGGCCCCCTACCACCAATCACACCAGGAAGTGACCCCGGCCCCCTACCACCAATCACACCAGGAAGTGACCCGGGGCCCCTACCGCCAATCACACCAGGAAATGTCCCAGGCTCTCCAATACTTGAAAAGAATCCCACCCCTTGAAGAACGGCAGCACGTGATTGGTTGAGGGCTGGAAGAACACAACACACAGAAATGGTAAACGGTGGTCACATCGGTGGTCACATCGGTGGTCTCCCCGGACTCCATCATGTCAGATCTGCAGGGAAGACGTTTCCCAGATGTCCGATCATCGGACGCCTCATGTTTCTGAAAATAGATGTAAAGTCTGTGAGCAGAAGATGAAAGAGAACATGAGCAGAAATCTTCCTCCCTTTTCTGTGACCGAACAGATAATGGGGGTCATAACTGACATGAGGAGTGAAGATCTCGGGAGAGGAGGTCATTATTGAAATGTGGCCCCCCCCCCCCCCCCCGTGTACTAGAACGAATGTCATATGAAATATGGCGGCCCCCCCCCGTGTACTAGAACGAATGTCGTATGAAATATGGCGGCCCCCCGTGTACTAGAATGAATGATGTGAATAGTTCCGTGTGAAGGACCATTGTCAGAGACAAGAACCTCCCTTTTTTCCACAACGTTTATTCGCCGTTTTGATATTTCTGGATTGGATAACATTCGACCTTTCTCCAAGGTCTGGTTATGTATGAAGATTTCTTATTGGGTTCTGTCCTCCTAGACTGACCCCAGAAGGAAATACGAGCGATTGGCTCCGGTGATGTCAGAGATTGTACAGACATCCCCATAGAATGTAAGATTGTCCATCCAGTGCCGATCACTCACCATTTCTCCTGAGGAAGAGTTTGTTGTGACGGGATACGACCAGAGCCTCACCGCCCCACGCATGCGTCACCAACTCCCGGTCCTTCTTGGAGAGGCTCTGGGATCCCAGCCGTAGTTCATGGAGCAGCGATGACACTCCGTCCAATAAGGATCTGCTGAGGGGCCCCTGGATGGCGCATCCTGCAAGAAGAGTACAGTGACAGTGAAGAGAACGCCCTCCAGGAATCCGGTGTGGGCAGGAAGCGGGTTTAGTGCCCGGAGTGGGCAGGAAGTGGGTTTAGTGCCCGGTGGGTAATGAGCGGATTGGTGGGAAGAACATCCTATGTGGAGGAATGAAGACAGTTTGGAGAATATGAGGCACTGAATTGAAGGACTGAGAATAACCTCCCAGCGCTGTGGAAATCTTTATTAATGTATGTGGTCAGACGCCCCCCAGTGTCAGTTTTGCTGTAATACACTCATGTGAGGGTATTCACACATACAGACGTTGGTGGAAGACCATTAGCTCTTTTAGAGATGATCGTTTTTGCCTCACCAAGAGATTGGCCACCTCACGCCGATTGTATTAACGCTCCAAGTAAGCAGATCTGCGTACACGGGAACCATAGCATAACCATACAAAATGATGGCCCACCGAGCCATGATAGAGTACGGCTCCCGTCATTGGTAGTGCTGGGATTGTGCACACGATCGTCTTCAGAGAAATGTAAGTAATGTTCACATTGTGAGACACCGGAATCTGAGCGCATGGCTCTGCACACGTCACTACTGGAATTCTATATTAATATATACTAGTGTCTGATTGGCTGATTGTGAAGCCACCACCTTCCTCTGTTATTCATGTTTACAGTATAAATAAAAGGAGCTCCTCATCCTATGGAGGATTCTGCTGAGCTCATCGTGATCCCATCCTCCGTGTTACTTGGAGATATAGAAGCGCACAGCCCGGCATTATACCAGAGAGCTGTGATTGGCTTGCTTATAAAACTTCCACAACACCCCCTCCCCCATCCAATGGCAGACATAGACCATACAATGACCATCCCCCTACGGCGCTTTGTATATTAAGTATGGAGCCCATTAATGTCCCTCACCTGAGAGGTGCAGCTCCTCCATCTCCTGGTTTCTCTCCTGAATGGCGGATAAAAGAGACTCAAATCCTTTCCTTCCCACTTTGGGATTTCCAGAGAGGTCCATAGTCTTCAGAGAAGAGGAGACCAGGAGACACCTAGGAGAAGAGAGGAGAGTGTCACCAACCATACACAGACCATGTCCACCGGGAGATCCAACACAGGTCAGTGGAAATTCAGTTATAGGGACCCCAGAAGAGGGGGACACCTGGGCGTGGTGAGTGGTACCTGGCCAAGTCTTGTACAGATTCATCACTGAGGTTGTTGCAGGAAAGGACCAGATGAGATAAAACACAACCATCCTGCCAGACAGAGAGGAGAGACATGAGAAGGGCCATCAGAAATAACATTTGGATGGAGGACCACCCCGTTCCCCGGAAAGAGGACCGCCCTGTGTCCAGATACAGGACCGCCCATGTCCAGGTCCAGAACCGCCCTGTGTGTAAATGTAGGACCGCCCTGTGTCCGAATGTTGGAACGCCCTGTGTCCGAATGTTGGAACGCCCCGTGTCCGAATGTTGGAACGCCCCGTGTCCGAATGTTGGAACGCCCCGTGTCCGAATGTTGGAACGCCCCGTGTCCGAATGTTGGAACGCCCCGTGTCCGAATGTTGGAACGCCCCGTGTCCGAATGTTGGAACGCCCTGTGTCCGAATGTTGGAACGCCCCGTGTCCGAATGTTAGAACGCCCCGTGTCCGAATGTTGGAACGCCCCGTGTCCGAATGTTGGAACGCCCCGTGTCCGAATGTTGGAACGCCCCGTGTCCGAATGTTGGAACGCCCCGTGTCCGAATGTAGGAACGCCCCGTGTCCGAATGTAGGAACGCCCTGTGTCCGAATGTAGGAACGCCCTGTGTCCGAATGTAGGAACGCCCTGTGTCCGAATGTTGGAACGCCCTGTGTCCGAATGTAGGAACGCCCTGTGTCCGAATGTTGGACCGCCCTGTGTCCGAATGTTGGACCGCCCTGTGTCCGAATGTTGGACCGCCCTGTGTCCGAATGTTGGACCGCCCTGTGTCCGAATGTTGGAACGCCCCGTGTCCGAATGTAGGAACGCCCCGTGTCCGAATGTAGGAACGCCCTGTGTCCGAATGTAGGAACGCCCTGTGTCCGAATGTAGGAACGCCCTGTGTCCGAATGTAGGAACGCCCTGTGTCCGAATGTTGGAACGCCCTGTGTCCGAATGTAGGAACGCCCTGTGTCCGAATGTTGGACCGCCCTGTGTCCGAATGTTGGACCGCCCTGTGTCCGAATGTTGGACCGCCCTGTGTCCGAATGTTGGACCGCCCTGTGTCCGAATGTTGGACCGCCCTGTGTCCGAATGTTGGACCGCCCTGTGTCCGAATGTTGGACCGCCCTGTGTCCGAATGTTGGACCGCCCTGTGTCCGAATGTTGGACCGCCCTGTGTCCGAATGTTGGACCGCCCTGTGTCCGAATGTTGGAACGCCCTGTGTCCGAATGTTGGAACGCCCTGTGTCCGAATGTTGGAACGCCCTGTGTCCGAATGTAGGACCGCCCTGTGTCCGAATGTAGGACCGCCCTGTGTCCGAATGTAGGACCGCCCTGTGTCCGAATGTAGGACCGCCCGGTGTCCGAATGTAGGACCGCCCGGTGTCCGAATGTAGGACCGCCCGGTGTCCGAATGTAGGACCGCCCGGTGTCCGAATGTAGGACCGCCCGGTGTCCGAATGTTGGACCGCCCTGTGTCCGAATGTTGGACCGCCCTGTGTCCGAATGTTGGACCGCCCTGTGTCCGAATGTAGGACCGCCCTGTGTCCGAATGTAGGAACGCCCTGTGTCCGAATGTAGGACCGCCCTGTGTCCGAATGTTGGACCGCCCTGTGTGTGAATGTAGGAACGCCCTGTGTGTGAATGTAGGAACGCCCTGTGTCCGAATGTAGGAACGCCCTGTGTGTGAATGTAGGAACGCCCTGTGTGTGAATGTAGGAACGCTCTGTGTGTGAATGTAGGACCGCCCTGTGTCCGAATGTAGGACCGCCCTGTGTCCGAATGTAGGACCGCCCTGTGTCCGAATGTAGGAACGCCCTGTGTCCGAATGTAGCACCGCCCTGTGTGTGAATGTAGGAACGCCCTGTGTGTGAATGTAGGAACGCCCTGTGTGTGAATGTAGGAACGCCCTGTGTGTGAATGTAGGACCGCCCTGTGTCCGAATGTAGGACCGCCCTGTGTCCGAATGTAGGAACGCCCTGTGTGTGAATGTAGGAACGCCCTGTGTGTGAATGTAGGAACGCCCTGTGTGTGAATGTAGGAACGCCCTGTGTGTGAATGTAGGAACGCCCTGTGTCCGAATGTAGGACCGCCCTGTGTCCGAATGTAGGACCGCCCTGTGTCCGAATGTAGGACCGCCCTGTGTCCGAATGTAGGACCGCCCAGTGTCCGAATGTAGGACCGCCCAGTGTCCGAATGTAGGACCGCCCAGTGTCCGAATGTAGGACCGCCCAGTGTCCGAATGTAGCACCGCCCTGTGTCCGAATGTAGCACCGCCCCGTGTGCGAATGTAGGACCGCCCAGTGTCCGAATGTAGGACCGCCCAGTGTCCGAATGTAGGACCGCCCTGTGTCCGAATGTAGGACCGCCCTGTGTGTAAATGTAGGACCGCCCTGTGTGAATGTAGGACCGCCCTGTGTGTGAATGTAGGACCGCCCTGTGTGAATGTAGGACCGCCCTGTGTGAATGTAGGACCGCCCTGCGTGTGAATGTAGGACCGCCCTGCGTGGGAATGTAGGACCGCCCTGCGTGGGAATGTAGGACCGCCCTGCGTGGGAATGTAGGACCGCCCTGCGTGGGAATGTAGGACCGCCCCGTGTGGGAATGTAGGACCGCCCTGTGTCCGAATGTAGGACCGCCCTGTGTGTGAGCCGGCAGAGAGAAGAGCCGTGGGATTCCACACTTACCTGGGACAGGTATCTGACCACAGACTCCACCCTAAGGGCCTCCCCTGTGGTCACAGCCTGGAGATCCAGCCGGGAGATGATGTCATGAGGAAGAGTCTTCAGGATCAGCTCCACTCCAATGGAGCCCAGAGGATTATGGGAGAGGGAGAGGCTCTTCATGTGGACGCTGCCTACAGGAGACCAGAACTCATTACAGTATGCAAGGAGAGGAGACTACGGGGAGCGGAGCTGAGGAGAGGAGACTACAGGGAGCGGAGAAGAGGAGACTACAGGGAGTGGAGCGGAGAAGAGGAGACTACAGGGAGCGGACCAGAGGAGAGGAGACTACAGGGAGCGGAGGAGACTACAGGGAGGGGAGGAGAGGAGACTACAGGGAGCGGACCTGAGGAGACTACAGGGTGCGGAGCTGAGGAGAGGAGACTACAGGGAGCGGAGGAGAGGAGACTACAGGGACTGGAGCTGAGAAGAGGAGACTACAGGGACCGGAGCTGAGAAGAGGAGACTACAGGGACCGGAGCTGAGAAGAGGAGAGGAGACTACAGGGACCGGAGCTGAGAAGAGGAGACTACAGGGACCGGAGCTGAGAAGAGGAGAGGAGACTACAGGGACCGGAGCTGAGAAGAGGAGATGAGACTACAGGGATCGGAGCTGAGAAGAGGAGACTACAGGGACCGGAGCTGAGAAGAGGAGACTACAGGGACCGGAGCTGAGAAGAGGAGACTACAGGGACCGGAGCAGAGAAGAAGAGACTATAGGGACCGGAGCAGAGAAGAGGAGTCTACAGGGAGCGGAGCTGAGGAGAGGAGACTACAGGGACCGGAGTGGAGAAGAGGAGACTACAGGGACCGGAGCAGAGAAGAGGAGTCTACAGGGAGTGGAGCGGAGAAGAGGAGACTACAGGGACCGGAGCGGAGAAGAGGAGACTACAGGGACCAGAGAAGAGAAGAGGAGTCTACAGGGACCGGAGCGGAGAAGAGGAGACTACAGGGACCGGAGCAGAGAAGAGACTACAGGGACCGGAGCAGAGAAGAGGAGTCTACAGGGAGTGGAGCGGAGAAGAGGAGACTACAGGGACCGGAGCGGAGAAGAGGAGACTACAGGGACCAGAGAAGAGAAGAGGAGTCTACAGGGACCGGAGCGGAGAAGAGGAGACTACAGGGACCAGAGAAGAGAAGAGGAGACTACAGGGAGTGGAGCGGAGAAGAGGAGACTACAGGGAGTGGAGCGGAGAAGAGGAGACTACAGGGACCGGAGCAGAGAAGAGGAGACTACAGGGACCAGAGAAGAGAAGAGGAGACTACAGGGAGTGGAGCGGAGAAGAGGAGACTACAGGGAGTGGAGCGGAGAAGAGGAGACTACAGGGACCAGAGCGGAGAAGAGGAGACTACAGGGACCAGAGCGGAGAAGAGGAGACTACAGGGACCGGAGCGGAGAAGAGGAGACTACAGGGAGAGGAGTCTATAGGACTGACACATTTAGGACATCACCCGGGACAATCCATCTGACACCTTCAGAAGGGCGCACAATCGCTGACACAGCGCCAATATCCAGCATTGGACACGGTCGGCACACAGAACTATCAGATCTCAAATCTTTACCGAGATCTCGGGTGTGACATCATAGGGCGTGCGACAGAAACATTTCCAACCACCAACGTTCTGGAGACACGGGGGGTCTATCACCGTGAGAAAGAGGTGCCTCAGTGTTCCCACTAGACACGGGGGGGGGGGTGCTCCACTAGACACGAGGGGTGGGGTGCTCCACTAGACACGAGGGGTGGGGTGCTCCACTAGACACGAGGGGTGGGGTGCTCCACTAGACACGAGGGGTGGGGTGCTCCACTAGACACGAGGGGTGGGGTGCTCCACTAGACACGGGGGGTGGGGTGCGCCACTAGACACGAGGGGTGTGGTGCTCCACTAGACACGGGGGGGGGGGGGTGCTCCACTAGACACGGGGGGGGGGGTGGGGTGCTCCACCAGACACGAGGGGGGGGGGGTGCTCCACTAGACACGGGGGGGGGGGGTGCTCCACTAGACATGGGGGGGGGGGGTGCTCCACCAGACACGAGAGGTGTGGGGTGCTCCACTAGACACGAGGGGTGGGGGGGGGGGGGTGGTGGGTGGGGGGGGGGGGCACGAGGGGTGGGGGGGCGGTGGGGTGCTCCACTAGACACGAGGGGGGGGTGGGGGGGGGGTGGGGTGCTCCACTAGACACGAGGGGTGTGGTGCTCCACTAGACACGAGGGGAGGGGGGGGGGGGTGCTCCACCAGACACGAGAGGTGTGGGGTGCTCCACTAGACACGAGAGGTGTGGGGTGCTCCACCAGACACGAGAGGTGTGGGGTGCTCCACTAGACACGAGGGGTGGGGTGCTCCACTAGACACGAGGGGTGTGGTGCTCCACTAGACACGAGGGGTGGGGGGGTGCTCCACCAGACACGAGAGGTGTGGGGTGCTCCACTAGACACGAGGGGTGGGGTGCTCCACTAGACACGAGGGGTGTGGTGCTCCACTAGACACGAGGGGTGTGGTGCTCCACTAGACACGAGGGGTGGGGTGCTCCACTAGACACAAGGGGGGGGGGTGCTCCACCAGACACGAGAGGTGTGGGGTGCTCCACTAGACACGAGGGGTGGGGTGCTCCACTAGACACGAGGGGTGTGGTGCTCCACTAGACACGAGGGGTGGGGTGCTCCACTAGACACAAGGGGTGGGGTGCTCCACCAGACACGGGGGGTGGGGTGCTCCACCAGACACGGGGGGTGGGGTGCTCCGCTAGACACGGGGGGTGGGGTGCTCCGCTAGACACGGGGGGTGGGGTGCTCCACTAGACACGAGGGGTGGGGTGCTCCGCTAGACACGAGGGGTGGGGTGCTCCACTAGACACGGGGGGTGGGGTGCTCCACTAGACACGGGGGGTGGGGTGCTCCACTAGACACGGGGGGTGGGGTGCTCCACTAGACACGAGGGGTGGGGTGCTCCACTAGACACGGGGGGTGGGGTGCTCCACTAGACATGGGGGGTGGGGTGCTCCACTAGACACGGGGGGTGGGGTGCTCTTCCGGGTCACAGGCTGTCAGGAAGTCCATGGAGTGCGGGATGGAACACAGCGCCCATGTATTGTGAGATGTCGCCAGACGGGGGAGGGGCAACGCGTTTCAGAGCATGTGCAGTACCGCCTCCGGGCATGCGCACTCCTTCAAGCTTTGAGACGGTTTTAGCTACTTACATGTGATTGGCCCCCTTATAGTTTTCAATAAATGATTTGATCTCTTACACTTGGGGGCGCTCCCTGATCTCTTACACTTGGGGGCGCTCTCTGATCTCTTACACTTGGGGGCGCTCTCTGATCTCTTACACTTGGGGGCGCTCTCTGATCTCTTACACTTGGGGGCGCTCTCGGACTTCCTCTTGCCCCGTGAATGGAATTGCTTATGCATTGAGACGATCAGCCTTAGCTCCGCCTTAGCTCCGCCTACAGAACGCTCTCTGACTTTTTGCCATGTATTGAGTACATTTCAGGAACTCACCTCTGAAGGCGTCCGCCAGCAGGAGGCGATATTGCTGCAGGAATTTGGCGGAGAGTTGGCACCCCCGGAGGTTGATAGTGGTCAGTACAGGGCAATGGTGGAGCAGTGAGGCCAAAGGTTGTGTCAGCCCATCCCCCAGAGGGTTCAAGCTGAGATCCAACTCTTCAAGTTTCTAAAGAGAAGACAAAACAATTCACTGAGTATCAGAAGAGGACAAAGGCCAATGTACCCCATTCACCCAATCAGAATCTTACCTCAAAGTGCCCCCCATCTGCCGGCACCAACTTCCCGATCCCCTCCTGGGTCAGGCGGTTACAGGACAGGTTGAGATGAGTTAGGTGGGGGATGGTACAGAGCATGGCCGAGAGCTCCTCCATATCTGCGTCTCCCAGGACATTCCCACTCAGGTGTAATTGGCGCAAGGATGACTGCAACTTCAACGCACGCAGCAGGGGGCACAATTCCACCGACTTCAGGGCCAGGCGGCAGAGAGACAAGCAAGTGCTGACCTCCTGCTGCTCCAGAGCCTTCAGTACCAGAACGTTCTCCTCTGCAAGAGAGCACATTGCGGGGGGATCATAATGGACCACACAAGTACCTGATGGTTTATAATGGACCCTAGTGGATCATAATGGGCCCCAGAACATCCTGGTGGATCATAATGGACCCCAGAACATCCTGGTGGATCATAATGGACCCCAGAACATCCTGGTGGATCATAATGGACCCCAGAACATCCTGGTGGAGCATAATGGACCCCAGAACATCCTGGTGGAGCATAATGGGCCCCAGAACATCCTGGTGGAGCATAATGGGCCCCAGAACATCCTGGTGGAGCATAATGGACCCCAGAACATCCTGGTGGAGCATAATGGGCCCAAGAACATCCTGGTGGAGCATAATGGACCCCAGAACATCCTGGTGGAGCATAATGGACCCCAGAACATCCTGGTGGAGCATAATGGGCCCCAGAACATCCTGGTGGAGCATAATGGGCCCCAGAACATCCTGGTGGAGCATAATGGACCCCAGAACATCCTGGTGGAGCATAATGGACCCCAGAACATCCTGGTGGAGCATAATGGACCCCAGAACATCCTGGTGAAGCATAATGGGCCCCAGAACATCCTGGTGGAGCATAATGGGCCCCAGAACATCCTGGTGGAGCATAATGGTCCCAAAGAACATCCTGGTGGAGCATAATGGGCCCCAGAACATCCTGGTGGAGCATAATGGGCCCCAGAACATCCTGGTGGAGCATAATGGGCCCCAGAACATCCTGGTGGAGCATAATGGTCCCAAAGAACATCCTGGTGGAGCATAATGGTCCCAAAGAACATCCTGGTGGAGCATAATGGGCCCCAGAACATCCTGGTGGAGCATAATGATCCCAAAGAACATCCTGGTGGAACATAATGGACCCCAGAACATCCTGGAGGAACATAATAAACCCCAGAACATCCTGGTGGAACATAACGGACCCCAGAACATCCTGGTGGAGCATAATGGACCCCAGAACATCCTGGTGGAGCATAATGGGCCCCAGAACATCCTGGTGGAGCATAATGGTCCCAAAGAACATCCTGGTGGAGCATAATGGGCCCAAAGAACATCCTGGTGGAGCATAATGGTCCCAAAGAACATACTGGTGGAGCATAATGGACCCCAGAACATCCTGGTGGAACATAATGGACCCCAGAACATCCTGGTGGAGCATAATGGGCCCCAGAACATCCTGGTGGAGCATAATGGACCCCAGAACATCCTGGTGGATCATAATGGTCCCAAAGAACATCCTGGTGGATCATAATGGTCCCAAAGAACATCCTGGTGGAGCATAATGGACCCCAGAACATCCTGGTGGAGTATAATGGACCCCAGAACATCCTGGAGGAACATAATGGTCCCAAAGAACATCCTGGTGGAGCATAATGATCCCAAAGAACATCCTGGTGGATCATAATGGTCCCAAAGAACATCCTGGTGGAGCATAATGGGCCCCAGAACATCCTGGTGGAGTATAATGGACCCCAGAACATCCTGGAGGAACATAATGGTCCCAAAGAACATCCTGGTGGAGCATAATGATCCCAAAGAACATCCTGGTGGAGCATAATGGGCCCCAGAACATCCTGGTGGAGCATAATGGGCCCCAGAACATCCTGGTGGAGCATAATGGGCCCCAGAACATCCTGGTGGAACATAATGGGCCCCAGAACATCCTGGTGGAGCATAATGGGCCCCAGAACATCCTGGTGGAGCATAATGGGCCCCAGAACATCCTGGTGGATCTATGAAGATGAACACTTACTGACACTGAGACTCTGACATGACTTCTTGTAGCGATCGGTCAGTGGTGGTAGATCCCAGGAATGGACCTCGGCCAGAACCTGAAATACAAACCTGAAATGAGGTCTTCTCCTATCTATTGTCCATCTGGCAGACAGGGAGGTGAAGAGACTTACCTCCTCGTTGCTCTGCAAGACATAGAGAATGAGGTCCTGTGGGTCCAGCAAGGCTCCTTCTTTCTTCAGGGTGAGTCGGGGCCGCAGGCCACTGCTCTGGTAATACCGCTGAGAAGCCTGTTCAGCCAACCAGGAGATCTCCCGAGTCTCACAGTCACTGGAGGAAGAAGACAACTTGTTATCATCCTCCACACAAATGAGAATACTTTGCAGACATACACCCCGCCCATGTGTGATGACAACAGGAATTCTGCCCTGTTAATTTCGTATTTTGGAGTGCAGTACAAGACCAGATATTCATAGAGCCCGGGTTATATGCCGCTGCCCTCAGGTGATTGGACACTGGCAAAAGCTTTGCTGGGATTGACCACCAATGTGTACCCTCTTAAAACCCCACCCACTCCGTGAGGCTTCAGTTTTTTTTAGCAACCAGTAAGGAGATCAGAGAGGAGGGACCTGTGCCCTGTACTGTAGTCCTTCTATCTTCATTGTGAAGGACACAGGAAGGGGATTCATAGACCATGGGGGGTCTCCAAGGAGTCAGGAGAAGAGAGGGGAGAGATGTCTTGTACTGTACTCCTATCATCTTACTATAACCCTCCAGCCGGGAGGTCCAGCATTGCAGAGACAACCAAATTGACTAAAGTTCCAGAAAGTTGAAGAGGAGAGAGAAGAATCCTCAGACACCCAAGTCTCTGGTACCATCAAGGCCGAGCGCTTTGTCCTAAAGACGAACCAGATATCCCAAGTAATGAGCCGATTGCAGCGCTGATATCTGAAGGTTCTGGACCAAGCCGAACCTCTGCGAGGTCTAAATGTCCACCATTCGTCCACCAGAACCAAAGCCAACAGTTCCCTCAGCAAGAGGTCATCTAGAGATCCCACAATGGGAATGCCCTGAGAGGGCAGTAAGGCTAGCACATGGGCCAGCACCGTGGTTAATATTCGAGGTGTAGATGATGGTCTGAATGGCCGGTCCGCGACCTGAAATGGCAGAAGGCCAACTGCAAAGAGAAGAAATGGCTGATGCACGAAAAAATGGGGACATGCAAGTATGAATCCTTAATGTCCACAGTGGCCAGAAAGTCTTCCTAAAAAGGGAGGCCATGACCGATCTAGTGGATTCCGTTAGGAATTCCTAGAAAATTTAGGGCCTCGAGATCCAAGATGGGAGCTGTGCAGTTTGGAGTAGAACCCCTGAAACCATTCTTCCACAGACACTGGGGTGTTGACACCACGCTCCAGAAGGCCACATGTAGATCCGATAAGCTGTGACACTGGAAGGGTGGATGTAATGATCCTGAGGGGGCTGAGAGCGAAGCTCTGGCTTGTAGCCTTCAGGAACCACCACAAACATCTGAGATGCAGAGGGTCCAAAAAGGCTGAGAGATGTCCCTTCATCGTGGAAAGCGGGGCACCCCCTCGAGCTGAAGAAGATTTATCGGAGAGGCTTGGAAGTCCAGGGTTTGCAGATGGACTGGATGCTTGTTTGAGGCCACAGAATAATACAAAGGACCCTTCCTGGCCTTCATCGAGGGGAGAGTTTCCCCAGACTGAGACCTGGGTTTTGGACGTTTTTTCCTGGATAATCTTGCCACCAAGATGAGGGAATCCAAGGCGGCTCCTCGAGGGGCAATGTGGAGAAAGAGCTCTCTGCATGCGCGTTCCACACCTAACACTTTAGCCAAAGGGTCCTCCTCATGTTCACTGACAGGAGACTCGTATGAGAGATGTAACAGGAGACCCCCCCCCCCCACAACCCATTCATACTGGTTCAAGGCTACGAACCCGACTACTAAATGCGCCATGACCAAAGTATCCACTGCCACAGTGATCTGAACCCAATCTAGTTACATAAAGACACAAGTCCAACCTATGTGTGATTATATGTCAGTATTACATTGTATATCTCTGTATGTTGCGGTCATTCAGGTGATTATCTAATAGTTTCTTAAAACTATCGATGCCCCCCGCTGAGACCACCGCCTGTGGAAGGGAATTCCACATCCTTGCCGCTCTTACAGTAAAGAACCCCCTTAGTAGTTTAAAGGTTAAACCTCTTTTCTTCTAATTTTAATGAGTGGCCACGTGTCTTGTTAAACTAAAAAAAGTTTTCTCCCTATTGTGGGGTCACCAGTCCGGAATTTATACATTGTGGGGTCACCAGTCCGGAATTTATACATTGTGGGGTCACCAGTCCGGAATTTATACATTGTGGGGTCACCAGTCCGGAATTTATACATTGTGGGGTCACCAGTCCGGAATTTATACATTGTGGGGTCACCAGTCCGGTATTTATACATTGTGGGGTCACCAGTCCGGTATTTATACATTGTGGGGTCACCAGTCCGGTATTTATACATTGTGGGGTCACCAGTCCGGTATTTATATATTGTGGGGTCACCAGTCCGGTATTTATAAATACCGGACTGGTGACCCCACAATGTATAAATACCGGACTGGTGACCCCACAATATATAAATACCGGACTGGTGACCCCACAATGTATATATTGTGGGGTCACCAGTCCGGTATTTATATAATGAAATCATATCCCCTCTCAAGCGTCTCTTCTCCAGAGAGAATAAGTTCAGTGCTCACAACCTTTCCTCATCACTAATATCCTCCAGACCCTTTATTAGCTTTGTTGTCCTTCTTTGTAGTCGCTCCATTTCCAGTACATCCTTCCTGAGGACTGGTGCCCAGAACTGGACAGCATACTCCAGGTGCGGCCGGACCAGAGTCTTGTAGAGCCGGAGAATTATCCTTTTATCTCTGGAGTTGATCCCCTTTTTGATGCCAATATTCTGTTTGCTTTGTTAGCAGCAGCTTGGCATTGCTGAGCCCATCATCTACTAGGACCCCCAGGTCCTTCTCCATCCGAGATCCCCCCCCCCTCCCCCCAGTCTATAGATTGCATTCACATTTTTGCCACCCAAATACATTATTTTACATTTTTCTACATTGAACCTCATTTGTCATGTAGTTGCCCCTCCCCCATTCATTTGTTCAGATCTTCTTGGAAGGTTTCCACATCCTGCGGAGAAGTTATTGCCCTGCTTAGCTTAGTATCGTCCGCAAATACAGAGATTGGACCGTTTCCCCCATCCCCCTCCTCCAGATCATCTATGAACAAATTCAATAGGATTGGCCCCAGGAGAGAACCCTGGGGGACCCGACTACCCACCCCGACCATTCCGAGTACTACCCACCCGACCATTCCGAGTACTCCCCACCCCCGACCATTCCGAGTACTCCCCACCCCCGACCATTCCGAGTACTCCCCGCCCCTGACCATTCCGAGTACTCCCCGCCCCCGACCATTCCGAGTACTCCCCGCCCCCGACCATTCCGAGTCCTCCTCACCCCGACCATTCCGAGTACTCCCCACCCCCGACCATTCCGAGTACTCCCCACCCCCGACCATTCCGAGTCCTCCCCACCCCGAGTACTCCCCACCCCCGACCATTCCGAGTACTCCCCACCCCCGACCATTCCGAGTCCTCCCCACCCCCGACCATTCCGAGTCCTCCCCACCCCCGACCATTCCGAGTACTCCCCACCCCCGACCATTCCGAGTACTCCCCACCCCCGACCATTCCGAGTCCTCCCCACCCCCGACCATTCCGAGTACTCCCCATTTATCACCACCCTCTGAACTCGCCCTTGTAGCCAGTTTTCAATCCATGTACTCACCCTATGGTCCATGCCAACTCTCCTTACTTTGTACAGTAAATGTTTATGGGGAACTGTGTCAAATGCTTTTGCAAAATCCAGATCCTTTATCTAGATACACCACATCTATGGGCCTTCCTTTATATAGATACACCACGTCTACGGGCCTTCCTTTATCTAGATACACCACGTCTACCGGCCTTCCTTTATCTAGATACACCAC
Source organism: Lithobates sylvaticus (assembly GCA_028564925.1). Taxonomy (NCBI): domain Eukaryota; kingdom Metazoa; phylum Chordata; class Amphibia; order Anura; family Ranidae; genus Lithobates; species Lithobates sylvaticus. Next base: position 539,966,452 of record CM053030.1, on the reverse strand, counting down.
GTCTACCGGCCTTCCTTTATCCAGATACACCACGTCTACGGCCTTCCTTTATCTAGATACACCACATCTACGGGATTTTGGGATTGGGATTTTTTTTGCTCTCCTCCGCTATGTGTCTTTCATGTTCTATCTTAGCCATCCTTATTGCACCCTTACATTTCTTGTTTTATTCTTTATAAAGTCTGAATGCTGATGATGATCCCTCAACCTTGTATTTTTTGAAGCCCTTCTCCTTTGCTGTTATATGCATTTTTACATTGGAGTTAAGCCATCCAGGACTTTTTTTCGCTCTTTTAAATTTATTTCCCATTGCGATGCATTGGCTAATGCCCTTATTTATTATGCTCTTACAGGAAACCCATCTCTCCTCCGTGTTCTTTGTTCCTAAGATTTTATCCCATATTTATATCTTCTAGTAAGGTTCGTAGTTTAGGGAAGTTGGCTCTTTTGAAACTCAGTGTCTTTGTATTCCCCTTATGTTTCCTATTTGTGTGATTTATACTGAAGCCAATTGACCTATGATCGCTGTTCCCTAAATTGCCCCGTATTTCCACATCTGTGATCAGGTCTGTATTGTTGGTAATCAGTAGATCCAGTAACGCTTTATTTCTAGTTGGTGCGTCTACCATCTGACCCATAAAATTGTCCTGCAAAACATTTAGGAACTGGCGAGCCTTAGATGAATGCGCGGTTCCCTCCGCCCAGTCTATGTCTGGATAATTAAAATCCCCCATTATAATGACACTTCCCATCCTTGCTGCTAATCCAAATTGTGATAGGAGATCAGTCTCCCCTCCCCCCTCAGGTTAGGGGGCCTATAGCATACTCCCAGTATTATTTCCCCCTTAGCTTCATCCCTTTGGAGCTCTACCCATAAGAATTCCACCTCCTCCCTAGAGCTCCCCCTAGTGATGTGATCTCTCACAATCACTTGTACATTATTCTTGATATATAGGCATACCCCTCTCCCATTTTACCCTCTCTATCCTTGCGATAAAGGGTATACCCCTGGAATGGTTGCCAGCCAATTATGAGAGCTGTTCAACCAGGTCTCTAAAATTCCCACAAAATCCAAATCCTCCTCCTACAACAGTATCTCTAGTTCACCCATCTTGTCCGCCAGGCTCCTGGAATTGGTGAACATGCCACGTAGTTTAGACCGGTCACATATTATCCTCTTATTGGGTGTTCCGAGATTGCAACTAGGACTTGTTACTAGTGACATTGACCAGTCAGCAAGGACATGGACAAGACAGGTTGGAATGGAAGTCCTGCCAGGGAGCACAGAGCTCTAGGAAGGAATGATAAGCCCACTTTTTAACAAAGTCTTCTTGAAGCGGGTACAAGGCTGGTGGATGCTTGGGAGGTACACAGAGCTGGTCAGGAGGTTTAATCCGCTACATTCCCCATTATTAGCCGCTGAATTGGCCTCTTGCAGTCTGCAAACAATGGCAGAAGACTTGGACTCCTCAGGTGTCAGTTCATCTGTCAGGAATTTGAGAGACTCAACATCAGAGCGGCTAACAAAGTACCCCCCGGGAAAGGGCCACAATGCAGAGCCCAATGCCATGAAGACCTCATTCCAGGAGAGCTCCACGTGTCCTCCAAAGTCTGGCCAATCCAGAGAGCTGCACACAGACCAGCTCAGTAGAGAGGTGCCCCCCTAATCTCCATAGAGAGGTGCCGCCATACTCTCCATAGAGAGGTGCCCCCATAATCTCCATAGAGAGGTGCCGCCATACTCTCCATAGAGAGGTGCCCCCATAATCTCCATAGAGAGGTGCCCCCATACTCTCCATAGAGAGGTGCCCCCATAATCTCCATAGAGAGGTGCCCCCATACTCTCCATAGAGAGGTGCCCCCATACTCTCCATAGAGAGGTGCCCCCATACTCTCCATAGAGAGGTGCCCCCATACTCTCCATAGAGAGGTGCCCCCCTAATCTCCATAGAGAGGTGCCGCCATAATCTCCATAGAGAGGTGCCGCCATAATCTCCATAGAGAGGTGCCGCCATAATCTCCATAGAGAGGTGCCGCCATAATCTCCATAGAGAGGTGCCCCCATAATCTCCATAGAGAGGTGTCCCCATAATCTCCATAGAGAGGTGCCCCCATAATCTCCATAGAGAGGTGCCCCCATACTCTCCATAGAGAGGTGCCCCCATAATCTCCATAGAGAGGTGCCCCCATAATCTCCATAGAGAGGTGCCCCCATAATCTCCATAGAGAGGTGCCCCCATAATCTCCATAGAGAGGTGCCCCCATACTCTCCATAGAGAGGTGCCCCCATAATCTCCATAGAGAGGTGCCCCCATAATCTCCATAGAGAGGTGCCCCCATAATCTCCATAGAGAGGCCCCCATAATCTCCATAGAGAGGTGCCGCCATAATCTCCATAGAGAGGTGCCCCCATAATCTCCATAGAGAGGCCCCCATAATCTCCATAGAGAGGTGCCCCCATAATCTCCATAGAGGTGCCCCCATAATCTCCATAGAGAGGTGCAGCCATAATCTCCATAGAGAGGTGCCCCCATAATCTCCATAGAGAGGTGCCGCCATACTCTCCATAGAGAGGTGCCGCCATAATCTCCATAGAGAGGTGCCCCCATAATCTCCATAGAGAGGTGCCCCCATAATCTCCATAGAGAGGTGCCCCCATACTCTCCATAGAGAGGTGCCCCCATAATCTCCATAGAGAGGTGCCCCCATACTCTCCATAGAGAGGTGCCCCCATAATCTCCATAGAGAGGTGCCCCCATAATCTCCATAGAGAGGTGCCCCCATACTCTCCATAGAGAGGTGCCCCCATAATCTCCATAGAGAGGTGCCCCCATAATCTCCATAGAGAGGTGCCCCCATAATCTCCATAGAGAGGTGCCGCCATAATCTCCATAGAGAGGTGCCGCCATACTCTCCATAGAGGTGCCCCCATAATCTCCATAGAGAGGTGCCCCCATAATCTCCATAGAGAGGTGCCGCCATAATCTCCATAGAGAGGTGCCGCCATACTCTCCATAGAGAGGTGCCCCCATAATCTCCATAGAGAGGTGCCCCTATAATCTCCATAGAGAGGTGCCGCCATACTCTCCATAGAGAGGTGCCCCCATAATCTCCATAGAGAGGTGCCCCCATAATCTCCATAGAGAGGTGCCGCCATACTCTCCATAGAGAGGTGCCCCCATAATCTCCATAGAGAGGTGCCGCCATACTCTCCATAGAGAGGTGCCCCCATAATCTCCATAGAGAGGTGCCCCCATAATCTCCATAGAGAGGTGCCCCCATAATCTCCATAGAGAGGTGCCCCCATAATCTCCATAGAGAGGTGCCGCCATAATCTCCATAGAGAGGTGCCGCCATACTCTCCATAGAGAGGTGCCGCCATAATCTCCATAGAGAGGTGCCCCCATAATCTCCATAGAGAGGTGCCCCCATAATCTCCATAGAGAGGTACCCCCATAATCTCCATATAGAGGTACCCCCATACTCTCCATAGAGAGGTGCCCCCATAATCTCCATAGAGAGGTGCCCCCATAATCTCCATAGAGAGGTGCCGCCATACTCTCCATAGAGAGGTGCCCCCATAATCTCCATAGAGAGGTGCCGCCATAATCTCCATAGAGAGGTGCCCCCATACTCTCCATAGAGAGGTGCCGCCATACTCTCCATAGAGAGGTGCCCCCATAATCTCCATAGAGAGCTGCCGCCATAATCTCCATAGAGAGGTGCCGCCATAATCTCCATAGAGAGGTGCCCCCATAATCTCCACAGAGAGGTGCCCCCATAATCTCCATAGAGAGGGGCCCCCATACTCTCCATAGAGAGGTGCCCCCATAATCTCCATAGAGAGGTGCCCCCATAATCTCCATAGAGAGGTGCCCCCATAATCTCCACAGAGAGGTGCCCCCATAATCTCCATAGAGAGGTGCCCCCATAATCTCCACAGAGAGGTGCCGCCATAATCTCCATAGAGAGGTGCCGCCATAATCTCCATAGAGAGGTGCCGCCATGACCTCAACTGAATAAAACCAGGAGCTATGAGCGGCTATACCAGGCTGATGCTGTTTTGGTGTTTCTGATTCTTCCTGTAGGTGGCAGTATGACCCGACAGTCCCTGAATTCCTGTGTCCCTCAATGGAAATGCGACTATCTCCACGCAGGGAGATGATTGGTCGGTTTACGGATTGTCCTGCTCATCATAGGGAGACACGAGAGCAGCCCCCCTCCCCCACAATGTGACTTACCTGTGAGGGATGGGGATGAGGAAGACGTTATCCTGAACTATGACCCGCACTCTCATTGGTGGAGGCAGAGAAGGGGTCACTGTTGGCGTCTGTAAGAGATAAAAGAGGGAAATAGTTCACAAGAGACATAATGAACACCCAACAATATGATGTCACCCCAAACCGCCATCACATCGGGGTCACCCCAAACCGCCATCACATCGGGGTCACCCCAAACCGCCATCACATCGGGGTCACCCCAAACCGCCATCACATCGGGGTCACCCCAAACCGCCATCACATCGGGGTCACCCCAAAATGTCATCACATCGGGGTCACCCCAAACCGCCATCACATCGGGGTCACCCCAAAATGTCATCACATCGGGGTCTCCCCAAACCGCCATCACATCGGGGTCTCCCCAAACCGCCATCACATGGGGGTCACCCCAAACCGCCATCACATCGGGGTCACCCCAAAATGTCATCACATCGGGGTCACCCCAAAATGTCATCACATCGGGGTCACCCCAAAATGTCATCACATCGGGGTCTCCCCAAACCGCCATCACATCGGGGTCTCCCCAAACCGCCATCACATCGGGGTCACCCCAAACCGCCATCACATCGGGGTCTCCCCAAACCGCCATCACATCGGGGTCTCCCCAAACCATCACATGGGGGTCACCCCAAACCACCATCACATCGGGGTCACCCCAAACCACCATCACATCGGGGTCACCCCAAACCGCCATCACATCGGGGTCACCCCAAACCATCACATCGGGGTCACCCCAAACCGCCATCACATCGGGGTCTCCCCAAACCGCCATCACATCGGGGTCACCCCAAACCATCACATCGGGGTCACCCCAAACCGCCATCACATGGGGGTCACCCCAAACCGCCATCACATCGGGGTCTCCCCAAACCGCCATCACATCGGGGTCACCCCAAACCATCACATCGGGGTCACCCCAAACCGCCATCACATGGGGGTCACCCCAAACCGCCATCACATCGGGGTCTCCCCAAACCGCCATCACATCGGGGTCACCCCAAAACGCCATCACATCGGGGTCTCCCCAAACCGCCATCACATCGGGGTCACCCCAAAATGTCATCACATCGGGGTCACCCCAAACCGCCATCACATCGGGGTCTCCCCAAACCGCCATCACATGGGGGTCACCCCAAACCGCCATCACATGGGGGTCTCCCCAAACCGCCATCACATCGGGGTCACCCCAAACCGCCATCACATCGGGGTCACCCCAAACCGCCATCACATCGGGGTCACCCCAAACCGCCATCACATCGGGGTCATCCCAAACCGCCATCACATCGGGGTCACCCCAAACCGCCATCACATCGGGGTCACCCCAAACCGCCATCACATCGGGGTCACCCCAAACCACCATCACATCGGGGTCACCCCAAACCACCATCACATCGGGATCACCCCAAACCACCATCACATCGGGGTCACCCCAAACCACCATCACATCGGGGTCACCCCAAACCACCATCACATCGGGGTCACCCCAAACCACCATCACATCGGGGTCACCCCAAACCACCATCACATCGGGGTCACCCCAAACCATCATCACATCGGGGTCACCCCAAACCACCATCACATCGGGATCACCCCAAACCACCATCACATCGGGATCACCCCAAACCACCATCACATCGGGGTCACCCCAAACCACCATCACATCGGGGTCACCCCAAACCACCATCACATCGGGGTCACCCCAAACCGCCATCACATCGGGGTCACCCCAAACCGCCATCACATCGGGGTCACCCCAAACCACCATCACATCGGGATCACCCCAAACCGCCACATCGGGGTCACCCCAAACCGCCATCACATCGGGGTCACCCCAAACCGCCATCACATCGGGGCCACCCCAAACCGCCATCACACATCGGGGTCACCCCAAACCGCCATCACACATCGGGGTCACCCCAAACCGCCATCACACATCGGGGTCACCCCAAACCGCCATCACATCGGGGTCACCCCAAACCATCATCACATCGGGGTCACCCCAAACCGCCATCACATCGGGATCACCCCAAAATGCCATCACATGGGGGTCACCCCAAACCGCCATCACATGGGGGTCACCCCAAACCGCCATCACATGGGGGTCACCCCAAACCGCCATCACATCGGGGTCACCCCAAACCTCCATCACATCGGGGTCACCCCAAAATGTCATCACATCGGGGTCACCCCAAACCATCATCACATCGGGGTCACCCCAAACCACCATCACATCGGGGTCACCCCAAACCACCATCACATCGGGGTCACCCCAAACCACCATCACATCGGGGTCTCCCCAAACCGCCATCACATCGGGGTCACCCAAAAATGTCATCACATCGGGGTCACCCCAAACCATCACATCGGGGTCACCCCAAACCGCCATCACATCGGGGTCACCCCAAACCATCACATCGGGGTCACCCCAAACCGCCATCACATCGGGGTCTCCCCAAACCGCCATCACATCGGGGTCACCCCAAACCGCCATCACATCGGGGTCACCCCAAAATGTCATCACATCGGGGTCACCCCAAACCGCCATCACATCGGGGTCACCCCAAACCGCCATCACATCGGGGTCACCCCAAACCGCCATCACATCGGGGTCATCCCAAACCGCCATCACATCGGGGTCACCCCAAACCGCCATCACATCGGGGTCACCCCAAACCGCCATCACATCGGGGTCACCCCAAACCACCATCACATCGGGGTCACCCCAAACCACCATCACATCGGGATCACCCCAAACCACCATCACATCGGGGTCACCCCAAACCACCATCACATCGGGGTCACCCCAAACCACCATCACATCGGGGTCACCCCAAACCACCATCACATCGGGGTCACCCCAAACCACCATCACATCGGGGTCACCCCAAACCACCATCACATCGGGGTCACCCCAAACCACCATCACATCGGGATCACCCCAAACCACCATCACATCGGGGTCACCCCAAACCACCATCACATCGGGGTCACCCCAAACCACCATCACATCGGGGTCACCCCAAACCGCCATCACATCGGGGTCACCCCAAACCGCCATCACATCGGGGTCACCCCAAACCACCATCACATCGGGATCACCCCAAACCGCCACATCGGGGTCACCCCAAACCGCCATCACATCGGGGTCACCCCAAACCGCCATCACATCGGGGCCACCCCAAACCGCCATCACACATCGGGGTCACCCCAAACCGCCATCACACATCGGGGTCACCCCAAACCGCCATCACACATCGGGGTCACCCCAAACCGCCATCACATCGGGGTCACCCCAAACCATCATCACATCGGGGTCACCCCAAACCGCCATCACATCGGGATCACCCCAAAATGCCATCACATGGGGGTCACCCCAAACCGCCATCACATGGGGGTCACCCCAAACCGCCATCACATCGGGGTCACCCCAAACCTCCATCACATCGGGGTCACCCCAAAATGTCATCACATCGGGGTCACCCCAAACCATCATCACATCGGGGTCACCCCAAACCACCATCACATCGGGGTCACCCCAAACCACCATCACATCGGGGTCACCCCAAACCGCCATCACACATCAGGGTCACCCCAAACCACCATCACATCGGGGTCTCCCCAAACCGCCATCACATCGGGGTCACCCCAAAATGTCATCACATCGGGGTCACCCCAAACCGCCATCACATCGGGGTCACCCCAAAATGTCATCACATCGGGGTCACCCCAAACCGCCATCACATCGGGGTCTCCCCAAAATGTCATCACATCGGGGTCACCCCAAACCGCCATCACATCGGGGTCACCCCAAACCGCCATCACATCGGGGTCACCCCAAACCACCATCACATCGGGGTCACCCCAAACCATCATCACATCGGGGTCACCCCAAACCGCCATCACATCGGGGTCACCCCAAACCACCATCACATCGGGATCACCCCAAACCACCATCACATCGGGGTCACCCCAAACCACCATCACATCGGGGTCACCCCAAACCACCATCACATCGGGGTCACCCCAAACCACCATCACATCGGGGTCACCCCAAACCAACATCACATCGGGGTCACCCCAAACCGCCATCACATCGGGGTCACCCCAAACCGCCATCACATCGGGGTCACCCCAAACCGCCATCACATCGGGGCCACCCCAAACCGCCATCACACATCGGGGTCACCCCAAACCGCCATCACACATCGGGGTCACCCCAAACCGCCATCACATGGGGGTCACCCCAAACCGCCATCACATCGGGGTCACCCCAAACCGCCATCACATCGGGGTCACCCCAAACCTCCATCACATCGGGGTCACCCCAAAATGTCATCACATCGGGGTCACCCCAAACCATCATCACATCGGGGTCACCCCAAACCACCATCACATCGGGGTCACCCCAAACCACCATCACATCGGGGTCACCCCAAACCGCCATCACATCGGGGTCACCCCAAAATGTCATCACATCGGGGTCACCCCAAACCGCCATCACATCGGGGTCACCCCAAAATGTCATCACATCGGGGTCACCCCAAACCACCATCACATCGGGGTCACCCCAAACCACCATCACATCGGGGTCTCCCCAAACCGCCATCACATCGGGGTCACCCCAAAATGTCATCACATCGGGGTCACCCCAAACCGCCATCACATCGGGGTCTCCCCAAAATGTCATCACATCGGGGTCACCCCAAACCGCCATCACATCGGGGTCACCCCAAACCGCCATCACATCGGGGTCACCCCAAACCACCATCACATCGGGGTCACCCCAAACCATCATCACATCGGGGTCACCCCAAACCGCCATCACATCGGGGTCACCCCAAACCACCATCACATCGGGATCACCCCAAACCGCCATCACATCGGGGTCACCCCAAACCACCATCACATCGGGGTCACCCCAAACCACCATCACATCGGGGTCACCCCAAACCACCATCACATCGGGGTCACCCCAAACCATCATCACATCGGGGTCACCCCAAACCGCCATCACATCGGGGTCACCCCAAACCGCCATCACATCGGGGTCACCCCAAACCGCCATCACATCGGGGCCACCCCAAACCGCCATCACACATCGGGGTCACCCCAAACCGCCATCACACATCGGGGTCACCCCAAACCGCCATCACATGGGGGTCACCCCAAACCGCCATCACATCGGGGTCACCCCAAACCGCCATCACATCGGGGTCACCCCAAACCTCCATCACATCGGGGTCACCCCAAAATGTCATCACATCGGGGTCACCCCAAACCATCATCACATCGGGGTCACCCCAAACCACCATCACATCGGGGTCACCCCAAACCACCATCACATCGGGGTCACCCCAAACCGCCATCACATCGGGGTCACCCCAAAATGTCATCACATCGGGGTCACCCCAAACCGCCATCACATCGGGGTCACCCCAAAATGTCATCACATCGGGGTCACCCCAAACCGCCATCACATCGGGGTCTCCCCAAAATGTCATCACATCGGGGTCACCCCAAACCGCCATCACATCGGGGTCACCCCAAACCGCCATCACATCGGGGTCACCCCAAACCACCATCACATCGGGGTCACCCCAAACCATCATCACATCGGGGTCACCCCAAACCGCCATCACATCGGGGTCACCCCAAACCACCATCACATCGGGATCACCCCAAACCACCATCACATCGGGGTCACCCCAAACCACCATCACATCGGGGTCACCCCAAACCACCATCACATCGGGGTCACCCCAAACCACCATCACATCGGGGTCACCCCAAACCATCATCACATCGGGGTCACCCCAAACCGCCATCACATCGGGGTCACCCCAAACCGCCATCACATCGGGGTCACCCCAAACCGCCATCACATCGGGGCCACCCCAAACCGCCATCACACATCGGGGTCACCCCAAACCGCCATCACACATCGGGGTCACCCCAAACCGCCATCACATCGGGGTCACCCCAAACCGCCATCACACATGGGGGTCACCCCAAACCACCATCACATCGGGGTCACCCCAAACCCCCATCACATCGGGGTCACCCCAAACCGCCATCACATCGGGGTCACCCCAAACCGCCATCACACATGGGGGTCACCCCAAACCACCATCACATCGGGGTCACCCAAAACCATCATCACATCGGGGTCACCCCAAACCGCCATCACATCGGGGTCACCCCAAACCGCCATCACATCGGGGTCACCCCAAACCGCCATCACATCGGGGCCACCCCAAACCGCCATCACACATCGGGGTCACCCCAAACCGCCATCACACATCGGGGTCACCCCAAACCGCCATCACACATCGGGGTCACCCCAAACCGCCATCACATCGGGGTCACCCCAAACCATCATCACATCGGGGTCACCCCAAACCGCCATCACATCGGGATCACCCCAAAATGCCATCACATGGGGGTCACCCCAAACCGCCATCACATGGGGGTCACCCCAAACCGCCATCACATCGGGGTCACCCCAAACCGCCATCACATCGGGGTCACCCCAAAATGTCATCACATCGGGGTCACCCCAAACCACCATCACATCGGGGTCACCCCAAACCACCATCACATCGGGGTCACCCCAAAAATGTCATCACATCGGGGTCACCCCAAACCGCTATCACATCGGGGTCACCCCAAACCACCATCACACATGGGGGTCACCCAACAGCCCTGACTGAGCTTCAGGAGGTCACAATGGAGATGGTGTTCCCCCGATGGGAAGGAGAACATGGCTCCGCCTCTTTATGAAAGGAGGGGCCTGGATAAAGAGGTCTCCTCCCCATCGTAGTGCAAGTAGGTGGCGATGTATGGAAGTCTCCCCCATAGTAAAAAATACAATGTAAGGAGGAGTCTGTATGAGGAAGGCTCCTCCCCCTTACTATAGTACAGTACTACAATGTAAGGAGGGGCCTGTATGAAGAAGGCTCCCCCTACAGTGTAAGGAGGGGATCTGTATAAAATAGGCTCCTCCCCTCATTGTATTATTACAATGTAAGGAGGGGCCTGTATAAAAGGAAGGCTCCTCCCCTCACTGTAGGCATACAATGTAAGGAGGGGCCTGTATGAGGCAGACTCCTCCCCTCCCTCACTGTAGGAATACAATGTAAGGAGGGGCCTGTATGAGGCAGACTCCTCCCCTCACTGTAGGAATACAATGTAAGGTGGGGCCTGTATGAGGCAGACTCCTCCCCTCACTGTAGGCATACAATGTAAGGAAGGGCCTGTATGAGGCAGACTCCTCCCCTCACTGAAATATTACAATGTAAGGAGGGGCCCGTATGAGGCAGGCCCCTCCCCTCACTGTAGTATTACAATGTAAGGAGGGGCCCGTATGAGGCAGGCCCCTCCCCTCACTGTAGTATTACAATGTAAGGAGGGGCCCGTATGAGGCAGGCTCCTCCCCCTAACTGCAGGAATACAATGTAAGGAGGGGCCTGTATGAGGCAGACTCCTCCCCTCACTGAAGTATTACAATGTAAGGAGGGGCCTGTATGAGGCAGACTCCTCCCCTCACTGCAGGAATACAATGTAAGGAGGGGCCTGTATGAGGCAGACTCCTCCCCCTAACTGCAGGAATACAATGTAAGGAGGGGCCTGTATGAGGCAGACTCCTCCCCTCACTGAAGTATTACAATGTAAGGAGGGGCCTGTATGAGGCAGGCTCCTCCCCCTAACTGCAGGAATACAATGTAAGGAGGGGCCTGTATGAGGCCAACTCCTCCCCCTAACTGCAGGAATACAATGTAAGGAGGGGCCTGTATGAGGCAGACTCCTCCCCCTAACTGTAGGAATACAATGTAAGGAGGGGCCTGTATGAGGAAGGCTCCTCCCCCTTACTATAGTACAGTATTACAATGTAAGGAGGGGCCTGTATGAGGCAGGCCCCCTCATAGGAACGCACCTGAGGGACAGCGGAGAGAAGGAACTGTGGGCTGTTCACCGGAGTGCTGAGGGCTCGGCCAGTGTTGGTCACTCGAGGAACAGAGACGTCGATCTTCGGACAGCTCTTGGTACGCCCCACAATGGCTCTGTCTACAATCTGGGTTAGTTTGGTCTGCCTGGAGCGTTTGCGGGACAATGACACGGTACGAGGAGTCGGCTTGTCCCTCCATCGTTCCTCAGGCCCCTCCTCCTCTTCACAATCACTGGATTCCTCCACCTCCTCCATCTCTATGGGGGAGGGAGACCTGCGCATCCTTTTTCTGGAGCGACATTCACTCCTCAGGTCATCTTCCAGCCAATCATCCCCCAGGTATTCCTCCGATGGCACCAGAGCCGCTTTGGTAGAACTCTCGTCAGCCAGGAGATCCGGCTGAGCCAAGGATTGGCTGAGTAGTCGGGATTTGGCACTCCCCAAGTTCTGCATGGCTTTCTGGTATGCCGTTTTGCCCCCCTCAGAAATCTGGTGATGGGGGGAGGGGATGGGGGGGTCAGGTGCCTCATTCGGAGTCACGTCTAAGTTGGATGTAGACTTCTGGAGAGCAAAGCGAGCTTTCTTCTTGACTGGCTTCAGGGGGGTGAGAAGGTTCTCCTCATCTAGGGGCTCCTCTCTGCTTATCTGGGTACTGGTCCAGCAAGGGGGGGACGTCTCCTCCTCGCCTTCCAGACTGGAAGCCTGCAGATCCCTGGAAGAGGAAGTCCGTCTGTCACCGCCAGTCCGTCTGTCATTGCCCGTCCACTCCGCTTGGGTACCGCCCCTGGAAGAGGATGTCCGTCTGTCAGTGCCCATCCGCTCTGCTTGGGTACCGCCCCTGGAGGGCGCCACAGGCTGGGATCCTTCAGCATCGAAGAGCTCACTGTCCTGGAGGTCTCCTTTAGGTTGGGGGGTCTGAGCCACTGGAAGGCAGAAAGTGGAAAAAGTTCAGTATAGTGCGAGCCGCCATCTGAGCCATAAACCCGGGAAGACCACCAATCCCGAATATCCCCCACCCAAATACCCCGCCCCTGAACACCCAATCCCGAATATCCCCCACCCAAATACCCCGCCCCTGAACACCCAATCCCGAATATCCCCCACCCAAATATCCCGCCCCTGAACACCCAATCCCGAATATCCCCCACCCAAATACCCCGCCCCTGAACACCCAATCCCGAATATCCCCCACCCAAATACCCCGCCCCTGAAAACCCAATCCCGAATATCCCCCACCCAAATATCCCGCCCCTGAACACCCAATCCCAAATATCACCCCCCAACACCGAATCTGGATATGCATACCTAGCCCAATCAATCCGATCTATAACACTCGAATCCCCAACCCCTAATCTAGATCCCTACCCTGTTCCCAACACTCAATCTATGACCCCGATCTCTAATAACCCCCCACCCAATCTATATCCCAAAACACCCCCCCCCCTCATTCTCCAGAAACCCAATCTATAATCCCGATCTCTAATAAACCCCCCCCCCCACCCAATCTATATCCAAAACACCTCCCCCACCCTCATTTTAAAGACACCAAATCTATAATCCCGATCTCTAATACCCCCCCCCCCCCCCTGTGATTCTCCAGACAGCCAATCTATAACCCCGATCTCTAATACCTCTTCCCGCCAGAGCTGCACGCAGAAGCTTTTCGGTCTCTCTGCAGTCCTCCCGGGTCTCCTGGTCCAAATGTTTGCCGTATATCTGAATCCATTCCTGCAGACTGCCCATCGGGGTCACACCCTGAGAGAAGAAACATGGAGACATGACAGACGGACATACAGAGTCCACTGATATCACAATCCTATATGGAGGTCCTCTATCCCACCACCCACCAGCAGGGAGGACAGGAGACCAGACAATCAGCCGGGACTGATCTCCTCTCTTCTAAAGGCAGAGAAGGTCGTACCGGTTTCTGATCGTTCCATACACTGTACATGCGTTACATTAGTATATACGGTGTGTATAGAGCCAGATTGGGATTTCTTCAGGTTTGCAGAGAATACATCTGTTGATATTCAGGTTTTCTTGGGGGAACATCTCAAGTGCCACGGGAACAACGTCTACACATGACTGGTTCCAATGTCTTCCAATACAACTGTAAATGACTGGCCGGCAGTGCAGACATTTTTAGCTATTGCGATTGTTTTAGAGGAGTTTCTGTCAGTCATTGGACCCAAGCTATGTCAATAAGGATAAAACAATAGCTGACCTTTTGACATATTTGACCCATGGCATGTCTGATATCACAGTGCCATCTAGGGTTTGGGATTAAGAAAATTTCCCCCCAAGGAAACTGATAGAAGTAGAAAGAGATCCACCCATGTGGGAGTGGCCCACACATTTCTAATGAAAAGCCAGCAGTACAGACTGGAAGGTGGACTTCACCTGGAGAGGACCCTAAATCTGCACTATAAGAGAACCAGATCAACATAAAACATTCCTTCTAATGCCTGAAGTCCTGTTCCAGGAGGGAATTGTGGACCAGCTATAAGAGGAATTGTGGACCAGCTATAAGAGGAATTGTGGACCAGCTATAACAGGAATTGTGGACCAGCTATAACAGGAATGGCAGACCAGAAATAACAGGAATTGTGGACCAGCCATAACAGGAATTACGGACCAGCCATAACAGGAATTGCGGACCAGCCATAACAGGAATTACGGACCAGCTATAACAGGAATGACAGACCAGCTATAACAGGAATTGTGGACCAGCTACAGGGGGTCCCCGAGTTACGAACTCGTTAGGGACTGCCCGCCTGTACGGAAGTCGGAAATGTTCGTAAGTCGGCCGCGCATGCGCAGACCGACAAATACGGAGATTTCCGGACATTTCCGATGTTCCGTCTATTGCCGTTCTGCGCATGCGCGGCAAATTACGGACATTTCCGGCATTTTCCGAAGCTCCGTATGGCCGCGCATGCGCAGAACGGCCGAAAGACGCCGAAAAAAACCGAAAAATGGCGAAGGGTCCCCGCAGCACCCCGTTCGTAAGTAGGGGTTGTTCGTAGGTCGGGTGTTCGTAAGTCGGGGACCCCCTGTATAACAGAAATGGCGGACCAGCCATAACAGGAATTGCGGACCAGCCATAACAGGAATGGCAGACCAGAAATAACAGGAATGGCAGACCAGAAATAACAGGAATTGTGGACCAGCTATAACAGGAATTGTGGACCAGCTATAACAGGAATTGTGGACCAGCCATAACAGGAATTGTGGACCAGCCATAACAGGAATTGTGGACCAGCCATAACAGGAATTGTGGACCAGCTATAACAGGAATTGTGGACCAGCTATAACAGGAATTGCGGACCAGCCATAACAGGAATTGTGGACCAGCTATAACAGGAATTGTGGACCAGCCATAACAGGAATTGTGGACCAGCCATAACAGGAATTGTGGACCAGCCATAACAGGAATTGTGGACCAGCTATAACAGGAATTGTGGACCAGCTATAACAGGAATTGTGGACCAGCCATAACAGGAATTGCGGACCAGCCATAACAGGAATTGCGGACCAGCCATAACAGGAATTGCGGACCAGCTATAACAGGAATGGCAGACCAGAAATAACAGGAATTGCGGACCAGCCATAACAGGAATTGCGGACCAGCCATAACAGGAATTGCGGACCAGCCATAACAGGAATTGCGGACCAGCTTTAAACAGAAGCGGAGTGGTTTCAGGTGTGCTGTTATTGCATACATACTACTGGCACTATTCACTGGCCATTTTATTATTTATTGGTATTTTATTGTTTCCTATAACTGTATTCAGTTTGCATTCATAACATTCTTGCTTAGTAAAAGCAGAATTATATACTACAGGGGTTTTTGTATCCTTGCTTTACTGCAAAGTAGCCAAAAAGATACAAGCAACACAGGTCATTACTTTGGCATTGCTCTGGGTGAAGGACACTGTACAGGGTTCAGTCATTACGGGTGAAGGACACTGCAGGGTTCAGTCATTACAGGTGAAGGACACTGCAGGGTGCGGTCTTTATGGGTGAAGGACACTGCAGTATTCGGTCATTACGGGTGAAGGACACTGCAGGGTGCTGTCTTTACGGGTGAAGGACACTGCAGGGTGCTGTCTTTACGGGTGAAGGACACTGCAGGGTTCAGTCATTACGGTGAAGGACACTGCAGGGTGCGGTCTTTACGGGTGAAGGACACTGCAGGGTTCAGTCATTACGGGTGAAGGACACTGCAGGGTTCAGTCATTACAGGTGAAGGACACTGCAGGGTGCGGTCTTTATGGGTGAAGGACACTGCAGTATTCGGTCATTACGGGTGAAGGACACTGCAGGGTGCTGTCTTTACGGGTGAAGGACACTGCAGGGTGCTGTCTTTACGGGTGAAGGACACTGCAGGGTTCAGTCATTACGGTGAAGGACACTGCAGGGTGCGGTCTTTACGGGTGAAGGACACTGCAGGGTTCAGTCATTACGGGTGAAGGACACTGCAGGGTGCTGTCATTACGGGTGAAGGACACTGCAGGGTGCGGTCTTTACGGGTGAAGGACACTGCAGGGTTCAGTCATTACGGGTGAAGGACACTGCAGGGTGCGGTCTTTACCGGTGAAGGACACTGCAGGGTGCGGTCTTTACCGGTGAAGGACACTGCAGGGTTCGGTCATTACGGGTGAAGGACACTGCAGGGTGCTGTCTTTACGGGTGAAGGACACTGCAGGGTGCTGTCTTTACGGGTGAAGGACACTGCAGGGTTCAGTCATTACGGTGAAGGACACTGCAGGGTGCTGTCATTACGGGTGAAGGACACTGCAGGGTTCAGTCATTACGGGTGAAGGACACTGCAGGGTGCTGTCATTACGGGTGAAGGACACTGCAGGGTGCGGTCTTTACGGGTGAAGGACACTGCAGGGTTCAGTCATTACGGGTGAAGGACACTGCAGGGTGCGGTCTTTACGGGTGAAGGACACTGCAGGGTGCGGTCTTTACCGGTGAAGGACACTGCAGGGTGCGGTCTTTACCGGTGAAGGACACTGCAGGGTGCGGTCTTTACCGGTGAAGGACACTGCAGGGTGCGGTCTTTACCGGTGAAGGACACTGCAGGGTGCGGTCTTTACCGGTGAAGGACACTGCAGGGTGCGGTCTTTACCGGTGAAGGACACTGCAGGGTGCGGTCTTTACCGGTGAAGGACACTGCAGGGTGCGGTCTTTACCGGTGAAGGACACTGCAGGGTGCGGTCTTTACCGGTGAAGGACACTGCAGGGTGCGGTCTTTACCGGTGAAGGACACTGCAGGGTGCGGTCTTTACCAGTGAAGGACACTGCAGGGTGCGGTCTTTACCGGTGAAGGACACTGCAGGGTGCGGTCTTTATGGGTGAAGGACACTGCAGTATTCGGTCATTACGGGTGAAGGACACTGCAGGGTGCTGTCTTTACGGGTGAAGGACACTGCAGGGTGCTGTCTTTACGGGTGAAGGACACTGCAGGGTTCAGTCATTACGGTGAAGGACACTGCAGGGTGCGGTCTTTACGGGTGAAGGACACTGCAGGGTTCAGTCATTACGGGTGAAGGACACTGCAGGGTGCTGTCATTACGGGTGAAGGACACTGCAGGGTGCGGTCTTTACGGGTGAAGGACACTGCAGGGTGCGGTCTTTACGGGTGAAGGACACTGCAGGGTTCAGTCATTACGGGTGAAGGACACTGCAGGGTGCGGTCTTTACCGGTGAAGGACACTGCAGGGTGCGGTCTTTACCGGTGAAGGACACTGCAGGGTTCGGTCATTACGGGTGAAGGACACTGCAGGGTGCTGTCTTTACGGGTGAAGGACACTGCAGGGTGCTGTCTTTACGGGTGAAGGACACTGCAGGGTTCAGTCATTACGGTGAAGGACACTGCAGGGTGCTGTCATTACGGGTGAAGGACACTGCAGGGTTCAGTCATTACGGGTGAAGGACACTGCAGGGTGCTGTCATTACGGGTGAAGGACACTGCAGGGTGCGGTCTTTACGGGTGAAGGACACTGCAGGGTTCAGTCATTACGGGTGAAGGACACTGCAGGGTGCTGTCATTACGGGTGAAGGACACTGCAGGGTGCGGTCTTTACGGGTGAAGGACACTGCAGGGTGCGGTCTTTACGGGTGAAGGACACTGCAGGGTTCAGTCATTACGGGTGAAGGACACTGCAGGGTGCGGTCTTTATGGGTGAAGGACACTGCAGGGTGCGGTCTTTACCGGTGAAGGACACTGCAGGGTGCGGTCTTTACCGGTGAAGGACACTGCAGGGTGCGGTCTTTACCGGTGAAGGACACTGCAGGGTGCGGTCTTTACCGGTGAAGGACACTGCAGGGTGCGGTCTTTACCGGTGAAGGACACTGCAGGGTGCGGTCTTTACCGGTGAAGGACACTGCAGGGTGCGGTCTTTACCGGTGAAGGACACTGCAGGGTGCGGTCTTTACCGGTGAAGGACACTGCAGGGTGCGGTCTTTACCGGTGAAGGACACTGCAGGGTGCGGTCTTTACCGGTGAAGGACACTGCAGGGTGCGGTCTTTACCGGTGAAGGACACTGCAGGGTGCGGTCTTTACCGGTGAAGGACACTGCAGGGTGCGGTCTTTACCGGTGAAGGACACTGCAGGGTGCGGTCTTTACCGGTGAAGGACACTGCAGGGTGCGGTCTTTACCGGTGAAGGACACTGCAGGGTGCGGTCTTTACCGGTGAGGGACACTGCAGGGTGCGGTCTTTACCGGTGAAGGACACTGCAGGGTGCGGTCTTTACCGGTGAAGGACACTGCAGGGTGCGGTCTTTACCGGTGAAGGACACTGCAGGGTGCGGTCTTTACCGGTGAAGGACACTGCAGGGTGCGGTCTTTACCGGTGAAGGACACTGCAGGGTGCGGTCTTTACCGGTGAAGGACACTGCAGGGTGCGGTCTTTACCGGTGAAGGACACTGCAGGGTGCGGTCTTTACCGGTGAAGGACACTGCAGGGTGCGGTCTTTACCGGTGAAGGACACTGCAGGGTGCGGTCTTTACCGGTGAAGGACACTGCAGGGTGCGGTCTTTACCGGTGAAGGACACTGCAGGGTGCGGTCTTTACCGGTGAAGGACACTGCAGGGTGCGGTCTTTACCGGTGAAGGACACTGCAGGGTGCGGTCTTTACCGGTGAAGGACACTGCAGGGTGCGGTCTTTACCGGTGAAGGACACTGCAGGGTGCGGTCTTTACCGGTGAAGGACACTGCAGGGTGCGGTCTTTACCGGTGAGGGACACTGCAGGGTGCGGTCTTTACCGGTGAGGGACACTGCAGGGTGCGGTCTTTACCGGTGAAGGACACTGCAGGGTGCGGTCTTTACCGGTGAAGGACACTGCAGGGTGCGGTCTTTACCGGTGAAGGACACTGCAGGGTGCGGTCTTTACCGGTGAAGGACACTGCAGGGTGCGGTCTTTACCGGTGAAGGACACTGCAGGGTGCGGTCTTTACCGGTGAAGGACACTGCAGGGTGCGGTCTTTACCGGTGAAGGACACTGCAGGGTGCGGTCTTTACCGGTGAAGGACACTGCAGGGTGCGGTCTTTACCGGTGAGGGACACTGCAGGGTGCGGTCTTTACCGGTGAGGGACACTGCAGGGTGCGGTCTTTACCGGTGAAGGACACTGCAGGGTGCGGTCTTTACCGGTGAAGGACACTGCAGGGTGCGGTCTTTACCGGTGAAGGACACTGCAGGGTGCGGTCTTTACCGGTGAAGGACACTGCAGGGTGCGGTCTTTACCGGTGAAGGACACTGCAGGGTGCGGTCTTTACCGGTGAAGGACACTGCAGGGTGCGGTCTTTACCGGTGAAGGACACTGCAGGGCGCGGTCTTTACCGGTGAAGGACACTGCAGGGTGCGGTCTTTACCGGTGAAGGACACTGCAGGGTGCGGTCTTTACCGGTGAAGGACACTGCAGGGTGCGGTCTTTACCGGTGAAGGACACTGCAGGGTGCGGTCTTTACCGGTGAAGGACACTGCAGGGTGCGGTCTTTACCGGTGAAGGACACTGCAGGGTGCGGTCTTTACCGGTGAAGGACACTGCAGGGTGCGGTCTTTACCGGTGAAGGACACTGCAGGGTGCGGTCTTTACCGGTGAAGGACACTGCAGGGTGCGGTCTTTACCGGTGAGGGACACTGCAGGGTGCGGTCTTTACCGGTGAGGGACACTGCAGGGTGCGGTCTTTACCGGTGAAGGACACTGCAGGGTGCGGTCTTTACCGGTGAAGGACACTGCAGGGTGCGGTCTTTACCGGTGAAGGACACTGCAGGGTGCGGTCTTTACCGGTGAAGGACACTGCAGGGTGCGGTCTTTACCGGTGAAGGACACTGCAGGGTGCGGTCTTTACCGGTGAAGGACACTGCAGGGTGCGGTCTTTACCGGTGAAGGACACTGCAGGGCGCGGTCTTTACCGGTGAAGGACACTGCAGGGTGCGGTCTTTACCGGTGAAGGACACTGCAGGGTGCGGTCTTTACCGGTGAAGGACACTGTATTGGGTGCGGTTGTTACCTTGGCACTCCTCTGGGTGACGGACGCTCCTCTTCTGATCAGCAGCTGAGCCACCTGGAAATTGCCACACGCCAGGGCATCATGGAGTGGTGTGATCCCCTCACACAGCGGACCGCCCGGATCATTGATGTTGGCGCCCCGATCTATCAGCATCTGCACAACCTCTGCATAGAGGACAAGGGGTCTGTGAGTGAGGACTGGGGGGGAAGGGAGAGGACTGAGATGACAGAGGTCACATGACATATCTCACCCAGGTGCCCATGGTTGCAGGCTTCGTGAAGAGGTGTCCATCCACAGTAATCCCGCGGATTCAGAGGGTGACCCTGCAATGAGCACATCAATAATCATTATCAGTCCCACCTCATGTCTACCCACACCACCAACCAGTCATATGACAGAGGTACGAGCAGATACTTCTAGAATGTTGAATGAGAGGTCATCAGACACGGAAGTACTGGAAGATATTTCTAGAACATTGGATGACAGGTCATCAGACAGAGACTGGAGACACTTCTAGAGCTGGGGAGTGATGTATCTCGGCATATGGGGTGATCTTCCAGTGGGTGGGGGTTGGGATGAAGAAGTCTCTCACCTTCTCCAGCAGACACTTGGCCAGCTTCACGTTCCCCTCGATACAGGCTCGGTGTAGGACTGTCTCCCCCTTCTCGTTGCGGCGGTTCCACTGAGGGATAAAACAGAACGGTCACTCAGGAATCTGACAGACATCATCCCATTATCCTTCTGTATAGCCCAATTATCCAATCACTTTCCTCTATACAGTTGTAGAAGTTTACACCCCCCCAGCAGAACCTCTACGATGTGGGAGAAGCGATTGGACATTGAGTTGTAATGTGGATTCTGGGTGCGCCACACCAACTTCAATCAAACCTCAGCACAGGACACAGGGCGTATGTAGATTGTCCTTCCCTTCGTACATAACGACCATTTAGAATACGGATCCGGATAAAGCCAGTCTCCTGATCCCGGATGAAACCATTTTGGATAAAGCCGGTCTCCCGATCCCAGATGGAACCATTTAGGATATGGATCTGGATAAAGCCGGTCTCCCGATCCCAGATGGAACCATTTAGGATATGGATCTGGATAAAGCCGGTCTCCCGATCCCAGATGGAACCATTTAGGATATGGATCTGGATAAAGCCGGTCTCCTGATCCCGGATGAAACCATTTTGGATAAAGCCGGTCTCCCAATCCCAGATGGAACCATTTAGGATATGGATCTGGATAAAGCCGGTCTCCCGATCCTAGATGGAACCATTTAGGATATGGATCTGGATAAAGCCGGTCTCCCGATCCTAGATGGAATCATTTAGAATATGGATCTGGATAAAGCCGGTCTCCCGATCCTAGATGGAACCATTTAGGATATGGATCTGGATAAAGCCGGTCTCCTGATCCAGGATGGAACCATTTGGGATATAGATTGGGATAAAGTTGAGAAGCTGGAGACATGACCTTTATCTTCAAACATTAACAGAAAGCTAAAGCCCTTTCTACAGGGGAGGGGTTATATCTGGGAGGGGCCTTTGTCTTGTTTTGCCAGTGTCCTATCACCTGAAGGTGGCAGTATAACCTTCTAGTAAGAGATAATAAGATGCTCTGTGTCCCCTGATGAAGGTTCACTTTGGGTCACCCCAGATGATTCTGTTCCAGAATTCTGAGACTCCTCTGGGTGTTTTCTCGGAAGCGGTTTTGTGGTCTTTATGAATTCTGCCAGAGGCGACACCTTATGAGAACTGTACAACCCTCTTCTTGCCCTTGCGGTATATAAGAACAGAGACCCCTCCTCATCTCCTGTCCTCCTGGTCATCACCACCTACCTTGTCCCGGTTCCTTCTGTGCAGTCTATCAGGGAAAATAAAGGCTGACCCAATGACTAGGGCAAAGCTCTTCTCTATGGAGGTCACTTCCATACAACACAAGAGAGCCAATGGGGTACCCAGAGAGCTATCAGATGCCACTTCCAGGGCCCCCCAGTGATGTAGCCGGTCTTACAGGCAGTGGACAGCTGGGTCAGCATCCCATTGTTACGAAGTCTCTCTATACTATTTCCCTTATGCAGGGCTGGAATGGGATCAGCCTGGAGCTCACCTGAACAGCTCGCCTCTTCCCGGGAACGGACTTCTCATATCCCTCCAGATCCTCGTCATCATCTGCAATACACAGAGTTACTTTTTCCCCCCCATACATTCCCATTGCACAACTATACACAGGAATACAAACAACTCACTATCTAATCTCCCCTTCTTCATCCTAACCGCCAAATGTCCTCCAATCCCAGCAATCAATGGAGACAGGAGCCGGGAACTCCACAAGACCCAACATAAGGGATGTAACTTTGTATAGTAGGGGTGCAACGGATCGTCGCCGATCCGTGATCCGAACGGGTCACCCAGTTCGGATCGGCACACCCCGCGATCCGCAGAGCCTCTCCGCGGCCTCGGCCTTAGGAAAGGCCGTGGCTTCGGCCTAGCTCCGGAGCGGCGGCCATCTTGGTACACCCGGCCGCTGTTTACAATGTGATCGCTCCGTCAAATGACGGAGCGATCACTTGTAAACAAACTCTGCATTACCCAGCATGTACTCTGCTACTCTGCATTACCCAGCATATACCCTGCATTACCCAGCCAATACTCTGCATTACCCAGCCAATACTCTGCGATACTCTGCATTACCCAGCCAATACTCTGCGATACCCTGCCAATACTACAGTGGGGGAGAGGATGTGGATATTGCAGTGGGGACTATATGGTGGCGGAATTTTCACAGGTTTTTGCAAATTCAAT
This sequence comes from Lithobates sylvaticus, assembly GCA_028564925.1. Taxonomy (NCBI): domain Eukaryota; kingdom Metazoa; phylum Chordata; class Amphibia; order Anura; family Ranidae; genus Lithobates; species Lithobates sylvaticus. Next base: position 539,942,891 of record CM053030.1, on the reverse strand, counting down.
TATTTGCTGATCCGAAAAATGATCCGATCCGTGACTCTGATCCGAGGATCGATCCGATCCGTGAGTTTTTTGATCCGTTGCACCCCTATTGTATAGTGTAGTGACCTGAACATTGGGGGCACGAGGCAAGCCCCCCAGTAGACCAATGGGCCAACATAGGAGGACTTTTACACCTTAAGGAGAAAGAAATATGTCACACTACAGCCATGTGACTCAAAGGATTAACACCCGTCCTGACACCAGGGATGGGATGAAGGTAAAGGGGGCTCCATGACCATCACATCCCCCCGTCCTGTTCTTGGATTGCATCTACACATTCCATGGAGATTGAATGGAGGTGTTGGTGGACACATCCTGGACACGCTTTAGAACTGAAGAGGTGATTGGAGATACAAAACATCTTTATTATTCCAGAAGTCCAGATGATCACCTCCCACCAGATAACATCCACTGAGAGCTTCACCAGACATTGCTGATACAGATACTTCGGCCAGGTCAGTGACTGCACTGTCCTCTACTGGAAATAATCAACATCCTACTGGCCTCTGACTGGACGGTAAAGGAGCAGAAGGCCACTGGTGGGATCATTACTCTGCTCTCCTCTCCTGAAAGCATCCTGCTCACTGATAGTGATGACTGCTTCCTAGAGCTGCCCCTCCTCCCCCTCCCAGTCTGAGCGCTGCTGTGCAGATCAGTTCAGGTAATGACGGAAGGGAATCATTTTATATAAAAACCTTCTAAATGGTCTTCCTGAGATCTGCAGATGAACTCTAACCAGTTCACCCCTATGGATCAGAGCCACTTGTTTATTCAGTTACTAATGTCATCCTTACTGAGGATACCAGAGGGCTCAGACATCAGTCCTCCTCAGGACATATTATATTCGAGTGGTCGGATGTATGAGGATCCGACGTTCATGTGCAGGCAGAAGGCACAGGTGGCAACTAGGAAAGGTGGGGGAGGGAGGGGGTGGCGCCTAGGAAAGGTGGGGGAGGGAGGGGGTGGCGCCTAGGAAAGGTGGGGGGAGGGAGGGGGTGGCGCCTAGGAAAGGTGGGGGAAGGAGGGGTGGTGCCTAGCAAAGGTGGGGGAGGGAGGGGGTGGCGCCTAGGAAAGGTGGGGGGAGGGAGGGGGGGTGGCGCCTAGGAAAGGTGGGGGGAGGGAGGGGGTGGCGCCTAGGAAAGGTGGGGGAGGGGTGGCGCCTAGGAAAGGTGGGGGAGGGAGGGAGGGAGGAGTGGCTCCTAGGAAAGGTGGGGGAGGGAGGGGGTGGCGCCTAGGAAAGGTGGGGGAGGGAGGGAGGGGGTGGCGCCTAGGAAAGGTGGGGGAGGGAGGAGTGGCTCCTAGGAAAGGTGGGGGAGGGAGGGGGTGGCGCCTAGGAAAGGTGGGGGGAGGGAGGGGGTGGCGCCTAGGAAAGGTGGGGGAGGGAGGGGGTGGCGCCTAGGAAAGGTGGGGGGGAGGGAGGGGGTGGCGCCTAGGAAAGGTGGGGGAGGGCGGTCATGTTCATGCAGAGGGAAGTTTGTCAGAAGACTTGGTGGACATGACGGGAAGAGGGGGCCAAGCCTGGGGGAGGAAGAAAAGGGACAGTTGTTGACCTCGTAGTCTGTGGTGCGGCTTCTTCCTCGGAGGAAGGTAGGTGCTCTCGTCTCCATCCTCGGTAATATTGTCAGGAGCTGGTCTGAAGAGACGCCATCCCTGGAGGGCCACACGGATCCAATGCTTTTACCACACGGGGCCCCAAATCCTCTCAGCGAACGGACATGATAGAGGAGAAATGAGGCTTCTACCATTCCAAGCTACAGCCATCCGACCACATCTTCTAGAAAGATCGGCCTCAGACGTGGTCACATCTGCTTTCTGGGATCGGCAAAGTCACAGATGGGAGGGGGGAGGGGCAGGTCCACCAGAGAGAGGAGGCTTCGAAAGAGTCTCCAACCACCGATCAGCCGAGTTCTTAAAAGACAGAGCATCCTGCAATGGAATAGTAAGGACCTCGTTCAGGCGGGATACTGCCGGATCCATGGAGGAGACACTTCTGTACAATTACCCCCCCACATGGGGGTTACCAGGCCAATACCTGTCTGGGTGTTTCCAGTCCCTGTATAGAAATAGTTGGAGAGGCGGGTACAATGAGAAAGTCTTTACAGGAGGAGCTTCAGAGGAGCCAAGTCTGGAAGCAGCACCGGTAGTAGCAGCAGGCGGAGCCTCTAGATTTAGAGAGGTACAAACCACATCAATGTGAGTTAGAGATCTCCTTTAATTTAGGAGTAATAGCAATCTGGGACTCCTCAGGGGTAAGTCAAGGACAGAAGCCACTCAGAATCAGTCTCTATGGTTGATGGCTCAGAACCCGCTAAGACTGAAGACCAATCAGAAGGAGAGGGCGCAGGAGGGGGATCAGAGTGAGTAAATAGACGGGGAGGGGGTTCAGGGTCATCACTTCTAACCTGAATGTGGTTAAAACCTCCAGGAAAGAAGAGAGAGTGTCCAGCACACCGAGGAGGACCCGAAGTAGGACTCTATGATCAGAGGTGCAGGCTGCATGGGAAGGTGAGCTGCAAGAAGCCCAAGATACCTTAGCAGAGTGTGAGTGTGTGTGTGGGGGGGGGGCACCTGGTACAGAGGGACCTCCATCACCCCAACACCCTTCTGGGTCTAGAATCAAATTGAAAACACATGGCAGCATAAGGAGCGGGGTACAAGGCAAAGCCTTGGCATACTTTTACCGAAGTCTACAAAGCACCCAACACAGAACCCTAAAAGGGGACTACCCCCCCCCCCCCGCAACCTCCCACCCAGGGGGGTCCAGACACCTGCATGCCAGGCTAAGGATGACCATACCAGATCTCTGCAATTGCGGGGGCAAGACTCCAGAAGAAGACCGACGAAAACAACGAAAAGTCGTAGCAGAGCCAAAGACCTCCATCCTTCTAGGATGCTCTAGGGTGGAAGGGGTTACCTGGCCGGCTTACATTTTGTTTTATAGTGTCCAATCTTCCTGTAGGTGGCAGAGTACAACCTGAAGAAGAATGGCTTCCTATGTCCCTCAATGGGTGACAGAGAAAATGTGTCTATTATTCTGATTAGGGAATATTTGTTGTGAACATCCCCCAATATGGCGGATCATATCTCATCCAAGGTCCCGACTACACCCAAAAATGTCCCCTCTCTGCATTATATAGAATTGGCTGGAGACCTCTTTGAGGAAGAACACCCCCAAACATCACATAGAAATGTCTCCACTCTTCAGTCAGCAAAATCTACAGAAGAGACAAACATGGCGGCCGGTAGATTTGGCGGCCATGTTGGGACTCACCACTCTGGGACAGTTCGATGTCGCTCTCCTGCAGGGGCTCACTGCTCTCCACCTCCTCCTCGCTCTCACTGTCTGACCCGCCACACAACTCTGCCAGCTGGGCCTCCGTATCGGCCGCCTCCAGGGACGCCCACTTCTCCTGCATCACAAGGAGCTGGCGGAGGACTTTCCTCTGCGGAAGGACAAGAAGAAGCAAGGATAAAGGACTGGACTGACATGGAAGGGAGCATCGGACGTGAATCCTATTCTCACCTGGAGCTGCGAGTCCTTCGCATCTCGGGAACATTTCAGGGCACTGGACAGACACCTCTGCACCTCCTCCGACCCCTGGCCATCCTCCTCCATTGACATCGCCATATTCAGCCATGTTTTACATTCCTGCAGCAGAAGAAGGGAGACTGTAAGAACAAAAGGCATTTTCTCCAAGAAATTATCCCAATCCATCTCCCAACCTTCAACAGCTTCTTCCAAAGGTGGTCTCCCAATCTGTCAGGGTCCCCCTCCAAAAGGTCATTATCCCCCAACCTTCACCATCTGGCCATTACCATTATTCTCCATCCAATCTGCCCACCATTGTTCTCAGCACTTCCACCTTCCAGTCTATGAATAAGCCACCCCTCCTCCTCCTTCAGAGTCACCTATCCATTCCTCCTCCGCTCCTCTCATACCTCCTCTGAGAAGTCACCTATCCATTCCTCCTCCCTCTCATCCCTCCTCTGAGGAGTCACCTATCCATTCCTCCTCCCTCTTCTCTCATTCCTGCCCTGAGGAGTCACCTATCCATTCCTCCTCCCTCTTCTCTCAATTCTGCTGTGAGGAGTCACCTATCCATTCCTCCCCCCTCTCATCCCTCCCCTGAGGAAGTCACCCATCTATATTCCTCACCCCTCCCCTGAGGAAATCACCCATCTCCATTCCTCCTCCCTCTCACCCCTCCCCTGAGGAAGTCACCCATCTCCATTCCTCCTCCCTCTCATCTCTCCCCTGAGGAAGTCACCCATCTCCATTTCTCTCATTCCTCCCCTGAGGAAGTCACCTATCTCCATTCCTCCTTCCTCTCATTCCTTCTACTTTACTGCAGTTTTCCATGTACAGATCCCACTTACAGATCCCTGCTGCAAGTAGTGACTGGCCTTCAGAACCCCCCCCCCCCCCCCCCCCCAAAACCACCCTCTCAGATCCTCCCCCTTACCTCCACAGGATTGCCCTTCCGCAACTCCAGCTCCTCCTGATAATGCAGCAAAGCACGCTTGTTGTCTCTCAGGTCAGTGTAGGTGGCAGCCAGGGACACGTGAATGACTGCCAGCTCCCTGTCCGGGCGTCCCAGGGCCTGAGCACATCTGAGCTGTAAGGAAGAACACAGAGTGAGATGTTTATGAGATACTCCATACCCACCCCAAGCCAGGGATAGGCTGGAAACTCTGCCTCCTACAGGTCACCCCTCCTCTCACCTGACCCCGTTAGAAGTCACCCCCACATCTCCAACCATGGGCCCATTACAGGTCACCCCTCCTCTCACCTGACCCCATTAGAAGTCACCCCCACATCTCCAACCATGGGCCCATTACAGGTCACCCCTCCTCTCACCTGACCCCATTAGAAGTCACCCCCACATCTCCAACCATGGGCCCATTACAGGTCACCCCTCCTCTCACCTGACCCCATTAGAAGTCACCCCCACATCTCCAACCATGGGCCCATTACAGGTCACCCCTCCTCTCACCTGACCCCATTAGAAGTCACCCCCACATCTCCAACCATGGGCCCATTACAGGTCACCCCTCCTCTCACCTGACCCCATTAGAAACCACATCTCCAACCATGGGCCCATTACAGGTCACCCCTCCTCTCACCTGACCCCATTAGAAGTCACCAACACATCTCCAACCATGGGACCATTACAGGTGACCCCTCCTCTCACCTGACCCCATTAGAAGTCACATCTCCAACCATGGGCCCATTACAGGTCACCCCTCCTCTCACCTGACCCCATTAGAAGTCACATCTCCAACCATGGGCCCATTACAGGTCACCCTTCCTCTCACCTGACCCCATTAGAAGTCACATCTCCAACCATGGGCCCATTACAGGTCACCCCTCCTCTCACCTGACCCCATTAAAAACCACATCTCCAACCATGGGCCCATTACAGGTCACCCTTCCTCACACCTGACCCCATTGGAAGTCACAACTCCAACCATGGGCCCATTACAGGTCACCCCTCCTCACACCTGACCCCATTGGAAGTCACAACTCCAACCATGGGCCCATTACAGGTCACCCTTCCTCACACCTGACCCCATTGGAAGTCACAACTCCAACCATGGGCCCATTACAGGTCACCCCTCCTCTCACCTGACCCCATTAGAAGTCACCCCCACATCTCCAACCATGGGCCCATTACAGGTCACCCCTCCTCTCACCTGACCCCATTAGAAGTCACATCTCCAACCACGGGCCCATTACAGGTCACCCTTCCTCTCACCTGACCCCATTAGAAGTCACATCTCCAACCATGGGCCCATTACAGGTCACCCTTCCTCTCACCTGACCCCATTAGAAGTCACATCTCCAACCATGGGCCCATTACAGGTCACCCCTCCTCTCACCTGACCCCATTAGAAGTCACATCTCCAACCATGGGCCCATTACAGGTCACCCTTCCTCACACCTGACCCCATTAGAAGTCACATCTCCAACCATGGGCCCATTACAGGTCACCCCTCCTCTCACCTGACCCCATTAGAAGTCACATCTCCAACCATAGGCCCATTACAGGTCACCCCTCCTCTCACCTGACCCCATTAGAAGTCACATCTCCAACCATGGGCCCATTACAGGTCACCCTCCTCTCACCTGACCCCATTAGAAGTCACAACTCCAACCATGGGCCCATTACAGGTCACCCCTCCTCTCACCTGACCCCATTAAAAACCACATCTCCAACCATGGGCCCATTACAGGTCACCCTCCTCTCACCTGACCCCATTAGAAGTCACATCTCCAACCATGGGCCCATTACAGGTCACCCTTCCTCTCACCTGACCCCATTAGAAGTCACAACTCCAACCATGGGCCCATTACAGGTCACCCCTCCTCTCACCTGACCCCATTAAAAACAACATCTCCAACCATGGGCCCATTACAGGTCACCCCTCCTCTCACCTGACCCCATTAGAAGTCACATCTCCAACCATGGGCCCATTACAGGTCACCCCTCCTCTCACCTGACCCCATTAAAAACAACATCTCCAACCATGGGCCCATTACAGGTCACCCCTCCTCTCACCTGACCCCATTAGAAGTCACATCTCCAACCATGGGCCCATTACAGGTCACCCTTCCTCTCACCTGACCCCATTAGAAGTCACAACTCCAACCATGGGCCCATTACAGGTCACCCCTCCTCTCACCTGACCCCATTAAAAACCACATCTCCAACCATGGGCCCATTACAGGTCACCCCTCCTCTCACCTGACCTCATTAGAAGTCACATCTCCAACCATGGGCCCATTACAGGTCACCCCTCCTCTCACCTGACCCCATTAGAAGTCACAACTCCAACCATGGGCCCATTACAGGTCACCCCTCCTCTCACCTGACCCCATTAGAAGTCACATCTCCAACCATGGGCCCATTACAGGTCACCCCTCCTCTCACCTGACCCCATTAGACGTCACATCTCCAACCATGGGCCCATTACAGGTCACCCCTCCTCTCACCTGACCCCATTAGAAGCCACATCTCCAACCATGGGCCCATTACAGGTCACCCTTCCTCTCACCTGACCCCATTAGAAGTCACCCCCACATCTCCAACCATGGGCCCATTACAGGTCACCCCTCCTCTCACCTGACCCCATTAGAAGTCACCCCCACATCTCCAAGCATGGGCCCATTACAGGTCACCCCTCCTCTCACCTGACCCCATTAGAAGTCACATCTCCAACCATGGGCCCATTACAGGTCACCCCTCCTCTCACCTGACCCCATTAGAAGTCACCCACACATCTCCAACCATGGGCCCATTACAGGTCACCCCTCCTCTCACCTGACCCCATTAGAAGTCACATCTCCAACCATGGGCCCATTACAGGTGACCCCTCCTCTCACCTGACCCCATTAGAAGTCACATCTCCAAGCATGGGCCAATTACAGGTCACCCCTCCTCACACCTGACCCCATTAGAAGTCACCCCCACATCTCCAACCATGGGCCCATTACAGGTCACCCCTCCTCTCACCTGACCCCATTAGAAGTCACCTACACATCTCCAACCATGGGCCCATTACACGTCACCCCTCCTCTCACCTGACCCCATTAGAAGTCACATCTCCAACCATGGGCCCATTACAGGTCACCCCTCCTCTCACCTGACCCCATTAGAAGCCACATCTCCAACCATGGGCCCATTACAGGTCACCCCTCCTCTCACCTGACCCCATTAGAAGCCACATCTCCAACCATGGGCCCATTACAGGTCACCCCTCCTCTCACCTGACCCCATTAGAAGCCACATCTCCAACCATGGGCCCATTACAGGTCACCCCTCCTCTCACCTGACCCCATTAGAAGTCACCTCCACATCTCCAAGCATGGGCCCATTACAGGTCACCCCTCCTCTCACCTGACCCCATTAGAAGTCACATCTCCAAGCATGGGCCCATTACAGGTCACCCCTCCTCTCACCTGACCCCATTAGAAGTCACATCTCCAACCATGGGCCCATTACAGGTGACCCCTCCTCTCACCTGACCCCATTAGAAGTCACATCTCCAACCATGGGCCCATTACAGGTGACCCCTCCTCTCACCTGACCCCATTAGAAGTCACATCTCCAAGCATGGGCCCATTACAGGTCACCCCTCCTCACACCTGACCCCATTAGAAGTCAACCCCCACATCTCCAACCATGGGCCCATTTCAGGTCACCCCTCCTCTCACCTGACCCCATTAGAAGTCACCCACACATCTCCAACCATGGGCCCATTACAGGTCACCCCTCCTCTCACCTGACCCCATTAGAAGTCACCCCCACATCTCCAACCATGGGCCCATTACAGGTCACCTCTCCTCTCACCTGACCCCATTAGAAGCCACATCTCCAACCATAGGCCCATTACAGGTCACCCCTCCTCTCACCTGACCCCATTAGAAGTCACCCCCACATCTCCAACCATGGGCCCATTACAGGTCACCCCTCCTCTCACCTGACCCCATTAGAAGCCACATCTCCAACCATGGGCCCATTACAGCTCACCCCTCCTCTCACCTGACCCCATTAGAAGTCACCCCCACATCTCCAAGCATGGGCCCATTACAGGTCACCCTTCCTCACACCTGACCCCATTAGAAGTCACATCTCCAACCATGGGCCCATTACAGGTCACCCTTCCTCTCACCTGACCCCATTAGAAGTCACCCACACATCTCCAACCATGGGCCCATTACAGGTCACCCCTCCTCTCACCTGACCCCATTAGAAGTCACATCTCCAACCATGGGCCCATTACAGGTCACCCCTCCTCTCACCTGACCCCATTAGAAGTCACATCTCCAACCATGGGCCCATTACAGGTCACCCCTCCTCTCACCTGACCCCATTAGAAGTCACCCCCACATCTCCAACCATGGGCCCATTACAGGTCACCCCTCCTCTCACCTGACCCCATTAGAAGTCACATCTCCAACCATGGGCCCATTACAGGTGACCCCTCCTCTCACCTGACCCCATTAGAAGTCACATCTCCAACCATGGGCCCATTACAGGTCACCCTTCCTCACACCTGACCCCATTAGAAGTCACATTTCCAACCATGGGCCCATTACAGGTCACCCTTCCTCTCACCTGACCCCATTAGAAGTCACATCTCCAACCATGGGCCCATTACAGGTCACCCCTCCTCTCACCTGACCCCATTAGAAGTCACCCCCCACATCTCCAACCATGGGCCCATTACAGGTCACCCCTCCTCTCACCTGACCCCATTAGAAGTCACATCTTCAACCATGGGCCCATTACAGGTCACCCCTCCTCTCACCTGACCCCATTAGAAGTCACCCCCACATCTCCAAGCACGGGCCCATTACAGGTCACCCCTCCTCTCACCTGACCCCATTAGAAGTCACATCTTCAACCATGGGGCCATTACAGGTCACCCCTCCTCTCACCTGACCCCATTAGAAGTCACCCCCACATCTCCAACCATGGGCCCATTACAGGTCACCCCTCCTCTCACCTGACCCCATTAGAAGTCACATCTTCAACCAACCATGGGCCCATTACAGGTCACCCCTCCTCTCACCTGACCCCATTAGAAGTCACATCTCCAACCATGGGCCCATTACAGGTCACCCTCCTCTCACCTGACCCCATTAGAAAGTCACCCCCACATCTCCAACCATAGGCCCATTACAGGTCACCCCTCCTCTCACCTGACCCCATTAGAAGTCACCCCCACATCTCCAACCATGGGCCCATTACAGGTCACCCTTCCTCACACCTGACCCCATTAGAAGTCACATCTCCAACCATGGGCCCATTACAGGTCACCCTCCTCTCACCTGACCCCATTAGAAGTCACCCACATCTCCAACCATGGGCCCATTACAGGTCACCCCTACTCTCACCTGACCCCATTAGAAGTCACATCTCCAACCATGGGCCCATTACAGGTCACCCCTCCTCTCACCTGACCCCATTAGAAGTCACACATCTCCAACCATGGGCCCATTACAGGTCACCCCTCCTCTCACCTGACCCCAATAGAAGTCACCCCCACATCTCCAACCATGGGCCCATTACAGGTCACCCCTCCTCTCACCTGACCCCATTAGAAGTCACCCCCACATCTCCAACCATGGGCCCATTACAGGTCACCCTTCCTCTCACCTGACCCCATTAGAAGCCACATCTCCAACCATGGGCCCATTACAGATGACCCCCCTCCCCTCTCCCCTGGACCCCCATTAGAAGTCACATCTCCAACCATGGGCCCATTACAGATCACCCCTCCTCTCCCCTGACCCCATTGAAGTCACATCTCCAACCATGGGCCCCATTACAGGTCACCCCTCCTCTCACCTGACCCCATTAGAAGTCACCCCCACATCTCCAACCATGGGCCCATTACAGGTCACCCCTCCTCTCACCTGACCCCATTAGAAGTCACCCCCACATCTCCAACCATGGGCCCATTACAGGTCACCCCTCCTCTCACCTGACCCCATTAGAAACCACATCTCCAACCATGGGCCCATTACAGGTCACCCCTCCTCTCACCTGACCCCATTAGAAGTCACACCCACATCTCCAACCATGGGCCCATTACAGGTCACCCCTCCTCTCACCTGACCCCATTAGAAGTCACCCCCACATCTCCAACCATGGGCCCATTACAGGTCACCCTTCCTCACACCTGACCCCATTAGAAGTCACATCTCCAACCATGGGCCCATTACAGGTCACCCCTCCTCTCACCTGACCCCATTAGAAGTCACCCCCACATCTCCAACCATGGGCCCATTACAGGTCACCCCTCCTCTCACCTGACCCCATTAGAAGTCACCCCCACATCTCCAACCATGGGCCCATTACAGGTCACCCCTCCTCTCACCTGACCCCATTAGAAGACCAACCACATCTCCAACCATGGGCCCATTACAGGTCACCCCTCCTCTCACCTGACCCCATTAGAAGTCACATCTCCAACCATGGGCCCATTACAGGTCACCCTTCCTCTCACCTGACCCCATTAGAAGCCACATCTCCAACCATGGGCCCATTACAGATGACCCCTCCTCTCCCCTGACCCCATTAGAAGTCACATCTCCAACCATGGGCCCATTACAGGTCACCCCTCCTCTCACCTGACCCCATTAGAAGTCACCCCCACATCTCCAACCATGGGCCCATTACAGGTCACCCCCCCTCCTCTCACCTGACCCCATTAGAAGTCACCCCCACATCTCCAACCATGGGCCCATTACAGGTCACCCCTCCTCTCACCTGACCCCATTAGAAACCACATCTCCAACCTTGGGCCCATTACAGGTCACCCCTCCTCTCACCTGACCCCATTAGAAGTCACCCCCACATCTCCAACCATGGGCCCATTACAGGTCACCCCTCCTCTCACCTGACCCCATTAGAAGTCACCCCCACATCTCCAACCATGGGCCCATTACAGGTCACCCCTCCTCTCACCTGACCCCATTAGAAGTCACCCCCACATCTCCAACCATGGGCCCATTACAGGTCACCCCTCCTCACACCTGACCCCATTAGAAGTCACATCTCCAACCATGGGCCCATTACAGGTCACCCCTTCTATCTCATTTAACCCCCCCACACCTCTCACCCTGAGACTTTTTTTTACAGGTCACCGCCCCCCAGTCCTCACCTGCAGCTTGTAATACTCCACGGCTTTGCTGTAACAGGACACTTTACAGTACAGATCTCCAAGCTGCTCATACAGCGGTAGCGCCCCCTGCTGGTCTCCCTCCACAAGCTCCGATAATGCCTCTTCTAAATGGCAGCCCTTTATAGCTGGAAGGAAGCAGAAGGTTCAGATACAGATGTTGTGTATGAGAGGCGAGAGAAGGACGCCGGTGGTCCAATGTCCTGACGAGGGGAGAGAGGCCCAAGGGCAGCATGATGGGTCAGTGTGACTGTGGGGGAAGGGGGTTGGTGTGAGAGTCTTACAGGATGGCTAGTGTCCATCTCCACCAATCAGAACATGGAGGGGTTAGTAGGTGACATAACCGGGATGGGCAGCCATGTTGGGTCAGGATGATGGGGGAGGTCGCAGTCAGAGGATGGTCATTCTAGTCACCAATCAGAATATAGAGGGATGAGAAGGTGACATCACCCCGATGGGCGGCCATGTTGGGTCAGTATGATGGGCGAAGGTCGCAGTCAGAGGACGGTCATTCTACAGTCACCAATCAGAATATAGAGGGATGAGAAGGTGACATCCTCCCGATGGGCGGCCATGTTGGGTCAGTATGATGGGGGAAGGTCGCAGTCAGAGGATGGTCATTCTACGGTCACCAATCAGACCCCCGGTGACGGGAGAATATTGTCTGTCGCTCTCACCGTATTTCAGGTTGCGGCGTACGATGTCTCGATCCGACTGCTGTAGACTTCCCAGACGAAAAGCCTTCTTCAGTGAGCGCTTCCCCGCCGACAGATCCCCCAGAGAGAGAAGAGTCTGAGAGAGAAGAGAAGATATGAAGAGAACCCGCCTCCACCATCTCCCCCACCCCCCCCCCCCAGTCAGTATAGGGGGCTGAGGGGCCAATGGGGGCCCCATATATGATATACAGTACAGACCGCACTCTACTGAGGGTAGAATAGTTCCTCCCCCTCACCTGGCCAATGCTGCCATAACATTCGCTCTCCATCTGCTTGTCCCTCATTCGCCGGGCGCACTCCCGGGCTGCTTCCCAGCAGCGAATGGCCTTGGAATGTTCGCCGTTCCGTAGGTGGATCCCCGCCAGGTTAACGTTCGCTCGGTACAGATCTTCATGGAGCTGAGTCTGTCTGAGAGAGAGAGAATGAAGAGAGTGAGAAGAGAATGAAGAGAGTGAGAAGAGAAGGGGGGGGGAGAGAAGAGAACGGAGAGGAGTACGGAGAGGAGTACGGAGAGGAGGAGGAGGAGGATCAGGATTACTCAGAGATGAAGATACTCTTCCGGATGTAATAGCTGCACTTGTCCGCTTTCCCCATGATGTCATAAAGGAATCCCAGATTCAGGAAGAGGCGGGCCCTCATCTCGCTCAGATCTCGCTGGGACACTTTCCCTGAAAGAGAATTAACCAATCAGAGCCCTGCTCATACCAGACACCCCAGAATATCTCCCATCTAGGACTAAGGTACCCCCCCCATTCCATCACCCACCACAGCCAACCATCCTCTACATCCCCCACCTCCCATCTACTACCACCACCAACCCTCATTTACCTCCATCTTCTACCACCAACCCTCCCCCACCTCCTCCATCTTCTACCACCAACCCTCCCCCACCTCCTCCATCTTCTACCACCACCAACCCTCCCCCACCTCCTCCACCTTCTACCACCAACCCTCCCCCACCTCCTCCATCTTCTACCACCAACCCTCCCCCATCTTCTACCACCAACCCTCCCCCACCTTCTACCACCAACCCTCATTTACCTCCATCTTCTACCACCAACCCTCCCCCCCCACCACCTCCATCTTCTACCACCAACCCTCCCCCATCTCCTCCATCTTCTACCACCACCAACCCTCCCCCACCTCCTCCACCTTCTACCACCAACCCTCATTTACCTCCATCTTCTACCACCAACCCTCCCCCACCTCCCCCACCTTCTACCACCAACCTTCCCCCACCTCCTCCATCTTCTACCACCAACCTTCCCCCACCTTCTACCACCAACCTTCCCCCACCTCCCCCACCTTCTACAACCAACGCTCCCCCACCTCCTCCATCTTCTACCACCAACCCTCATTTACCTCCACCTTCTACCACCACCAACGCTCCCCCACCTACTCCATCTTCTACCACCAACCCTCCCCCACCTCCTCCAGCTTCTACCACCAACCCTCCCACACCTCCTCCATCTTCTACCACCAACCCTCCCCCCCACCTCCTCCATCTTCTACCACCACCAACGCCCCTCCACCTTCTACCACCAACCCTCCCCCACCTCCTCCATCTTCTACCACCAACCCTCCCCCACCACCTCCATCTTCTACCACCAACCCTCCCCCACCATCTTCTACCACCAACCCTCCCCCACCTTCTACCACTACCAACGCTCCTCCACCTCCTCCATCTTCTACCACCACCAACCCTCCTCTAACTTCCTCCATCTTCTACCACCACCAACTCTCTTCCACTGACGTTTACCTTCTAGACACTCATCCACAATGGCCAAGCTCTTGAGGAAGGCATCTTCTGCTGGGCGCTGAGCCTCTACCTTCCCCACCTCACACATATATAGGTAGGTGCGGCCTATGGTGGCCAACGCTCTCTGCTCCTCAATGTCTGAGGAGACGGACTTGGCCAGGTCCATGTGAAGGTGCTGATGCTGTGGGGAAGAAGAAAGGAAAGTCTATCAGTCATGATCAGCTGCCTGGGGGGGGGGGGGGGGGGGGGGTGGCTCAGGATATTAACCTGCTACCCTTCCACCTCCATCCTAAACCCTCCATTATCAGCTACAGACTGAAGGGGGGAACACACAGGAGAGGGTTCAGACTACGATAATCCACCTTCTCACGGTGTATGGGGCACATCATCCATCAGAAATGTTTTCCTCTTTCACGCGGTTCTCTGTGGATATTTTCTTGCAGGGACAGCCCAGCTCGTGCTGCTTAGTGGATGTGAAATGTTGGGACTCCGATCCATAAAATCAAACAAACAATGGACTGTCCTCATGTCCAGCCAGGTGCTGATTGCAGAAAGAGAGCCCAGAAATGTTCAGCAATCCATGATAAACCTTTCATCTCAGGTACCTCCAACACTCCCAATCACCCACCACATGGACCACACACAATCCAATCACATACAATCTCCTCTGTTTCTGGGGTACTTACCTTGAGGGCGGCCTCATAATTCCCCAGCTCTGCAAAGCATTCCCCAATTTTCCGATTGGCCACAGCACAGCCAATGACATCACCCAATCCCTGGCAGATCCCTAGCTCCTGCCGGTGCTCCTCGATGGCCTCCTGGAATTGTCCTGTGAAGACAAAGACGACTATTAAATGGGAGGAGACCACACAGATCATCCAACCTAAGCCGGAGGGTCAGCAACCAATCAGAGCCCCAGAAGAAGTTCACCTTTATGCTGCATCTATACCTAGGGTGTAACCCCTCCTATGTCCCCGCCTCCCACCACCGGCACTTCCTGTTCTGTGACAGTGGGTGGGGATTCTCTCCCTGCACCCGCTGTCACCTTCTGAAAACTGGCAGGTGGCACCTGTGATCCGTTTGCTTGTAATTAGTGTGTATAAAAGGTCAATGAGTTTCTGGACTCCTGCAGACCCTTGCATCTTCCATCCAGTGATGAGGTTTCTGGATTCTGAGTCACGGGGAAAGCAGAAGAATTGTCAAAGGATCTGCAGGGAAAAGAGAGAACTGTATAAAACAGGAAAGGGATACAAATAGATATCCGAGGAATTGAGAATCCAATCAGCAGAGTTCAAACTCTAGAAGTGGAAAATGGGGGGACGTGATGCAGGTGTAGTGTGAGTTCGGTGTCCTCCCGCTCCCTGCTTTCCTCCTCCACCACTCTATTGATTCCCGTGAGATCCGGGACCCGCTTAGCTGTGCCGCTGTGAGTGGGACGCGCCCGCGCTGTGCCGCTGTGAGTGGGACGCGGCCGCGCTGTGCGCTGTGAGTGGGACGCGGCCGTGCTGTGCGCTGTGAGTGGGACGCGGCCGTGCTGTGCCGCTGTGAGTGGGACGCGGCCGCGCTGTGCGCTGTGAGTGGGACGCGGCCCCGCTGTGAGTGGGACGCGGCCGTGCTGTGCCGCTGTGAGTGGGACGTGGCCGTGCTGTGCCGCTGTGAGTGGGACGCGGCCGTGCTGTGCCGCTGTGAGTGGGACGCGGCCGTGCTGTGCGCTGTGAGTGGGACGCGGCCGCGCTGTGCGCTGTGAGTGGGACGCGGCCGCGCTGTGCGCTGTGAGTGGGACGCGGCCGTGCTGTGCCGCTGTGAGTGGGACGCGGCCGTGCTGTGCGCTGTGAGTGGGACGCGGCCGTGCTGTGCGCTGTGAGTGGGACACGGCCGCGCTGTGAGTGGGACGCGGCCCCGCTGTGCGCTGTGAGTGGGACGCGGCCCCGCTGTGAGTGGGACGCGGCCGTGCTGTGCCGCTGTGAGTGGGACGCGGCCGTGCTGTGCCGCTGTGAGTGGGACGCGGCCGTGCTGTGCCGCTGTGAGTGAGACGCGGCCGTGCTGTGCCGCTGTGAGTGAGACGCGGCCCCGTTGTGAGTGGGACGCGGCCGTGCTGTGCGCTGTGAGTGGGACGCGGCCGTGCTGTGCGCTGTGAGTGGGACGCGGGCGCGCTGTGAGTGGGACGCGGCCCCGCTGTGCGCTGTGAGTGGGACGCGGCCCCGCTGTGAGTGGGACGCGGCCCCGCTGTGCGCTGTGAGTGGGACGCGGCCCCGCTGTGAGTGGGACGTGGCCGTGCTGTGCGCTGTGAGTGGGACGCGGCCGTGCTGTGCGCTGTGAGTGGGACGCGGCCGTGCTGTGCCGCTGTGAGTGGGACGCGGCCGTGCTGTGCCGCTGTGAGTGGGACGCGGCCGTGCTGTGCCGCTGTGAGTGGGACGCGGCCGTGCTGTGCCGCTGTGAGTGAGACGCGGCCCCGCTGTGAGTGGGACGCGGCCGTGCTGTGCGCTGTGAGTGGGACGCGGGCGCGCTGTGAGTGGGACGCGGCCGTGCTGTGCGCTGTGAGTGGGACGCGGCCGCGCTGTGAGTGGGACGCGGGCGCGCTGTGCCGCTGTGAGCGGGACGCGGGCGCGCTGTGAGCGGGACGCGGCCACGCTGTGCCGCTGTGAGTGGGACGCGGCCGCGCTGTGTTCTAGGCTGCCAGCGACCCGGATCAAGCTAATAAGCGGGACCAGCGGGATGTGCTTGGTGTGCAGAGGACGCCGGGCCGGACGCTGACCGGGTTCTGATACTGCGAGGCTGTTTGGAGGTTGCAGCGAGAGAGTGAGACTCTGACTGCTCCTCCCCCACCCCCTGACCGTGATTCAGCTGATAGCGGCCGGCGGAGAGGACACGGGTACCTGGCTGGCGGTAACAAACATCGCGGGGGAATTGTGAGGTACAAGAGCTTCCATACCCATGTACCCAGGCGGCACTAAAAAAAGAAAGATAGCAGATGATTGGACCATCTTCTCCAGCTTAGGGACTGCTGAGAAACATCCAAATCTTTCCAGAAAGGGGGAGGAACTGTTTTTTTTTCCCTTTTCTTTTTTTTTTTGCTTGTTTTGTGATATATGAAAGGAAAGAGCTGAGCTCGACGGTCACCATCTCAAATTGCTTTTTTTCTTTCTCTACAAGATATCTTATGTTACTGACTCTACAAGGACCATTACATGAATATTTCTCCTCCTAGGGACAGGCCACAGATTGGAAGGCCCAAAAAACGCTCTGCTCCCCCCCCGCCCTCACTTCCCCGCCCCCCCCCCCCCACCCGCCCCCTTGCCCCCCCCTCCCTCTCCCCCCAGCTCCCCCCCCCTCTCCCCCCAAACCCCCACCCCCCCCCCCCCCCCCCCCCTTACCACCCCCCCCCCCCCCCCACCCCACCACCCCCCCCCCCCCCCATTCCCCCCCCCCCCCCCCCCCCCCTCTTCCCTACTAAAATCGAGCATTATGCCATCAAAACGCACTACTAAGGCCAAGCGGCAGCAAAACTGGAGAAATATGCCCGCACTCCTGGTCAGGTGCCAGGCCAGACCCCCCTAAAACTACACCACAGAACCAACAGGTACAGCCCAATTGGCAGGGGGGGGGGGGGGGGGGGCTGTAGGGGGTAGAAAAAGCCAGGGGCAGAGTCAAGCACCAGTGGAAGGGAGTGACCTAGTGGGGAGGCTCCAGGGCCAGGAGCTGGAGGGGGCCCTGGGATTGGACCCAGAGCCTTCCTTAAAGGAGGTGTTAGAGGTGATTAATTCCTGTAGAACATCTTTGATTGAAATGAATCCCCAACTGAAATCAATTCAAGAAGAACTTTCTTTTGTTCGGTATGAGGACTACGGCCCCGGAGGGTAGAGAGCTTGGTGGAGGATGATTTACCCCCCTTAAAACATGAGATGAGTGTTATAAAAGAACAGTTGGCTAAACAAGCAAATAAAATGGATGAAATGGAGAACAGGATGAGAAGAAAAAATATTTGCATAGTGGGCCTTCCAGAACAGTGTGAAGGTGCAGACCCTGCCGCTTTCCTGGAAAAATGGCTCTGCGAGGCATTTGGTCAGGATTCAATAGAAAGAGCTCAGAGTTCCCTCCAGGCCTTCCCGTTCTGGTGCCCCTCCAAGACCCCTAAAACGCAGGCTACATCAAGCTAACCTAACATACGCACTACTATATCCAGCAAAACTAAGAGTAACCGCTTTTGGGGGGGGAAACATTCTTTGATACCCCTGAGGGGGTGGAGGAGTGGCTGGTATCCCATAACGAGGAGAATTTAAGGAAGGGGTGGGGACTGCGGGGGGGCACCGTGCTAACCGGGGGGTTTCCCGGGGGGAAAATATGAAGCACCACATGTTATAAATTATCACTGGAAAGAGGAGGGGGGGGGGGGGGAGATGACTTGCAATGATCCTGTGGGTTTTTTTTTTTGGGTTATTTTTTCTTCTCCTCCCCCTTCCCCAAGAAAGGGGGGGGTGGGGGATGAGGTGTATGGAAGGGGTGGGGGGGGGTGAGGGGTATGGAAAGGGGGTGGGGGGGGGGGGGGGAGGTGTATGGGAAGGGGGTGGGGGGGGGGGGGGGGTTTAATGGAAGGAGGTGGGGGGGGGTGGGGGGGGGTGTATGGAAGGAGGGGGGGGGTGGGGGGGGAGGGGTGTATGGAAGGGGGTGGGGGGGGGGGGTGGGGGTATGGAAGGGGGTGGGGGGGGGGGGTGGGTGGGGTGAGGTGTATGGAAGGAGGTGGGGGGGGGGGGGGTGAGGTGTATGGAAGGAGGTGGGGGGGGGGGGGTGAGGGGTATGGAAGGAGGTGGGGGGGGGTGAGGTGGATGGAAGGAGGTGGGGGGGGGGGGGGGGAGGTGTATGGAAGGAGGTGGGGGGGGGGGGGGTGAGGTTTATGGAAGGAGGTGGGGGGGGGGGGGGGGGGAGGTGTATGGAAGAAGGTGAACCTAAGCAGAAATTATGACCAATAAAAGGTCTCGCATGACTCAAGGAATAGGAGCACAAAAATCACACAATTAACAAAAACTTATTTCCACTTATGAATAGAGAAAGGCCGATGACTTTACACTCCTGGAACACGAGGGGGTGGGGGGTAAAAAAAGCTGCAGTATTGTCAATGGCAAACATTTGGGAGGCGGGTCCTTCCTGAGGGGGTTCCCCACTCTGGATTTGAATTTGGGAATCCTGGGTTATAGAGGATTCTCAGAATACCCCCCCTCCCCCCGAGGTGCAGAAATTGGGCCAATTAGAGAATGGGAAAGACGTGGCGTAACGTTTATCTCTCACGATGGAAAGAGAAGATCCTTCCCGGATTTAAGAGACCAATTTTGCACTTCCCAAGAAATCCTTTTTTAGGTACTTCCAGGTGAGACGCTTCGGGAGTTTAAAGGGAGGATATTGGGATGGAGTGTCGGTGCTACAGAACATCATGAAGTCACAGAAGGTCTAATATATAAAATATACTCCAGTATACATCGGGGGAGCCGGGAAGGGCTGCAAATAACGCCCCATAGGAAGAAATGGGAGACGTGGGAAATATTTTGGAATTGCAATGGGAAAGGATTCTTGGACTTGCCCCCATGGGTATCGCTCTCCGCAGCTATACAGAGTTTACTGCACTCCACAAAAACGGTTTTGGTCGGAGGACGGCACTGGTCCAAGATGCGGTAGAACAGGGGGGGACCTTATCCACATGTTTTGGAGATGTCCAAATCTATTCCGATACTGGAGGGAGGGGGTGGACACGATTGCCGGGTGTTTAAAATCCGTATTGACATGGATCCCATTCTTTGGGGTGGATAGAGGGAAAGGGCAGACCCAAAAGATACCCAGATGGCGGCTCTGAGATGCCTTTTCCAGGCTAGGAAACTTATTGCCCAGAGGTGGCCGTCCTCTTCCCCCCCCCCCAACTAGTAGGGAATGGGAACAGAATATGGAGGTGGTGATTCTTAAGGAAAAGACGTCATACATTAAACAAAGGAATTTTAATAAATTTGGTAAGATTTGGAATGAGAAATAGTAAAGTGGATGATTAAAGAAAAGTGGGCAAGGCCGATCAATTAGGTAGGTTTAGGGACAAGTATTTTGCTGAGGGATGAAGAAGAAGAAGAAAAAGAAAAAGAAAAAGAAAAAGAAGACGACCAACTAAAATTTCAGCCACAACTGCCAGGAAAATTGTTCGGGATGCAAAGAAAACCCACAAATACCTTCAGGTGAAATACAGGACTCTCTGAAAACATGTGGGGCGGCTGTACAAGATGCACAATAAAGAGGCACTTGAAGAAAGATGGGCCTGCATGGCGAGTCCTCCAGAAGAAAGATGGGCCGCAGGGTCGAGTCTCAGAAAGAAAGAGATGGGCCGCATGGGTGAGTCTCCAGAAGAAAGATGGGCTGCATTGGTCGAGTCTCCAGAAGAAAGATGGGCTGCATGGTCGGGTCTCCAGAAGAAAGAAAGATGGGCGCTGTTGGTGGGTCTCCAGAAGAAAGATGGGCTGCATGGTCGGGTCTCCAGAAAGAAAGATGGCTGCATGGTCGTGTCTCCAGAAGAAAGATGGGCGCATGGTCGTGTCTCCAGAAGAAAGCTGGGCTGCATGGTCAAGAAAGATGGTGAGTCGCATTAGAAAATGCCTGCATTGGAGACTCCAGAAGAAAGATGGGCTTTCATGGTCCCGTAGTCTCCAGAAGAAAGATGGTGTCTGCAATGGTCGTCGGTCTCCAGATGAAAGATGGCCTCCCAGCATGGTCGAGTCTCCAGAAGAAAGGCTGGTCGTCTGCAATGGGGGCGTCTCATGGTGGAATCCAGAAAGATGGCCGCATGGTCGGGTCTCCAGAAGAAAGATGGGCTGCATGGTCGGGTCTCCAGAAAGAAAATGGGCAGCAGTCGGGTCCCCAGACGAAAGATGGGCTTGCATGGTCCCCCCCCCCCCCCCCCCCCCCCCCCCCCCCCCCGTGTCCCCAAAGAAGGGAAGATCCGCAGGTGGAGTCTCCAGAAGAAAGATGGGCCGCATGGTGGAGGTCCTCCAGAAGAAAGATGGGCTGCATGGTCGGGTCTCCAGAAGAAAGATGGCTGCATGGTCGGTCCCTCCAGAAGAAAGATGGCTGTTCATGGGATGCAGTCTCCAGAAGAAAGATGGGCCTGCATGGTCGTAGTCTCCATAAAGAAAGATGGGCCGCATGGGAGTCCTCCAGAAGAAAATGGCCCATGTCGGGTCCCCGAAAGAAAGATGGGCCGCAAAGGTCGGTCTCCGAGAAGAAAGATGGCCTGCATGGTCGGCTCTCCAGATAGAAAGATGGCCGCATGTCGAGCTCCAGAAGAAAAGATGGCCGCATGTCAGTCCAAAGAAAGACTGGGCCTGCAAGATCGGGGTCTCCAGAAGAAAGATAGCGACCGCATGGTCGGGTCCTCCAAAGAGAAGATCCGCATGGTCGTGTCACCAGAAGAAAAGATGGGCCACAAAGTTCGAGTCCTCCACTGCATGGTCGATTCTCCAAAGAAAGATACTGCATGGGCTACAACACAAACAGCACCAGAGACGCCTCAAACCTTCTGCCACAGTCATTTGGAGTGATGAGACCAAAATTGAGCTTTTTGGCCACAACCATAAACTCTACATTTGGAGAGGAGACAACAAGGCCTATGATGAAAGGTCCACCATCCCTACTGTGAAACACGGAGGTGGATCACTAATGTTTGGGGATGTGTGAGATACAAAGACACAGGAAATTTGGTCAGAATTGATGACAAGATGAATGCAGAATGTTATGAAATACTGGAGGAACATTTCATTCATCAGTCAGGAAGCTGTGCACGGGACGGACTTGGACATCCCAACATGACAATCATCCAAAACACAAGGCCAAGTCCACCTGTCATTGGCTACAGCAGAATAAAGTGAAGGTTCTGGAGGGTCATCTCAGTCTCCTGACCTCAATATCATTGAAGCCCCTCCGGGGAGATCTCAGACATGCCGTTCATGGAAGACGGACCAAGAATTTCCAGGAACTGGAGGACCGAGAGGAACCATCTGAGAAGATAAAGAGCCTCATCCACAAATACTTCAAGCTGTCATTGATGGTAAAGGGGTGGAAGGGGTTCACTCCAAGGGTAGCGCTTTAATGACACCACCACTCACTTTTATCCCTTTCAGGGCTGGTTTTTCCCACTTTTACTTAAAAGAAAGTTTAAAACAAACGCAGGAGATTTCCTCGGAGGGGCATTCAGTATTCAGCCCTCCTGGCTTGTAAACGCGGCTCTCCAGCTCAGGCCTTGTCCTTTAGGGCGCAGCTTGAGAAATCTGCTTAGAATCGAGGAGCCAGTTTTTTAAAATCCTCTGCCAAGGGCCAAGAACTGCATGTCTGGGGCATCGGGCAATAAGAATTGCTCATGCCTGATGCCAAGCGAAAAAATAAAACAAAAAAACAATATTTAAAAAAAATAAAAATCAACTTTTGTTTGTTATAGGATTTTGCAAATAAGTTTTTTTTCTCCTTCACTGATGTGCTCTGATTGGCTGCACTAATGGGCACTGATGGGGCGGCATTGAGGTTGGAACTGATGGGAACTGACAGGTGGTACTGATAGGCAACACTGAGGTGGCACTGACAGGTGGCACTGGCAGGAGGCACTAACTGGCATTTGCAGGTGGCAATGATTGGCACTGGCAGGTTTCACAGCCGATAGTGTATCTGTGAAACTGAATGCTCTCTGCAGCGCCGCTGTGTGTGAAACTGTATGGAGAGAGAGAGGAGCTGACAAATTCAGCGTGATGTCGGAGGTGGGCGGGGGCGGGACCCACCCGATCCAGCCAATGGTTGGGCTGTTTAAGAAAGGGGCAGGGACACATGCACGTCGCGGGCCTGCCCAGATCCCATCCCATTGGCTGGTGTTGGATAGCTGGGTCCCGCCCACCCCGACATCCAACCCCAATTTTGTCAGCTCCTCTCTCCATACAGTTTCACACATGGCGGCGCTGCTCTGCCAACAGAGTGTGGAGGAGGGAGGAGGATGTCAGCGGCTGCTGCACCGCTCTCTTCCTGCTCCATCCCCGCTAACAGACAGTCCTCCACTTTCCCGGCCAAGACCCCACAGCCCGCCCTGTAGCAGAGGCCCCTGACAAAATCCCAGGCGCCAGGGCACAATTTCTAGTCGCAATGGCGACCTGGCTCCTGGGATTTGTTGGGCCTTGGTGCGTCTCCCACAGACCGGACCCCCAGCCCCGCCGTGTGTACAGCAAGTGGCCTCGTTCTACACCGGCTCCCACCTCTCTCCTAGGTGACTCCCTTGCCCAGGGTGGCATCATCTCCAACTAGGAGCCCAGAGCCCTGGTCTGGTGATTAAAGCCGACCCATTAGTGAACTGGCTGTTTATTAGACCCGGATCCTTCCATGGTACCGCCCTGCTACAGGGGGCAATACACGGTATTAAGAACTGGGGTATGTAAACTTATGGTTATACGGTAGGTACCCCTGCGCCTGCCTGATGTATAGAGGGATGGTCTAGTACTGCAGCAAAACACTGAGAGGGAAGTCAAACTCCAAGTAGAATATAAAGTAAAGCCCCATACACACGGTCGGATTTTTGCATGGATTCTGTCCTATCGGACAATGTTGTCGAAAAATCAGACCGTGTGTAGGCTCCATCGGACAGTGTACCTCGGATTGTCCGACGGACAAAGTCCTATCTCCTGCTGGATAGATTTTTGGACAACAAAGTCCGATCACACCAAATCCGATCGTGTGTAGCGAATTCCGACGGACAAAGTGCCACGCATGCTCAGATCACATTACAAGACCAAAGCTATTGGCTACTAGCCTCTACGTAGTCCCGTCGTACGCAACGAACGTCACCACATTCAGAATGATCGGATTTTCCGACAACTTTGTCCGACCGTGTGTATGCAACACCAGTGTCGGACAAAGTATGACGGACCTGGTCCTCGGATAATCCGCGCGTGTGTATGGGGCTTTAGTAGAATATAGAAAATAATGCAGCCTTGTGCATAAAAGGCTGGAGAAAACAATCTTCATAAATACTTTACAAGTTCCGTAGTGAATAAAGTAAAAAATAGTTGCTTAAAGGTGAAAATAAAAAGGCGTATAGAAGCGTAATAAGAACAAAATAATTCTACTGCAGATCTTCAGAGACGCACGGGAATGTGTTCTACAATAGAAGAGATATACGGATATATATAGTGGACAGCCAATAGATTTTAAAATTATAATTGGTGTCAGAAAATAAAAGTGGTGAGTCCGTGAAGAAATCCCTATATCTATAGGGACTATAGTGTGGGTTGGCTGTGACGGTGGTGTCCGTCCCAAACAGGCGGAAAGAGGTGCCGGTGGACACTAGTAGTCTGTCTCCAGGATGCTGTGCATACGAGCGGTGGGTGACTTCTGTTCCTCTGTATGGTAAAGATGTCCCCTTACCTTACTGCCTTTGGGTATACAATTCCTGTGGGCCTCTGGACTCCCCTGGATGGCGTCCCCTAGGTGGGTTCCCTCTGGGTCCAAGGTAGTGGTTGTGCGTCCCCTCTGTGGCCTGGTATCAGTGGTGTACCTCGCAAGTGGGGCAGAAGGGATGCTCGATAGTGCACTATCGGTTTTTTTTTTTTAAATGTTTATTAAAAAGGTACATAGATACAGATATTACTCACATTTAAGGTAGTTGTAAGAAGCATGTAAAAAACGAGCAGCGGGCTCGTACTTCACTTCCGGTATCGGCTGTGTCCCGACGCGTGTTCGTCACGGTCACGTGACTTCATCAGGGGATCCCTCATCATCATCATCAGGGATTCATCATATTCATCAGGGGATCCCTCATCATCATCATCAGGGATTCATCATATTCATCAGGGGATCCCTCATCATCATCATCAGGGATTCATCATATTCATCAGGGGATAAGGGGACATCTTTACCATACAGAGGAACAGAAGTCACCCACCGCCCGTATGCACAGCATCCTGGAGACAGACTACTAGTGTCCACCAGCACCTCTTTCCGCCTGTTTGGGACTGACACCACCGTCACAGCCAACCCACACTATAGTCCCTATAGATATAGGGATTTCTTCACCGACTCACCACTTTTATTTTCTGACACCAATTATAATTTTAAAATCTATTGGCTGTCCACCATATATATACATATATCTCTTCTATTGTACAAGAACACATTCCCGTGCGTCTCTGAAGATCTGCATTAGAATTATTTTGTTCTTATTACGCTTCTATACGCCTTTTTTATTTTCACCTTTAAGCAACTATTTTTTACTTTATTCACTACGGAACTTGTAAAGTATTTATGAAGATTGTTTTCTCCAGCGTTTTATTCCGGCACACGGCTGCATTTATATATTCTACTAAGAAGTGTCACTATAACGTATCGCACCGATCACTTCACACAATATTGATTGATTGTGCAGCGCAGCACCACCCTTACTTTATATGTAAACTTATGATCACAGCTGTATATATATATATATTGGCAGAGATCCTAAGGAATAAAAGAAATGTTTCAGTGGCTCCTGAGAAAGCCGGCCGCAAAAACCACTCCGGGGGGGGGGGGGGGGGGGGGGGGGGGGGGGGATATCTTCTGCCATATTCCAGTACACACGAGACACGCCCACCACCCACCGAGACATGCCCACCACCCGAGACACGCCCACCACCCACCGAGACACGCCCACCACAGGAAGGGGGGGGGGAGGGTCAGTTCAAGGAGAATTCTAGAAAACCTGCCAATGGAAATGATCTTGGCACACCATGGCCCCTCCCACCAGATTGGAGGGCGGCACCCAATGACTGGAGTTCCTGTCCATGCACAGCACAGTCAGGTCACAGCCTGTGATTGGATGGTATAGGCTCCTCCCCGTCATGTGATGTATATGAGGGAAGTACTGACCACTCTTGGCGAGGAGCTCCCCCAGCTGATTGCAGATGGTGGATTCTTCCTTCAGGTTTCGGCTTTTCTGAGCGCGACATTTCGCCTTCTCCAACTCTGCAAGAGAGAGCAAGAGGTCAGACACGCCCACCACATCCTGAGACACGCCCACCACGTCCTGAGACACACCCACCACATCCTGAGACACGCCCACCACACCTGAGACACACCCACCACCTCCTGAGACACACCCACCACATCCTGAGACACGCCCACCACACCTGAGACACACCCACCTCATCCTGAGACACGCCCACCACATCCTGAGACAACGCCCACCACATCCTGAGACACGCCCACCACATCCTGAGACACGCCCACCACGTCCCGAGACACGCCCACCACAACCTGAGACACACCCACCACATCCTGAGACACACCCACCACATCCTGAGACACACCCACCACAACCTGAGACACACCCACCACAACCTGAGACACGCCTACCTCATCCTGAGACACGCCCACCACATCCTGAGACACGCCCACCACCTCCTGAGACACGCCCACCACCTCCTGAGACACGCCCACCACATCCTGAGACACACCCACCACAACCCGAGACACACCCACCACAACCCGAGACACACCCACCACAACCCGAGACACACCCACCACATCCTGAGACACGCCCACCACAACCTGAGACACACCCACCACAACCTGAGACACGCCCACCACGTCCTGAGACACGCCCCCCATTAAAGAAAATTAGAAAGACAAACACCCCCCAATAAAACCATTAGAACGCCCCCCCAACAACCGCCCCCCAAATCCCAGACAAAGCCCACCACGTCCGAACACGCCCACC
>CM053030.1:539897479-539915438 GCA_028564925.1 Lithobates sylvaticus | reverse complement strand
GGGGGCCATGCGGCCCCCCCCACCCAAAGCACCTTGTCCCCATGTTGATGAGGACAAGGGCCTCTTCCCGACAACCATGGCCGTTGGTAGTCGGGGTCTGCGGGCGGGGGCTTATCGGAATCTGGGAGCCCCCTTTAATAAGGGGGGCCCCAGTTACCGGCCCCCCACCCTATGTGATGAGTATGGGGTACGAAGTACCCCCTACCCATTCACCTAAGGTGTAAAATGTAAAGTACAAAAAAACACCCACACTTTTGAAAAAATAGTTTATTGCACTGCTCCGGGGGTCTTCTTACGTCTTGGGGGTCTTCTCGCCGGAATCCCCCGCCATTTACCAAGCTCTTTTACCGAGCGGGGGAAGTCCGGCTACCTTCTTCGTCGTCGCCGCCGTCTGGGGGTCTCGATCCGCCGTCGGGGGTCTTCTTCCGTCTTGGGGGTCTTCTCGCCGGACTCCTCGCTCTCTTCTGCTCTTTTACCAAGCTCTTTCACGAGCGCGGGGAGTCCGGCTACCTTCTTCGTCGTCGCCGCCTGTCGTCTGGGGGTCTCGATCCGCCTTAGGGGGTCTTCCGGGGGTCTCTTCTGTTCTTTCGGCGGTCGTCGTCTTCCGCGCCGCCGGCGCCTTCCTCTTCTTGTCCTTCTTCTTGTCCTTCTTGTTCTTCTTCTTCTGCCGATGTTGACCCGTCGCTCTCTCTGCCCGGAATGCCTGTGCCGTTCTGCGCTCGGACTTATATAGGGACATGGGGGACAGGGTCACCTGTACATGTCACATGGTGACCCCGCCCCCTTGTGTTGTAACAGTCCCGGAGGATCCTGGGACTGTGACATCGCAAGGGGGCGGGGTCACCATGTGCCATGAACATGTGACCCTGTCCCCCATGTCCCTATATAAGTCCGAGCGCAGAGCGGCCCAGGCATTCCGGGCAGAGACAGCGACGGGTCAACATCGGAAGAAGAAGAAGAACAAGAAGGACAAGAAGAAGGACAAGAAGAAGAAAGCGCCGGCGGCGCGGAAGACGACGACCGCCGCAAGAACAGCAGAGACCCCCGGAAGACCCCCGAAGGCGGATCGAGACCCCCAGACGGCGGCGACGACGAAGAAGGTTGCCGGACTCCCCTCGCTCGTGAAAGAGCTAGGTAAATGAGCAGAAGAGAGGGGAGGAGTCGGCGAGAAGACCCCCAAGACGGAAGAAGACCCCCAAAGGCGGAACGAGACCCCCAGACGGCGGCGTCGACGAAGAAGGTAGCCGGACTTCCCCCGCTCGTTAAAAGAGCTAGGTAAATGGCGGGGGGAGTCCGGCGAGAAGACCCCCCAAGACGGAAGAAGACCCCGGCCCCCCCCCCCCAGTTCCCCCCCCCCCCCCCCCCCAGTGCAAATAAATATTTTTTCAAAAGTGTGGGTGTTTTTTTGTACTTTACATTTTACACCTTAGTTGAATGGGTAGGGGTACATCGTACCCCATACTCATTCACATAGGGTGGGGGGCCGGTATCTGGGGGGCCCCTTATTAAAGGGGGCTCCAGATTCCGATAAGCCCCCGCCCCGCAGACACCGACAACCAACGGCCAGGGTTGTCGGGAAGAGGCCCTTGTCCTCATCAACATGGGGGACAAGGTGCTTTGGGGGGGGGGGGCCGCAGGGCCCCCCTTTCCACAGGGCACCCCCCCATGTTGAGGGCACGCGGCCTGGTTCGGCTCAGGAGGGGGGGGTGGGGGGCTCGTTCGTCCCCACCCCTTTTCTGGCCTGCCAGGCTGCGTGCTCGGATGAGGGTCGGACATGGATTTGGGGGGAACCCCCACGCGGTTTTTTCGGCGTGGGGAGTCCCTTTACATCCATGCCAGGTCACGGAGCTAGCGCGGCGGCATATACTGCCTTCGCTAGCTACGTAACCTGAAGTCACGTGCAAAATGAACGGACTTGCCGATGAGCGGCAAGTCCGTTCATTTCAAAAGTCACGCGGACTTGCCCACTAACGGCGGGATTGTCCGCTGGACTGCCAAGTCCAGCGGATAAATTTAAAACCAAACTAAAACTTTAGTCCGCCGGACTTTGGCGCCAAAAAGTCCGCCGGCGCCCACACACGAGGGATTATCCGCTGGACTTCAGTCCAGAGGATACTCCCGAGGGATTGTCCCTTCGTGTGTACGCGGCAGAAGGGTGACCTGTAATGGGCCCATGGTTGGAGATGTGACTTCTAATTGGGTCAGGTGAGAGGAGGGGTGACCTGTAATGGGCCCATGGTTGGAGATGTGACTTCTAATGGGGTCAGGTGAGAGGATGGGTGACCTGTAATGGGCCCATGGTTGGAGATGTGGGGGTGACTTCTATTGGGGTCAGGTGAGAGGAGGGGTGACCTGTAATGGGCCCATGGTTGGAGATGTGGGGGTGACTTCTAATGGGGTCAGGTGAGAGGAAGGGTGACCTGTAATGGGCCCATGGTTGGAGATGTGACTTCTAATGGGGTCAGGTGAGAGGAGGGGTGACCTGTAATGGGCCCATGGTTGGAGATGTGACTTCTAATGGGGTCAGGTGAGAGGGGGGGTGACCTGTAATGGGCCCATGGTTGGAGATGTGACTTCTAATGGGGTCAGGTGAGAGGAGGGTGACCTGTAATGGGCCCATGGTTGGAGATGTGGGGGTGACTTCTAATGGGGTCAGGTGTGAGGAAGGGTGACCTGTAATGGGCCCATGGTAGGAGATGTGGGGGTGACTTCTAATGGGGTCAGGTGAGAGGAGGGGTGACCTGTAAGGGGTCCCTGGTTTGGAGATGTGGGGGTGACTTCTAATTGGGTCAGGTGAGAGGAGGGGTGACCTGTAATGGGCCCATGGTTGGAGATGTGGTTTTTAATGGGGTCAGGTGAGAGGAGGGGTGACCTGTAATGGGCCCATGGTTGGAGATCTGACTTCTAATGGGGTCAGGTGAGAGGAGGGGTGACCTGTAATGGGCCCATGGTTGGAGATGTGACTTCTAATGGGGTCAGGTGAGAGGAGGGGTGACCTGTAATGGGCCCATGGTTGGAGATGTGACTTCTAATGGGGTCAGGTGAGAGGATGGGTGACCTGTAATGGGCCCATGGTTGGAGATGTGACTTCTAATGGGGTCAGGTGAGAGGAGGGGTGACCTGTAATGGGCCCATGGTTGGAGATGTGGGGGTGACTTCTAATGGGGTCAGGTGAGAGGAGTGGTGACCTGTAATGGGCCCATGGTTGGAGATGTGACTTCTAATGGGGTCAGGTGAGAGGAGGGGTGACCTGTAATGGGCTCATGGTTGGAGATGTGGGGGTGACTTCTAATGGGGTCAGGTGAGAGGAGGGGTGACCTGTAATGGGCCCATGGTTGGAGATGTGACTTCTAATGGGGTCAGGTGAGAGGAGGGGTGACCTGTAATGGGCCCATGGTTGGAGATGTGACTTCTAATGGGGTCAGGTGAGAGGAGGGGTGACCTGTAATGGGCCCATGGTTGGAGATGTGACTTCTAATGGGGTCAGGTGAGAGGAGGGGTGACCTGTAATGGGCCCATGGTTGGAGATGTGACTTCTAATGGGGTCAGGTGAGAGGATGGGTGACCTGTAATGGGCCCATGGTTGGAGATGTGACTTCTAATGGGGTCAGGTGAGAGGAGGGGTGACCTGTAATGGGCCCATGGTTGGAGATGTGACTTCTAATGGGGTCAGGTGAGAGGAGGGGTGACCTGTAATGGGCCCATGGTTGGAGATGTGGGGGTGACTTCTAATGGGGTCAGGTGAGAGGAGGGGTGACCTGTAATGGGTCCATGGTTGGAGATGTGGGGGTGACTTCTAATGGGGTCAGGTGAGAGGAGGGGTGACCTGTAGGAGGCAGAGTTTCCAGCCTATCCCTGGCTTGGGGTGGGTATGGAGTATCTCATAAACATCTCACTCTGTGTTCTTCCTTACAGCTCAGATGTGCTCAGGCACTGGGACGCCCGGACAGGGAGCTGGCAGTCATTCACGTGTCCCTGGCTGCCACCTACACTGACCTGAGAGACAACAAGCGCGCTTTGCTGCATTATCAGGAGGAGCTGGAGTTGCGGAAGGGCAATCCTGTGGAGGTAAGGGGGAGGATCTGAGAGGGTGGTTTTGGGGGGGGGGGGGTTCTGAAGGCCAGTCACTACTTGCAGCAGGGATCTGTAAGTGGGATCTGTACATGGAAAACTGCAGTAAAGTAGAAGGAATGAGAGGAAGGAGGAATGGAGATAGGTGACTTCCTCAGGGGAGGAATGAGAGAAATGGAGATGGGTGACTTCCTCAGGGGAGGGATGAGAGGGAGGAGGAATGGAGATGGGTGATTTCCTCAGGGGAGGGGTGAGGAATATAGATGGGTGACTTCCTCGGGGGAGGGATGAGAGGGGGGAGGAATGGATAGGTGACTCCTCACAGCAGAATTGAGAGAAGAGGGAGGAGGAATGGGTAGGTGACTCCTCAGGGCAGGAATGAGAGAAGAGGGAGGAGGAATGGATAGGTGACTTCTCAGAGGAGGGATGAGAGGAGTGGAGGAGGAATGGATAGGTGACTCTGAAGGAGGAGGAGGGGTGGCTTATTCACAGACTGGAAGGTGGAAGTGCTGAGAACAATGGTGGGCAGATTGGATGGAGAATAATGGTAATGGCCGGATGGTGAAGGTTGGGGGATAATGGTAATCCTTTTGGAGGGGGACCCTGACAGATTGGGAGATCACCTTTGGAAGAAGCTGTTGAAGGTAGGGAGATGGATTGGGATAATTATTTCTTGGAGAAAATGCCTTTTGTTCTTACAGTCTCCCTTCTGCTGCAGGAATGTAAAACATGGCTGAATATGGCAATGTCAATGGAGGAGGATGGCCAGGGGTCGGAGGAGGTGCAGAGGTGTCTGTCCAGTGCCCTGAATTGTTCCCGAGATGCGAAGGACTCGCAGCTTCAGGTGAGAATAGGATTCACGTCCGATGCTCCCTTCCATGTCAGTCCAGTCCTTTATCCTTGGTTCTTCTTGTCCTTCCGCAGAGGAAAGTCCTCCGCCAGCTCCTTGTGATGCAGGAGAAGTGGGCGTCCCTGGAGGCGGCCGATACGGAGGCCCAGCTGGCAGAGTTGTGTGGCGGGTCAGACAGTGAGAGCGAGGAGGAGGTGGAGAGCAGTGAGCCCCTGCAGGAGAGCGACATCGAACTGTCCCAGAGTGGTGAGTCCCAACATGGCCGCCAAATCTACCGGCCGCCATGTTTGTCTCTTCTGTAGATTTTGCTGACTGAAGAGTGGAGACATTTCTATGTGATGTTTGGGGGTGTTCTTCCTCAAAGAGGTCTCCAGCCAGTTCTATATAATGCAGAGAGGGGACATTTTTGGGTGTAGTCAGGACTTTGGATGAGATATGATCCGCCATATTGGGGGTGTTCACAACAAATATTCCCTCATCAGAATAATAGACACATTTTCTCTGTCACCCATGGAGGGACATAGGAAGCCATTCTTCGTCAGGTTGTACTGCCACCTACAGGAAGATTGGACACTATAAAACAAAATGTAAGCCGGCCAGGTAACCCCTCCCACCCCAGAGCATCCTAGAAGGATGGAGGTCTTTGGCTCTGCTACGACTTTTGGTTGTTTTCGTCGGTCTTCTTCTGGAGTCTTGCCCCCGCAATTGCAGAGATCTGGTATGGTCATCCTTAGCCTGGCATGCAGGTGTCTGGACCCCCCTGGGTGGGAGGTTGCGGGGGGGGGGGGGGGTAGTCCCCTTTTTAGGGTTCTGTGTTGGGTGCTTTGTAGACTTCGGTAAAAGTATGCCAAGGCTTTGCCTTGTACCCCGCTTATGCTGCCATGTGTTTTCAATTTGATTCTAGACCCAGAAGGGTGTTGGGGTGATGGAGGTCCCTCTGTACCAGGTGCCCCCCCCCCCCCACACACACTCACACTCTGCTAAGGTATCTTGGGCTTCTTGCAGCTCACCTTCCCATGCAGCCTGCACCTCTGATCATAGAGTCCTACTTCGGGTCCTCCTCGGTGTGCTGGACACTCTCTCTTTTGCCGGAGGTTTTCAGGTTAGAAGTAATGACCCTGAACCCCCTCCCCGTCTATTTACTCACTCTGATCCCCCTCCTGCGCCCTCTCCTTCTGATTGGTCTTCAGTCTTAGCGGGTTCTGAGCCATCAACCATAGAGACTCTGATTCCGAGTGGCTTCTGTCCTTGACTTACCCCTGAGGAGTCCCAGATTGCTATTACTCCTAAATTAAAGGAGACCTCTAACTCTCATTGATGTGGTTTGTACCTCTCTAAATCTAGAGGCTCCGCCTGCTGCTACTACCGGTGCTGCTTCCAGACTTGGCTCCTCTGAAGCTCCTTCTGTAAAGACTTTCTCATTGTACCCGCCTCTCCAACTATTTCTATACAGGGACTGGAAACACCCAGACAGGTATTGGCCTGGTAACCCCCATGTGGGGGGGATATTGTACAGAAGTGTCTCCTCCATGGATCCGGCAGTATCCGCCTGAACGAGGTCCTTACTATTCCATTGCAGGATGCTCTGTCTTTTAAGAACTCAGCTGATCGGTGGTTGGAGACTCTCTTTAGAAGTCTCCTCTCTCTGGTGGACCTGCCCCTTCCCCCTCCCATCTGTGACTTTGCCGATCCCAGAAAGCAGATGTGACCACGTCTGAGGCCGATCTTTCTAGAAGATGAGGTCGGATGGCTGTAGCTTGGAATGGTAGAAGCCTCATTTCTCCTCTCTCATGTCCGTTCGCTGGGAGGATTTGGGGCCCCGTGTGGAAAAAGCATTGGATCCGTGTGGCCCTCCAGGGCTGGCGTCTCTTCAGACCAGTTCCTGACAATATTACCGAGGATGGAGACAAGAGCACCTACCTTCCTCCGAGGAAGAAGCCGAACCACAGACTACGAGGTCAACAACTGTCCCTTTTCTTCCTCCCCCAGGCTTGGCCCCCTCTTCCCGTCATGTCCACCAAGTCTTCTGACAAACTTCCCTCTGCATGAACATGACCGCCCTCCCCCACCTTTCCTAGGCGCCACCCCTCCCTCCCCCACCTTTCCTAGGCGCCACCCCTCCCTCCCCCACCTTTCCTAGGCGCCACCCCTCCCTCCCCCACCTTTCCTAGGCGCCACCCCTCCCTCCCCCACCTTTCCTAGACGCCACCCCTCCCTCCCCCACCTTTCCTAGTTGCCACCCCTCCCTCCCCCCACCTTTCCTAGTTGCCACCCCTCCCTCCCCCCACCTTTCCTAGGCGCCACCCCTCCCTCCCCCACCTTTCCTAGTTGCCACCTGTGCCTTCTGCCTGCACATGAACGTCCGATCCTCATACATCCGACCACTCGAATATAATATGTCCTGAGGAGGACTGATGTCTGAGCCCTCTGGTATCCTCAGTAAGGATGACATTAGTAACTGAATAAACAAGTGGCTCTGATCCATAGGGGTGAACTGGTTAGAGTTCATCTGCAGATCTCAGGAAGACCATTTAGAAGGTTTTTATATAAAATTATTCCCTTCCGTCATTACCTGAACTGATCTGCACAGCAGCGCTCAGACTGGGAGGGGGAGGAGGGGCAGCTCTAGGAAGCAGTCATCGCTATCAGTGAGCAGGATGCATTCAGGAGAGGAGAGCAGAGTAATGATCCCACCAGTGGCCTTCTGCTCCTTTATCGTCCAGTCACAGGCCAGTAGGATGTTGATTATTTCCAGTAGAGGACAGTGCAGTCACTGACCTGGCCGAGGTATCTGTATCAGCAATGTCTGGTGAAGCTCTTGGTGGATGTTATCTGGTGGGAGGTGATCATCTGGACTTCTGGAATAATGAAGATGTTTTGTATCTCCAATCACCTCTTCAGTTCTAAAGAGTGTCCAGGATGTGTCCACCTCCATTCAATCTCCATGGAATGTGTAGATGCAATCCAAGAACAGGACGGGGGGTGTGATGGTCATGGAGCCCCCTTTTCCTTCATCCCATCCCTGGTGTCAGGACGGGTGTTAATCCTTTGAGTCACATGGCTGTAGTGTGACATATTTCTTTCTCCTTAAGGTGTAAAAGTCCTCCTACGTTGGCCCATTGGTCTACTGGGGGGCTTGCCTCGTGCCCCCAATGTTCAGGTCACTACACTATACAAAGTTACATCCCTTATGTTGGGTCTTGTGGAGTTCCCGGCTCCTGTCTCCATTGATTGCTGGGATTGGAGGACATTTGGCGGTTAGGATGAAGAAGGGGAGATTAGATAGTGAGTTGTTTGTATTCCTGTGTATAGTTGTGCAATGGGAATGTATGGGGGGGAAAAAGTAACTCTGTGTATTGCAGATGATGACGAGGATCTGGAGGGATATGAGAAGTCCGTTCCCGGGAAGAGGCGAGCTGTTCAGGTGAGCTCCAGGCTGATCCCATTCCAGCCCCGCATAAGGGAAATAGTATAGAGAGACTTCGTAACAATGGGATGCTGACCCAGCTGTCCACTGCCTGTAAGACCGGCTACATCACTGGGGGGCCCTGGAAGTGGCATCTGATAGCTCTCTGGGTACCCCATTGGCTCTCTTGTGTTGTATGGAAGTGACCTCCATAGAGAAGAGCTTTGCCCTAGTCATTGGGTCAGCCTTTATTTTCCCTGATAGACTACACAGAAGGAACCGGGACAAGGTAGGTGGTGATGACCAGGAGGACAGGAGATGAGGAGGGGTCTCTGTTCTTATATATTGCAAGGGCAAGAAGAGGGTTGTACAGTTCTCATAAGGTGTCGCCTCTGGCAGAATTCATAAAGACCACAAAACCGCTTCAGAGAAAACACCCAGAGGAGTCTCAGAATTCTGGAACAGAATCATCTGGGGTGACCCAAAGTGAACCTACATCAGAGGACACAGAGCATCTTATTATCTCTTACTAGAAGGTTATACTGCCACCTTCAGGTGATAGGACACTGGCAAAACAAGACAAAGGCCCCTCCCCTGTAGAAAGGGCTTTAGCTTTCTGCTAGTGTTTGAAGATAAAGGTCATGTCTCCAGCTTCTCAACTTTATCCTAAATGGTTCCATCTAGTATCGGGAGACTGGCTTTTTCCAGATCCATATCCTAAATGGTTCCATCCTGGATGGGGAGACTGGCTTTATCTCAATTCATATCCTAAATGGTTCCATCTGGGATTGGGAGACCGGCTTTATCCAGATCCATATTCTAAATGGTTCCATCTGGGATTGGGAGACCGGCTTTATCCAGATCCATATCCTAAATGGTTCCATCTAGGATCGGGAGACCGGCTTTATCCAGATCCATATCCTAAATGGTTCCATCTGGGATCGGGAGACCGGCTTTATCCAAAATGGTTTCATCCGGGATCAGGAGACTGGCTTTATCCGGATCCGTATTCTAAATGGTCGTTATGTACGAAGGGAAGGACAATCTACATACGTCCTGTGTCCTGTGCTGAGGTTTGATTGAAGTTGGTGTGGCGCACCCAGAATCCACATTACAACTCAATGTCCAATCGCTTCTCCCACATCGTACAGATTCTGCTGAGGGGGAGGGGTGTAAACTTCTACAACTGTATAGAGGAAAGTGATTGGATAATTGGGCTATACAGAAGGATAATGGGATGATGTTTGTCAGATTCCTGAGTGACCGTTCTGTTTTATCCCTCAGTGGAACCGCCGCAACGAGAAGGGGGAGACAGTCCTACACCGAGCCTGTATCGAGGGGAACGTGAAGCTGGCCAAGTGTCTGCTGGAGAAGGTGAGAGACTTCTTCATCCCAACCCCCACCCACTGGAAGATCACCCCATATGCCGAGATACATCACTCCCCGGCTCTAGAAGTGTCTCCCGTCTCTGTCTGATGACCTGTCATCCAATGTTCTAGAAATATCTTCCAGTACTTCCGTGTCTGATGACCTCTCATTCAACGTTCTAGAAGTATCTGCTCGTACCTCTGTCATATGACTGGTTGGTGGTGTGGGTAGACATGAGGCGGGACTGATAATGATTATTGATGTGCTCATTGCAGGGTCACCCTCTGAACCCGCGGGATTACTGTGGATGGACACCTCTTCACGAAGCCTGCAACCATGGCCATCTGGGTGAGATATGTCATGTGACCTCTGTCATCTCTGTCCTCTCCCTTCCCTCCCAGTCCTCACTCACAGACCCCTTGTCCTCTATGCAGAGGTTGTGCAGATGCTGATAGATCGGGGCGCCAACATCAATGATCCGGGCGGTCCGCTGTGTGAGGGGATCACACCACTCCATGATGCCCTGGCTTGTGGCAATTTCCAGGTGGCTCAGCTGCTGATCAGAAGAGGAGCGTCCGTCACCCAGAGGAGTGCCAAGGTAACAACCGCACCCAATACAGTGTCCTTCACCGGTAAAGACCGCACCCTGCAGTGTCCTTCACCGGTAAAGACCGCACCCTGCAGTGTCCTTCACCGGTAAAGACCGCACCCTGCAGTGTACTTCACCGGTAAAGACCGCACCCTGCAGTGTCCTTCACCGGTAAAGACCGCACCCTGCAGTGTCCTTCACCGGTAAAGACCGCACCCTGCAGTGTCCTTCACCGGGAAAGACCGCACCCTGCAGTGTCCTTCACCGGTAAAGACCGCACCCTGCAGTGTCCTTCACCGGTAAAGACCGCACCCTGCAGTGTCCTTCACCGGTAAAGACCGCACCCTGCAGTGTCCTTCACCGGTAAAGACCGCACCCTGCAGTGTCCTTCACCGTTAAAGACCGCACCCTGCAGTGTCCTTCACCGGTAAAGACCGCACCCTGCAGTGTCCTTCACCGGTAAAGACCGCACCCTGCAGTGTCCTTCAACGGTAAAGACCGCACCCTGCATTGTCCTTCACCGGTAAAGACCGCACCCTGCAGTGTCCTTCACCCGTAATGACTGAACCCTGCAGTGTCCTTCACCCGTAAAGACCGCACCCTGCAGTGTCCTTCACCCGTAATGACTGAACCCTGCAGTGTCCTTCACCCATAAAGACCGCACCCTGCAGTGTCCTTCACCTGTAATGACAGAACCCTGCAGTGTCCTTCACCCATAAAGACCGCACCCTGCAGTGTCCTTCACCTGTAATGACTGAACCCTGCAGTGTCCTTCACCCGTAATGACTGAACCCTGCAGTGTCCTTCACCCGTAATGACTGAACCCTGTACAGTGTCCTTCACCCAGAGCAATGCCAAAGTAATGACCTGTGTTGCTTGTATCTTTTTGGCTACTTTGCAGTAAAGCAAGGATACAAAAACCCCTGTAGTATATTATTCTGCTTTTACTAAGCAAGAATGTTACAAATGCAAACTAAATACAGTTATAGGAAACAATAAAATACCAATAAATAATAAAATGGCCAGTGAACAGTGCCAGTAGTATGTATGCAATAACAGCACACCTGAAACCACTCCGCTTCTGTTTAAAGCTGGTCCGCAATTCCTGTTATCGCTGGTCCACAATTCCTGTTATGGCTGGTCCACAATTCCTGTTATGGCTGGTCCACAATTCCTGTTATGGCTGGTCCGCAATTCCTGTTATTTCTGGTCTGACATTCCTGTTATAGCTGGTCCGCAATTCCTGTTATGGCTGGTCCGCAATTCCTGTTATGGCTGGTCCGCAATTCCTGTTATGGCTGGTCCCCAATTCCTGTTATGGCTGGTCCGCAATTCCTGTTATTTCTGGTCTGCCATTCCTGTTATGGCTGGTCCGCAATTCCTGTTATGGCTGGTCCCCAATTCCTGTTATGGCTGGTCCGCAATTCCTGTTATTTCTGGTCTGCCATTCCTGTTATGGCTGGTCCGCAATTCCTGTTATGGCTGGTCCGCAATTCCTGTTATGGCTGGTCCGCAATTCCTGTTACGGCTGGTCCGCAATTCCTGTTATGGCTGGTCCGCAATTCCTGTTATGGCTGGTCCGCAATTCCTGTTATGGCTGGTCCGCAATTCCTGTTATAGCTGGTCCACAATTCCTGTTATAGCTGGTCCGCAATTCCTGTTATAGCTGGTCCACAATTCCTGGTATAGCTGGTCCACAATTCCTGTTATAGCTGGTCCACAATTCCTGTTATTTCTGGTCTGCCATTCCTGTTATGGCTGGTCCGCAATTCCTGTTATACAGGGGGTCCCCGCCTTACGAACACCCGACCTACGAACAACCCCTACTTACGAACGGGGTGCTGCGGGGACCCTTCGCCATTTTTCGGTCTTTTTCGGCGTCTTTCGGCCGTTCTGCGCATGCGCGGCTATACGGAGCTTCGGAAAATGCCGGAAATGTCCGTAATTTGCAGCGCATGCGAAGAACGGCAATAGACGGAACATCGGAAATGTCCGGAAATCTCCGTATTTGTCGGTCTGCGCATGCTCGGCCGACTTACGAACATTTCCGACTTCCGTACAGGCGGGCAGTCCCTAACGAGTTCGTAACTCGGGGACCCCCTGTAGCTGGTCCACAATTCCTGTTATAGCTGGTCTGTCATTCCTGTTATAGCTGGTCCACAATTCCTGTTATGGCTGGTCCGTAATTCCTGTTATAGCTGGTCCACAATTCCTCTTATAGCTGGTCCACAATTCCTCTTATAGTTGGTCCGCCATTCCTGTTATAGCTGGTCCGCCATTCCTGTTATAGCTGGTCCACAATTCCTGTTATTTCTGGTCTGCCATTCCTGTTATAGCTGGTCCGCAATTCCTGTTATGGCTGGTCCGCAATTCCTGTTATTTCTGGTCTGCCATTCCTGTTATAGCTGGTCCGCAATTCCTGTTATGGCTGGTCCGCAATTCCTGTTATGGCTGGTCCGCAATTCCTGTTATGGCTGGTCCGCAATTCCTGTTATGGCTGGTCCACAATTCCTGTTATAGCTGGTCCACAATTCCTGTTATAGCTGGTCCACAATTCCTGTTATAGCTGGTCCACAATTCCTGTTATAGCTGGTCCTCAATTCCTGTTATAGCTGGTCCACAATTCCTGTTATAGCTGGTCCGCAATTCCTGTTATAGCTGGTCCGCAATTCCTGTTATAGCTGGTCCACAATTCCTGGTATAGCTGGTCCACAATTCCTGTTATAGCTGGTCCACAATTCCTGTTATAGCTGGTCCACAATTCCTGTTATAGCTGGTCCGCAATTCCTGTTATGGCTGGTCCGCAATTCCTGTTATGGCTGGTCCGCAATTCCTGTTATAGCTGGTCCACAATTCCTGTTATAGCTGGTCCACAATTCCTGTTATGGCTGGTCCACAATTCCTGTTATGGCTGGTCCGCAATTCCTGTTATAGCTGGTCCGCAATTCCTGTTATGGCTGGTCCGCAATTCCTGTTATGGCTGGTCCGCAATTCCTGTTATAGCTGGTCCACAATTCCTGTTATAGCTGGTCCACAATTCCTGTTATGGCTGGTCCACAATTCCTGTTATAGCTGGTCCACAATTCCTGTTATAGCTGGTCCACAATTCCTGTTATGGCTGGTCCACAATTCCTGTTATGGCTGGTCCACAATTCCTGTTATAGCTGGTCCACAATTCCTGTTATAGCTGGTCCACAATTCCTGTTATAGCTGGTCCACAATTCCTGTTATTTCTGGTCTGCCATTCCTGTTATTTCTGGTCTGCCATTCCTGTTATGGCTGGTCCGCAATTCCTGTTATGGCTGGTCCGCCATTTCTGTTATACAGGGGGTCCCCGACTTACGAACACCCGACCTACGAACAACCCCTACTTACGAACGGGGTGCTGCGGGGACCCTTCGCCATTTTTCGGTTTTTTTCGGCGTCTTTCGGCCGTTCTGCGCATGCGCGGCCATACGGACCTTCGGAAAATGCCGGAAATGTCCGTAATTTGCCGCGCATGCGCAGAACGGCAATAGACGGAACATCGGAAATGTCCGGTAATCTCCGTATTTGTCGGTCTGCGCATGCGCGGCCGACTTACGAACATTTCCGACTTCCGTACAGGCGGGCAGTCCCTAACGAGTTCGTAACTCGGGGACCCCCTGTAGCTGGTCCACAATTCCTGTTATAGCTGGTCTGTCATTCCTGTTATAGCTGGTCCACAATTCCTGTTATGGCTGGTCCGTAATTCCTGTTATGGCTGGTCCACAATTCCTGTTATTTCTGGTCTGCCATTCCTGTTATAGCTGGTCCACAATTCCTGTTATAGCTGGTCCACAATTCCTCTTATAGTTGGTCCACAATTCCCTCCTGGAACAGGACTTCAGGCATTAGAAGGAATGTTTTATGTTGATCTGGTTCTCTTATAGTGCAGATTTAGGGTCCTCTCCAGGTGAAGTCCACCTTCCAGTCTGTACTGCTGGCTTTTCATTAGAAATGTGTGGGCCACTCCCACATGGGTGGATCTCTTTCTACTTCTATCAGTTTCCTTGGGGGGAAATTTTCTTAATCCCAAACCCTAGATGGCACTGTGATATCAGACATGCCATGGGTCAAATATGTCAAAAGGTCAGCTATTGTTTTATCCTTATTGACATAGCTTGGGTCCAATGACTGACAGAAACTCCTCTA
Source organism: Lithobates sylvaticus (assembly GCA_028564925.1). Taxonomy (NCBI): domain Eukaryota; kingdom Metazoa; phylum Chordata; class Amphibia; order Anura; family Ranidae; genus Lithobates; species Lithobates sylvaticus. The sequence continues at coordinate 539,900,981 of CM053030.1, read as the reverse complement.
AAACAATCGCAATATCTAAAAATGTCTGCACTGCCCGGCCAGTCATTTACAGTTGTATTGGAAAACATTGGAACCAGTCATGTGTAGACGTTGTTCCCGTGGCACGTGAGATGTTCCCCCCAAGAAAACCTGAATATCAACAGATGTATTCTCTGCAAACCTGAAGAAATCCCAATCTGGCTCTATACACACCGTATATACTAATGTAACGCATGTACAGTGTATGGAACGATCAGAAATGACCTTCTCTGCCTTTAGAAGAGTGGAGAGGAGTCCCGGCTGATTATCTGGTCTCCTGTCCTCCCTGCTGGTGGGTGGTGGGATAGAGGACCTCCATATAGGATTGTGATATCAGTGGACTCTGTATGTCCGTCTGTCATGTCTCCATGTTTCTTCTCTCAGGGTGTGACCCCGATGGGCAGTCTGCAGGAATGGATTCAGATATACGGCAAACATTTGGACCAGGAGACCCGGGAGGACTGCAGAGAGACCGAAAAGCTTCTGCGCGCAGCTCTGGCGGGAAGAGGTATTAGAGATCGGGGTTATAGATTGGGTGTCTGGAGAATCAGGGGGGGAGGGGTGTTTTAGGCTATAGATTGGGGGGGGGGTATTGGAGATCAGGATTATAGATTGGGTGTCTGGAGAATGTGGGGGGGGGGTGTTTTGGGATATGGATTGGGTGGGGGGTTTATTAGAGATCGGGGTTATAGATTGGGTGTCTGGAGAATGGGGGGGGGGGGTTTGGGATATGGATTGGGTGGGGGGTTTATTAGAGATCGGGGTTATAGATTGGGTGTCTGGAGAATGAGGGGGGGGGGTTTATTGGATTATAGATTGGGTGGGGGGTTTATTAGAGATCGGGGTTATAGATTGGGTGTCTGGAGAATGAGGGGGGGGGGGTTGGATTATAGATTGGGTGGGGGGTTTATTAGAGATCGGGGTTATAGATTGGGTGTCTGGAGAATGAGGGGGGGGGGGTTGGATTATAGATTGGGTGGGGGGTTTATTAGAGATCGGGGTTATAGATTGGGTGTCTGGAGAATGAGGGGGGGGGGGTTGGGGGGGTGGGGGGGTTGGATTATAGATTGGGTGGGGGGTTTAGTTTATTAGAGATCGGGGTTATAGATTGGGTGTCTGGAGAATGAGGGGGGGGGGGTTGGATTATAGATTGGGTGGGGGGGGGTTATTAGAGTTAGGGTTATAGATTGGGTGTCTGGAGACTGAGGGGGGGGGGGTGTTTTGGGATATAGATTGGGTGGGGGGGTTATTAGAGATCGGGGTTATAGATTGAGTGTTGGGAACAGGGTAGGGATCTAGATTAGGGGTTGGGGATTTGAGTGTTATAGATCGGATTGATTGGGCTAGGTATGCATATCCGGATTCGCTGTTGGGGGGTGATATTTGGGATTGGGTGTTCAGGGGCGGGGTATTTGGGTGGGGGATATTGGGTGGGGATGGGTGAGGGGGGGGAGGAGGGGAGGTTGGGGGGTTCAGGGGCGGGATATTTGGGTGGGGGATATTCGGGATTGGGTGTTCAGGGGCGGGATATTCGGGATTGGGTGTTCAGGGGTGGGATATTTGGGTGGGGGATATTCGGGATTGGGTGTTCAGGGGCGGGATATTTGGGTGGGGGATATTCGGGATTGGGTGTTTAGGGGCGGGATATTTGGGTGGGGGATATTCGGGATTGGGTGTTCAGGGGTGGGATATTTGGGTGGGGGATATTCGGGATTGGGTGTTCAGGGGTGGGATATTTGGGTGGGGGATATTCGGGATTGGTGGTCTTCCCGGGTTTATTGCTCAGATGGCGGCTCGCACTATACTGAACTTTTTCCATTTTCTGCCTTCCAGTGGCTCAGACCCCCCAACCTAAAGGAGACCTCCAGGACAGTGAGCTCTTCGATGCTGAAGGATCCCAGCCTGTGGCGCCCTCCAGGGGCGGTACCCAAGCAGAGCGGATGGGCACTGACAGACGGACATCCTCTTCCAGGGGCGGTACCCAAGCAGAGTGGACGGGCAATGACAGACGGACTGGCGGTGACAGACGGACATCCTCTTCCAGGGATCTGCAGGCTTCCAGTCTGGAAGGCGAGGAGGAGACGTCCCCCCCTTGCTGGACCAGTACCCAGATAAGCAGAGAGGAGCCCCTAGATGAGGAGAACCTTCTCACCCCCCTGAAGCCAGTCAAGAAGAAAGCTCGGTTTGCTCTCCAGAAGTCTACATCCATCTTAGACGTGACTCCGAATGAGGCACCTGACCCCCCCATCCCCTCCCCCCATCACCAGATTTCTGAGGGGGGCAAAACGGCATACCAGAAAGCCATGCAGAACCTGGGGAGTGCCAAATCCCGACTACTCAGCCAATCCTTGGCTCAGCCGGATCTCCTGGCTGACGAGAGTTCTACCAAAGCGGCTCTGGTGCCATCGGAGGAATACCTGGGGGATGATTGGCTGGAAGATGACCTGAGGAGTGAATGTCGCTCCAGAAAAAGGATGCGCAGGTCTCCCTCCCCCATAGAGATGGAGGAGGTGGAGGAATCCAGTGATTGTGAAGAGGAGGAGGGGCCTGAGGAACGATGGAGGGACAAGCCGACTCCTCGTACCGTGTCATTGTCCCGCAAACGCTCCAGGCAGACCAAACTGACCCAGATTGTAGACAGAGCCATTGTGGGGCGTACCAAGAGCTGTCCGAAGATCGACGTCTCTGTTCCTCGAGTGACCAACACTGGCCGAGCCCTCAGCACTCCGGTGAACAGCGCACAGTTCCTTCTCTCCGCTGTCCCTCAGGTGCGTTCCTATGAGGGGGCCTGCCTCATACAGGCCCCTCCTTACATTGTATTCCTGCAGTTAGGGGGAGGAGTCTGCCTCATACAGGCCCCTCCTTACATTGTATTCCTGCAGTTAGGGGGAGGAGTTGGCCTCATACAGGCCCCTCCTTACATTGTATTCCTGCAGTTAGGGGGAGGAGTTGGCCTCATACAGGCCCCTCCTTACATTGTATTCCTGCAGTTAGGGGGAGGAGTTGGCCTCATACAGGCCCCTCCTTACATTGTATTACTGCAGTTAAGGGGAGGAGTCTGCCTCATACAGGCCCCTCCTTACATTGTATGCCTACAGTGAGGGGAGGAGCCTGCCTCATACAGGCCCCTCCTTACATTGTATTCCTGCAGTGAGGGGAGGAGTCTGCCTCATACCGGCCCCTCACATTGTATTCCTGCAGTTAGGGGGAGGAGCCTGCCTCATACAGGCCCCTCCTAACATTGTATTCCTGCAGTTAGGGGGAGGAGTCTGCCTCATACAGGCCCCTCCTTACATTGTATTACTGCAGTTAAGGGGAGGAGTCTGCCTCATACAGGCCCCTCCTTACATTGTATGCCTACAGTGAGGGGAGGAGTCTGCCTCATACAGGCCCCTCCTTACATTGTATTCCTGCAGTTAGGGGGAGGAGTCTGCCTCATACAGGCCCCTCCTTACATTGTATGCCTACAATGAGGGGAGGAGCC